>OZ025701.1:191237-291237 GCA_964019335.1 Diplonema japonicum
TCTTTGAAGAAGAAATAAAAAAAGAAAAAAAAGGGGAATAGTGGGTGCGCTGCCACGGTAATCTAATCAAGGAAAGGAATAAGAGGGGGCAGGCCTTTTACTATTTCTTTTTTTTTTCGATAATTTTTATTTTTCTTAAGAGGTGAAATTGAGCACGCGCTGTAAAAAAAAGAAAAAACTTCTTCCTTTTTTTATAGTTTCTTGGCTGTACTCCGATATGAAGAAAAAAGAAAAAAAAAAAAAAAAACCAACTTCAGCACAATACCTATTCGCTGCACTGTGAAGTTGGAGAGAGGGGGGGCAGGGCACTTTTCCTTTTTTTTTTTTCTCTTCAAAATATTTTTGAACACGCTATAGTAGTTGGGGGGGGGAGGGGGGGGTACGGTTAGCTGTGTTCCGATAAATAATGGGGATGAAAATATGCTAATTCGTTTGGTTTTTTTAAAAAAAAAAAAAAGAAAAAATACCTCCCCCAGGGGAAAGTCTTGTTGCCTGACAATTCCCTTCCATATGAAAGGGGTCGAGACAGACAGAGCGAGTCTGGGGGGGCTTTTGTTAACACAATGTGTAAAAAAAAAGAGGGGGAAGGAGGGGGAGATTTGTGGATTAGTGAACACGCGGATTCAATTTCTTTTTTTTTAAACGCTGTGCTCCGATATATTTCTTTTTCTTTTATTCTTGGGGAGAGGGAACGCAACGGGATTTTCCCCCCCTCCCCTTTTTTCTTTCTTCCTTACGCCACGAAACTAGCTAGAAACACAAAGGAAAAAAAGCTGTTACACCTCAACAAGAAAAGAAAAAGCAACGTTTTGTGTCAAAAAGTGGGGGGGGTGGGGGGGGGGGGGGAGCTTGTTTTATAATATTCATTCATTCCTTTAGGCCTTTCCGGAGAAGGCTCAAGAAAAAAATTCTTCTTCCTGTCATCTTATGGGTTCGTTTTAATATTTTTTTTTTTAAATTCTTAACCCCCCTCACAGAAGAGGATAAAAAAATTCGCAAGAAAAGAATGAATTGTACATGTAAAGAATGGGGAGAGAGAATAATAAAAAAAAAACGTTTTGTGGTATAAAAAGGGGGGAAAAAATCTTCGCCTTTCTTTTTTTTTTTCTCTGGGAGGTTTTTTTTTTCTCTCTAATCTTGTATCTTAAAGAAAAAAGAAATCCTTTTTTTTTTTTTTTTTTTTTTTACAGCTAGGTAAGTCATATTGAGGCAGAAACTGGGAACAAAAGAGGTAAGGGTGGGGGGGGTTTTTTATTTCTTAATTCCCGTTTTTTTTTTCTTTTCTTTTTTTTTTTTTCTCGTTGTTTTCTTTGTGGGCAAGAGGAAACACAGAAAACACGGCCTTATAATAATGACAAAACCCGCAAATTTATTCAAAAGGAATTCAGAGAATATCGAAAAAAGGGTACTTTCACGCGGAGACGGAAAGTACAAGTAGGAAAAGAAACAGGGAGAAAAAGAGGGAAAATAATTTCCCATTTTTTTTTCCCTCTTTTCTTTCTTCTCGAAGATAAATGCGGTAGAAAGAGAGGAGCTTCCTTGTTTCGGCAACGAAGGGACACCTCACGGTAAAAGGGAGGGCAGCGACTGAAAAAAGGTATCTTTTGTAAGCGAAACCCCCACCATCGCATACATGATCACATACTGGTGCCCGAAAAAAAAAAAAAAAAAAAAAAAAACGTTTTGTGGTATTAGAAAAAAAGAAATTAAATTTTAACCCTGTTTTCTCTGCCAATATTTGACACCAGTTTGACAATAGCTGGTCGGCATTTTTATTCTTCGGAAAAAAAAAAAGAAAAAAGAAACAAAAAGTTATATAAGAGACAAAGGAGGCCAGTGCTAGTGGCGTCCTGTTTTTTTAAAAAAGAAGGGGGGGAGGAGGGATGGCAAATAACAATAAGTACGAGGCCGTACCGCTCCCCCCCTCCTCAACCTTGCCTTACTACTCTTCTTGCTCCAGCAACGAAGATCTTCAGTGCCAGGTAAAAAAAAAAACAAAAACAAAAAGGGACACCTACTCCCAAGTGCTGTGAGTGGCACATACACCCGAAAAGAGAGGATGTTCTCTTGGTTTTTTTGGGGGGGGTTTAGGTGTCCTAGAAAAAAAGTATAAAAAAAAAAATTAAAAAAAAAAATGGATAAAGCCGACCGCCTGTGTAGGTGGCAAATGGGACGAGAAGAGGGTTAAGGTGGGGGGGGGAGGTGGGGGTTTTTTTTGTACTTTTTTTTTTCTTCTTCTTTTTCTGTACACGTTTTATTTTATTTTTTTTTCTCACATCTCCTTACGGCAAAGAGGGCACGAAGGGGTCCTCTGTGCCCACTGCACCAGACAGTTCTGGTGAATCTGGTGTCCGCATGCAAGCTGGGTCCAGGTGTGAGAAGATGTAGAAGCGTCCTCCAAACACACAGTACAGGTGGTGCAGTGGGAAGGTGTGCAAGTGGGCATAGCTGTGACATGGGCCGTCGTCTTCTTCTGCTTCGAGTTTTTCACCTCCGTTACGATAACGGCCAGAATTTGTTTGGTGATGATATCACAGGCTTCCTTGGGAGCCTTGCCGGACACTGATAGCTGGACCTTCGCCAGAAACTCTTGCGAGAGCGTCTCTTCAATGCCATCCACGATGTCAGTTTCCCTGCCAGGCACTAACCTTTGGATAAGTTTCTCCTTCACCTGCCCCACTACCATCCCAACCTGACCCCACTGCGAAGGGCGCGACACGTTGCTCATAACAGCAGTCATTTTTTTTTTTTTTTTTTTTTTTTTTTTTTTTTTTGTGTGTGTGTTCTTCGGTTTTTTTTTTTTTTTTTTTTTCCCCACGCAAGAAAAAAGAAAATAGAAAAATAAAGTATAACGACGATTTTTTTTTTTTTTTTTTTTTTTTTTTTGGAGTGGAAAAAAAAAAAAAGAAACAAAGAAGAAGGGGCGAGAAAGCAGATGGAATAAGGCAAAAAGAAGAGAAAAAAAAAAACACACACGCACACCACTTTACTTTTACCGTTGAAGATGCACACGAACGAAAAGGAAGAGAGAAAAAAAAAAGAAGAAAATAACAGGGCGAAAATGATAGAGAAAAAAAAGGAAAAGAAAAAAAAAACGGAACAAAGATACGAGTTAGGGGGCTGGGCGAAAAAAAAAAAGAAAATTCAGTATGATTAGGGGGGGGGGGGAATTTCCTTTTGTTTCCTTCTAACTTTCCATTCAAAATATTTTATGCATGAGTCTGTCAAGGGCGGAAAAAAAGAGAAAAGAAAATGGGAAAGCGCCACTTCTGCTCGTTGTACGCCCTTTCCCCTCATCCGCTTCTTTTTTTTTTTTATCCTTTCATAGAACTCACATTGATAAAACTCTTTTTAAAAAGTTCTTTTTTTTTTAAAAAAAAAAAGAAAAAAGCAAAGAATCACATCCCCGCTTTTTCTGGGTAAAAAAAAAAGAGAAAAAAAAAAAAAAAAAAAGAAAAGCTATTCATTCATTCTCCTCATTTCTACACCAACGCATAAAAAAAAAGGGAGGGGTGAATATGTGCTAGGGTGTGGGGACTATATGAAGAATTATACTCTTTCCCCTATTACCTCCTTTTATATGCCTCTCCTTTTGCCCCCCCCCCCCCCAATCGCTGTAATGGTCAGCAACGGGGGAGGGGGGGTTAAAGTGCAACAAAAGAAAGAAGGACCTCCTTCACTTTTCCTTGAGGTCTTCTAAAGAGCGTGTGACTTAAAAAACATAAGTGTATTTTTTTTCAAGAAAAGTGCCAGGAGGGTTGTTGTTTTTTTTTTTTTTTTTTCTTTTGTGGAATAAAAAAAAAAAGAAAAAAAGAAGAGACATCACGCCACGCGCTATGTATGAGAATAAGAATAACATTTTTTTTTCTGAGTCCAAGGGGAAAAAAAAGAGAATAAAAAAAAAAAGGGACATTTCCTAATAATAATAAAAAAAAAAAAAACACATTTTTTTTTTTTTTTTTTTTTTTTATTTTTCACAAAATGACGAGAGGGTGAAAAAAAAAAAGAAAAATAGAATAGAAAAAAAAAAAACTAGTTTGGCGCTTCATTTGTTTGTGCGTACGAGCGGTATTTTACCTATTAAAATAGAATGTCTTTAGTTGCCTCTGAAAATCATTGATTTTTTTGAGCAACTTCTTTTCGCAACGCTAAAGTATGTTGCTTCCCTTCTGTGCAGAGAGGGTAATAAAATAGCTCATTATGCTGCCATCACAACTAGTTTTCAGTTTCGACAAATGGGGAAACATAAGAAGAAACAGTCCAAGAGCTTTTCCTACAAAAAAAAAAAAATCGGAAATTTACTTTTTTCTCACAAAGAGAAAAAAAAAAGAAGAAACCAAAAAAAGTCAACAGCAAAAAAACTGGGAGAGAGGATTGGGGGAGCATTTTCTTTTTTCTTTTTTTTTTAAATTTTCATACTTCAATTTTTTTTTTTTGCCTCCCGAACAAGAAGAAAAAAAAGGCCACTTTCTTTTTTTTTTTTTTTTTTTTTTTTTTTCAACAAAAAAAAATGTTCAAAAGACCTAATTACTAAATGTTGGGTGTGTATACCATTCATTCTTCCTCCCCCCCCCCCTTTTTTTTCCAGGTTAGGAGTTTTTTTTTTTTTTTTTTTTTTTTTTTTTCCAAACAACAATCACATATCAAACACATATTTTTTTTTGTCCCCCCCAAAAAAAAAAAATCGCTCACTCAGCTTCCCCATCGTTGATTTCATTACTCTCACCATTCACCCCTGTTGCAATGCCGTCAAAGGTAGAAAGCGACTCGTACCCATTGCTCTTTCTACATTCCTTGAACAAAGGACCGGGCCACCAGTTGTACTTTCCGATAAGACTCATCAAAGCCGGGACGAGAACAGACCGCACAACAAAAGTATCGAAAAGAACAGAGAAAACCAAGTAAAACCCCATTTGGTTAATCGCCTCGATCGTCGAAAAAAACAGCCCGGAAAAGGCCACGGCCATGATCAACCCAGCAGCGGTGATAATATGCCCGGTGTCGCACAGACCCTTGTGAATCGCAACGAGTGTTCGCTTTGGTTCGACCTCGTCGTCGGTGAAACCATGCTTCTCGTCTTCTTCCCGTGCTTCATCGTAATATTCCTTAATCCTGGTTAACAAGAAAATATCGTAATCCAACCCTATCCCGACAATCATGGAAAATAGCACCAAAGTGTTCGTCCATTCAACACCATCAACGCCTTTAAAAGCATCAATTCCAGTCCATCCTAAAATGTTGTGTTCGTACACTAAATCACAGAAGCCGAATGTGAACGCAACCGTCAAGAAGATGGTCCCGACAGCCCGGAGAGGGATCAGCAGAGATTTGAACACATAGGTTAAAATCACAAAGACAACGATCCCCTCCACGATGATCATGGTCCCGAAGTATTTGAAAACTTCCCAAATGGTGTCCCAAGTGATAGGGTTGTACCCGCAATAATACACATCAGCGTTCATCGAATCCGCAAAACGCTTCGCAACATCAAGCATCGCATTCCGCATATCAGCACCATGCGGCCCCAACGGATCCGTTTCACCCGAAATTTCAAAGTAAATTGCACGCTTATTCTCCGCCGTGAAAATAGTATGTGTGTACACCAATCCAATGCAATCTATGCACAGCGACGTCAGATTTGTTTTGTTGTACGGAGGCGGGAGGATCGACGGATCAATAACCGACACGTTCTTGCAGTTCTCCGTGATTTCCACCACCTCCTGGCAGAACTCGATTTCAGGATATTCAATAATATGCCCCGCGACGAACATTGGTCCTTGAATGTCGGTTTTTGCAACGTAAGGAACGTCCTCCGTCAATGCCAATGCGAATTTTGCAACCTGGTTGTAAAACCGAACGTCATTGACAGTTTTGTAAGGTGCATTGTCACGGAGCGCTACTAAAGCTTGTGTTGGGTACAAAGTACCAAGGCCGAACCTTCCTGCCATATCTTCGTACGCTTTGGTTGTGTCCGCGTCTCTCGGAAGGAATAGGTTCATGGCGTCTGTGTGTTTGTTGTTGAACGCGAAGATGTCGAAGGGAATGGTCGCTGCCACAATGGCGAAAATGATGACGAGGTTGTTCGGGAAGGACATTGAGAATGTAGCCAGCCTCCACCAGATGTTTCGTTTTGCGTCTCCCGGAGCTGTTTCGGAGTCCTTTTCGTCGTCTTCCAGCGTTTTTTCATACCCGTCATCGTTGTTCCCCCAGCACTTCAACGAGAACGGCGCGGTACACTTTTCGAAAAAACCGGGGAACACAAACAACATTGACGGTGTCACTGTAATGTTGATGAACAATGTGACGAAAATGGTGATTCCGTTAGCGATTCCGACGGATTGGATGAAGTTCATCGGGATGATCAGCAGCCCGCAGAAACATATCCCGAGCGTACCGGCTGACACGGTAATGGTCTCCCCCGCGGTGTTAATCATAGTAGAGATTACTTTATATCTCCATGATGGGAGCCCTGGGAGGGTTTCTTCCGTAGAATCCCGATCCTCCTGCGTCACCTTCAACAATTCCTCACGGTATCTCGTCAGCAGAAACAAATTGTAATCGATACTCATTGCTACTAAAATCGACATCATCAAACTCGGTGCTACAGAATTAACAGACATCCAGCCTGCCACAATCGACATTATACCGAACGCGGATGCAGCGGTTAAACCCATGTTCAAAAGGGGTAGAACGAGGAGACGGGGGGATTGCAAGATCCACATTAGAACAAGCATGGCTGTTGGGATGGAAATGGCGTCGACGGTCCCGAGGTTCGCCTCCGTTGATGTCACGATGGTGTTGATGAAAGATGGCAACCCGAGACAGGTCGCACGGGTTTCATTCCACCTAAATAGGTTAACAACATCTTGCACGTGATCGGCGCAATCTGTTGCAGCTTTCTCCGTTGACATAACAGAAATGGTGATCGCGATGAACGTCGTCAGCCCGTCTGGAGAGATGGTACTTTCTGCTGCTGTTACCGGGTTTTTTGTCGCATTGACCAATTGATAGTAAGAAACGTACTGTGAAAGGAACTCTGGTGGGTATTTCGCCTCCATGTCGGCTCTTAGGTAGTTGTCAAACTCGTGGAAGTACGCTTTATCCGTTATGTTGACGCCGTCTGTGGACTCGAAGTACACTAAGATGTTCGTGGCTGTGCTCTGCGTCGGAAAGTACTTGGCCATCATGTCTACTGCGTTAGCGCTGTCCGTTCCCGGGAGGGGGTTGAAGGCCTGGCTGCACTTCTCGATGAAACTGGTTGCAAACACCGCGAAACACCCCGCCGCCACCATCCACAGCCCCAACACTACATATTTGTACCTGTAGATGTTCTTCGTGTATTTTTCGGAGAACCTTTCCATTTTTTTTTCCCCCCCCTTCCTCTTTTTTTCTTTTTTCTTTCTTTCTTTTTTGTGACCCTGTATGTGTTGAGAAAAGTTGAAAGAGGGGGGGGGGGGGGGGGGAAGGGGTGAGGGAAAAACATAAAAACCTACAACAAGTTCATATACTGGTAATATAATAAAGTAAAAAAAAAAAAAAAAAAAAAAAAAAAAGAAACGGGGGTGGGGGGGAAATCTAATTTTGTTTCAACGTACCCTTTGCTTCCTCGCGCTGCTTCACCCGTCTGCAGACGTAGCTCTGCTCTGCAGGGTCACGCGGGGGAAGCACCGCCTTGTACTGCTTAATCAAGGAACTCACATCGATGTCCTCGGGCGGCCCATCAGGCAACGCAACAGACGGCAACACAGGAGGAGCCGACAAGGCAATTGCTGATGCAGTAGCAGGGTCAAGGTTTGACCGAGGCGTGAGGTTCTGCTGTACATGGGAAGGCGTGGCAGGGCCAGGGCGGGGGGCAGGGGTGGACTCTTGCACGGGCTTCTTTGAAACGGTGGGCTCAAGGTTCTCTTCCAAATCTGCCGATGCCGACTGAAGCTCCCGAAGCTGACGTCGAAGCGCAGCATTCTTCACAGCAGCAGAAGTCATATTACCATTACCATAACCATGACCATAACCATGACCATAACCATCAGGACGTGGCTGGCCATTGTACTCCTCCGTCGCTCGCAAGAACTCCGTGAACAAACCAGCTCCCGAATCATGAACCTCATTCTTCTTAAAGGCGTCTGGATAGGACTGCACCTTGTACTGTGTGTCGAGAAGCGACCGTTCAGGTGAAGAGAAGTCGGGCGGTGCGTACATTACATCAGATGAGTTCTGTGTCGAGTCCTCTAGCTGGGAAAGGATCGAGATGGCGGCGGAGAGTGACGTGGTGTGCTTGGACAGGTACCCTGCAGAGTTCCCGGGAAGGGTTGTTGTTGTTGTTGTTGTGGTTGCGGTGGTGGTTCGATGGGGTGATGGGAAGGCGGGTTCTCGCTCAGTGTCCGCGATCGAATCGGGGAACGCTATGGACCTGCTGTTGCACCGCTTGAACAGGCATTTCAGAAAGCAGCGGCGTTGGCTCGCTGCACGTACTACTAGCCGCAGAGGCGGTGCGTCCCTCGTCCCGAACAGAAGCACCTCGCCCCTCTCCTCTACACTCATTAGCTTCTCGAGTACAACCTCGGCCACGGTTTCCTGACCTTCCACCTTAACAAAGTACACGGCACCGAGTCCAACTTGCACTGCAACCTTAACGCTTGTCCCCGCTTTTGTGACATGTATGTCGCCCTCGAAGTACAGGGCAGTCACCTCTGACAGGTCGTCCCCTGTGAACGTTACCTTCATTTTTCTTCTTTTTTTTAACACCCCTTCGATAATTTTCCAGTGGGGTACGAAGAAAAAAAAGAGAAAAAAAAAAAGAATCTTTTATATAACACACAAAAAAAAACTCTATATTTTTTATATACTTTTTTTTTTCTTCTTTCTTTCTTTCTTCTCTCCGTTCTACCTTTTCCTGTACAGTCTGTCGTATACCGAAGACGTGGAGGGGGAGCGGGAGGGTCGTGCGACGTTACGTGTGATCTCGTCGACCAAAGGGTTGATGACGGTGTTGGGAAGGCGGTGCGTGGAGGCGAACTGCGTGGCAACAGTGTGAAAATCGTCTCCTTCACGTACTGTGAGCACCTCTTCAGAGGTGGGCCCGAGGGCTACGGTCATCACAAGGATGATATCGCCACGGTCTGCTGAACCGTGTGCCGGGTGGGAAGCTCGCACCTTCTCCGTGGCTAGCTCAAAGGCACGCCGCTTCCTCACCAACCTCTCCCTTTCAGCGTCAACTATAAACTTTTTATCGGATTCGTATTTCTCTTGTTCTAGCCATCTTGCTGCTTCAGCTTCTTTGTTGAACATTCGCCTGGCCTTGCGCATCATTTTCTCCGCTTGGTTCCCCAGCCTTTCCCTCTCGTCACCTACTATTTTTTCCTCCACGTTTACTAGTTTCAGTCTCTCTTCCAGCTCCACTATGCGCATGCCTTCGTTCAGCCTTAGCTGGTTGTACATTTTAGCTTGTCTGAAGTCCTCTGCTGCTTCAGCAAGCATTTTATCATCAAGCTTGACGGATTCGTATTTATCGCCCAATGCTAGACTCCTTACTTTTTCCTTATTTGACACTAGTCTGTTGATGATGGAAGCAGCTTCTTCCGCGTAGGGGAGGCCGTGTGAATAGCCATCTGTGTCTGCTGGTGGTGGGCCTGTGGTGGATCCTGGTGCCGAAACACGGCTGCTTTTTCGGCTAACAGGAACGCTGCCTCCTGGTAACGACCCTGGGACAGAGGGTGGGTTTGGTGGTAGGGGTTCAGATTCGTTCCCATCGTCTTTAATACTGCTTGCTTGGCTCATTTTCTTTTTTTTTTTTTTTTTAAAAAGTTTCTTTTTTTTTTTTGTTTAGATGGGTGGGTGGGATACGGAAAAGAAAAAAAAAAAAAGAAAAAAAACATGGAGGTATATCAGAAAAAAAAAACTTTTTACCTCCCCCTTCGTTCTCTCTCAATTTTTTTTTTTTTTAAAGCGTTCTTTTTTTTTTTGTTTTCCGATCTTTTTCTGATAAAGAAAGAAGAAAAAAAGGGGGGGGGGGAAAGGAAAAAAAAACAAAAAGAGGGAGAGGGGGAATGGGGGTGGGGGCAAAGGCAATTAAGGAGAGGAACTTAATTTCATATTTTTCTTCACATAAATACCTTTCCCCCTCCCTCTTTTCCCCTAATCCCTTTATTTCCCCCCTTTTTTTTTTCTTCTCTTTCTTTTATGGTCGCCCGGTGGTTGAAAAAAAAAAGAAGGGAAAAAAAGAGAAAAAAAAAAGAGAGAGAAAAGAAGGAACGAAGAGAGAAAGAAAAAAAAAAAGGAAAAAAGAACAAGAGAATAAAACAGATAGGAGGGAGGTAGGAAAATACATTTCTTTTTTTCTTTTGTTTTATCAATTATTTTTCCACTGCCAGAAAACACGACCTTTCCATTAAGAATCAATGACCTTCGGGGGACTGCCTTCCAAGTTCTTTTTCAATAATCTTGAAAAAATAAAGAGAGGGGGTTTTTCAGAACGACAGGAGCCCAATAGTACTTTTGGGTTCTAGAACAAAGGGGTATTTTTTCTTCTTTTTTATTTATTATTTTTTTTTTTTTTTGCTTCTTCTTTCGTTATTTCTTCTTCTTTATTTCTTTCTTTTACATTTCTTTATTCACCCCTTCCCTCTTTTAGCCCCCCTTCGGGGGAAAAATAAAAGGGAGAGAGGAACGAAGGAAAAAAAAAGGGGGGGGAACAAAATCCCCCATCCCCCCTTTTTTTATTTTAGACAGAAAGTAGTCAAACAAAAAAAAAAGCATAAATGTTCTACTTATTTCTTTTCTTTCTATTCGCATATTTATGTGTTTCCCACTGCTCTGCCATCCTTAAGGTTGTTCGTTTTGGGCTACATACTAGAGACAGCCCTCTAGGGACGGTAAAAGAAAGAAAACTAAATGACAACGAAAGGCTTTAAAAAAAAAAAAAAAAAAAAAAAGAAACAGCGGGGGGAAGGGTGAAACAGATGAGAAATTTATGGGAGTTTAAAAAAAGACCAAAAAAAAAAAAAACCAAAACGAGCTGTGTGAAGAAAAAAGAAAAAAAAGTACTACTAAAAAAAAAAAAAAGAAAAAAAAAAAAAGTTATTTTTTCTTCCATTTTGGCGAAATGAGATAAAGAAAAAAGAAAAAAAAAAAAGAAAAAAACATGGAGGAACAATGAAAGGAATGAAAAGCTGTTTAATGCTTTAACTGCAAAAACGGCAAAAAAATCTTTTTTTATATGTCAGGCATGTTTGTAAGCACAAATGGGGGGACTTTTTAGGATCTGCAATTCTAATGCCCACCAAGAAAAAATACCCCCTTAACACCCAGCAGTATCGTGCCAGCGACATTTCTTTTTTTAATATCAAAAGTAATCACTCGGAAATACGAAAAGAAAGAGGGGGGGGGGGGGGGAAGAAAATAAAGGTAACTGATGGCAATCTCTTTTTTTAAAAAAAAAACTTTTTTTGAACCCTCTAAAAAACTCCTCTCCCTTTTTTTCTCTTTTTTTTTTTTGCCGGTGTAGGTTTCCTACAAGGGGTGCCTTACGTGATTTGGAATGGAGGTCAAAAAAAAATAAGCAACTTAAAAAAAAAAAAAAAGGGGGAAAAAAATGTTGGGAGGAGGAGCAAAGGATAAGGGGGGGGGGACTGCAGTTTTTTTTTTTGAAAACCGAACAAAACCAGTATTCTTGTAAAAAGAAAGGGGGGACTATCGTGGTCAATAAGAAAATTAAATTCCTTGTCGTGCAAAAAAAAAAAAAAAAAAAAAAAAAAAAAAAAATGATCAACATGAAAGGGTAAAAAAAAAAAAAAAAAAAAAAAAAAAGGAGGTATTCGGCATGTATTCACTGAACTTTCTTGTTTGTTCCCGCAACAGAAAAAAGGGGGGAGATTTCTAAATAAAGGAGGGGGGAGGAGGGGTCAAAATTGTGCCCTGGTAGCTCTTGATGCCTCCCAAAGTCCAGAGGGTTTCCGAGGCTGTTTTTGCCACCATATCACATGGGAAAGTGGTATGAAAAGGTGAAACACACTTTTCTCTCTCTCGTTTCTGTTAGTCATCCACCGTTGTTGTAGTAAGAAGCACAATTTTGACCCCTCCTATTTAGAAATTAGCCCGTTAGCCCCTATGTATATCATCAACAAAATTGCGAGCAAAAAAGAAAGTGCGGCTTTTTTTTTTTTTTTTTTTTTTGTGTATATTTTTCTTTTTTTTTTTTTGTTTTGTTTTGTTTTGTTTATTTGGTTTTGTTATTGGTTTGCGTGTTTGTTCGTATTATTCTTTTAAATTTTATCTTATTGTTTTTTTTTTTTTCTTTTTTTTTCAACTGCTCTAAAAAAAAAAAAAAAAAAAAAAAAAACCCTCTTTCCCTCGGAGAAAACCAAAAATCTTCTTCTGACGCAGAGGAAAAGGGGAAAGAATTAACACCATATTGGCGCGTTCCTAGAAAGAGGGGGGAAGGGGGGGTTCTTTTTTTAATCTTCTTTGTCTCCTCCTAAAAATATTTTCAAAAGGAGACAGGAAAAAAAAAGGGGGGGGGGAAATAAATACTGTAAACGAAAAAATCCGAAAGAGAAAAATATCCAGGCTTTTTTTTTCTCCCCCCGTGGGGTTTGTCACTCCGGCATTTTTCTCTTCCAGTACTTTTTTCTCTCCGGAATTTTTCCGCTTTACAGTAAAAAAAAAAAAAAAAAACACAAGGATAACCCCTGATTTGAAATACCCCCCCCCTTTTTTTTCCCCTCTACTTACCTACCTCCTTTCTAAGGTGCTTGGGAGAAAAAAAAGGGGGGGAGGGGGGGAGGGATGAAACAGTTGCCAAGAAAAAAAAGTTTGGGTGGAGGGGGGTTTTAATGTATTTGAGCGATTGAGAAGAAAAGGGGGAGGGGAGGGAGAAGGGGAAAAAAAAAAAAAATAACTGTCATCTATCACTGGTGCCGCATAAGAATCTAATGATATTGTAAAAAAAAAAAAAAAAAAAAAAAAAAAAAAAAAAAAAAAAAAAAAAAAAAAAAAAAAGAAAAATAACAATAAATTGACGCGCAGACCAGGATCGACAATTGAGGATAGTTAGTTCAAATTCAGCATTCCTGCCTTGTGCTTCTTGTCTTAGAATACCGGTTGTTCTCCTTTTTTTTTTTTTTTTTTTTCCCTCGCCTTTTGTGTCGAATACAAAAAAAGGTTCTAGAGCTCTCAATATCAAGAAAAAACAGGAAGAAGAGAAAGGACCTTTTCTTGGCACAGAATAGCGAGAGAGACAAAAAAAAAAAAAAAAAAAAACACAAGATTTAGTTTTTTTTTTTTTTTTTTTTTTTTTTTTTTTTTTTTTTTTTACAGTGCTGGTGTTGAAAACTACGGAGAGGGGAAAGGCAGGAGAGGAAAAATACGATGGGTGGAATATGTTAGAAGTGGTCCATCAGAAGAAGGAGGGGAGAAAAAAAGAAAAAAAAGAGAACAAGGGAACATTTTTTTCCCCCAATAAGAGATAATTTGTAATAGGAAATCTCTCAACTGTCTTTCTTGATAATTGCAAAAAAAAGACCAAGTTTAGAAGATCATAAGAGGGAAAAAAAAAAAAAAAAAAAAAAAAAAAAAAAAAAAAAAAAAACAAGACTATTATTTTACTTTTCAAGTTTTATTAAGTTTTTTAGTGGTAACTAGTTGCTGCATGTTTTTCACTTTTGAAAAAAAAAGTTTTTTTTTTCTTCTTCTTTTCCTTAACAACTACCGCGTAATCGACCAATGTGCCACAGATTGACTAGAAATGGTAAAAGAGTGTTTTTTTTTTTTTTTTTCTAAAAAAAAGGAAAGAAAAATAGCAAGAGTAAGCAGGCTCAAAAAAAAAATATATATATAGTGCCGCACCTATACTAATTTCAAAGAGTGGCGACAATGGGGGAAGAAACATATAAAAAAAAAGAGGGGGAAAAAAAGAGGGGTATTTTTATATGTATCCCTCCTTTCTTTTTCTTTTCTTTTCCCCTCTCTTTTTCTTTCTTTTTTTTTTTTCTTCTTCTCTCCCTCTTCTTATCTCTTTGAATCTTTTTCTTACTTTTTTATTTTTATCACACACTTTTATTTTCCGTTCAATTTTTGCAATAAATTTCTTATGCGACAGATGGGGCGAAGGGGGTTTACGATGACGTAGATTTTAAGTGGACTTTTTTTTACTGGGTCAAAAAAAAAACTTTTCAAAAAAAAAAAAAATCAAACGAGTTTCAAAAGAATTCGCTTAATTCGTCTCGGGGAAACGTGGGAGAGGAGCAAACATGAAATAGATTCTTTTTGTGGGAGCGAGAATTTCTTTTCTTTTCTCTTCTTCTCCTTTTTTTTTTTTTTTTTTTCTCCCTTTTCTGGATAAAAAAAAAAAAGAAGAAAAGAAATCACGCTCTGTTGAACTGGATTTAAAAAAAAAAAAAAAAGGACAGAAACAAAAATTAGAAAACAGAAGCAAAAAAAAAAAAAAAAAAAAAAAAAAAAAAACGCTCAAAAAAGTTCTAGTAGTGATTAAAAAAAAAAAAAGCTTTTGTTTAGAAGGCGTTACAAGAATAAAAAAAAAAAAAAAAAAAAAAAAAAAAAAGAGATTCCAGGCGTTATTCCCTCAAAAAGGGAAAACATCTACAGATGAAAGAATTATGAGGGGGGAAATGATGCGGGGGAGGGGGGAGAGAGGGGAATCAGCATATGACGCAGCACTGCCCTTCGAGGTCCTTGTTCTTACCCTTTCTACCATTTTTTTTCAATGTTGGAGAAGGGAGTTCGTATTTGGCTGCGGTGGCAGAGTTGGCACGAAGCACACTCTGATGAATTGACCCCCTCCTGCCCTTGTTGGGCCAAGCACCTGGGTAAATCAGCGCCTGGGCAGCCAAGTGATCACGAATGGCCTTCTCAGAAATCATCAAAATCTGGATTTCCTGCTCGAATTTCTCAACCTGTGCCTTCATGGCCTGTAGCACCGTGTGGTCCGTGGCAATGCTCATCTTCCGCCTCGCGGCGAACTCCTTTCTTTTCGGCGATCTCTTCCCGCTGCTAGAGCTGGAAGTGGAACCAAGGTCGTCCCCAGTAAAGCACGCCACCGGCCGTCTGAACATAGGTTCATCTTCGCTGTACCCGATGCTGGACATCGATCGGGGCGAGATGGAGTCTGAGTGGCTCATTTTTTTTTTTTTTTTTTTTTTCCTTTTTTTTTTTTTCCATTAAAGCGTGCGTAAAATCGTGGGTGTAAAAAAAAAAAAAAAAAAAAAAAAAAAAAAGAACTAAAAAAAAAAAAAAAAAAAAAAAAAAAAAAAAAAAAAAAAAAAAAAAACAAAAGAGTTGTCTGATATTTGTTTGTGCAAGCCTTTCCCCTTAACGGACAAGCTGCCTGTACTCAGGTGTGCCAAAGTACAAAAAGAGAAAGAAAAAAAAAAGAAAGAATCCGGGGGGATATAATAAGTCGTGCCTGTGAATAAAAAAATGGAAGGGAAAAAAAAAAAAACAGAGAAATGGAACACTTCAAAAAAAGAAAACTACTTTCCCCCCCTACCCAAAGAAGCACTCCACCCAAGGGGGGGGGGGGGGAAAGAAGAGTGAGAAAAAAAAGGTTTTTTTTTAAATATAATAACAGTAATAACGAAAGAAGAAAGTGGAGTGGGGGGGGGGGGGGGAGAAGTGGTAAAGAAAAAAGGGAGATAGAGAAGTGGAAAAAAAAATGGGGGGAAGGGGTGGTGAGTAAGAGGCTGCTCGACCTAAAGTGCTGATGAAAAAAAAAAATAATAATAATAAGAGAAAGCGTCCGCCCATCGACGTAGTAGGAAGGATTACTTTGTTTCCCTTTCATTTTTTTTTTTTTTTTTTTTTTTTTTTCCCCGAACACGCGGCTCGCTTCCAGTAGAGAAGCCTATTCCGTATGAAACAACTTTTTTTTTTTTTTAAAAAGATTTTTATGCGTGGCTGTTTTCTTTTTTTTTCTTCTTTTTTTTTTTTAAAAATAATTATTCTTTCTTCTTATTCCACTCTTCTTCTCATTCTCTTTTCTTCTACCAAAAATGAAGGACAAATGACGAAATACTGATTTCCAATAAGGTAAAGCTCCCCCCCCCCCCCCCCCTCACTCACATCTCGGATGGAAATACCGATTTTATTTTGTAGGGCGATCTCACTTGTGTACCCCTTTCCCCTCTGGGATTCTTAAAATAAGTAAAAAAAAGATTGTATGTAGCTCTTACCCCCCCTCCCTACCTTCTCACACCCGTTCAAACCAAGAGTCCACTACCTCCACTTCATTGAGATTTCCCCCAACAGCTAGGATATCAACGTCGAGACCATTGTCGGCCACAGGAAGGGGCTTCTCGGGAGGGGCTAAGGAAGGGGGAAGCCCCGCTGCGGGTTGAAGAGCAGGGCTTTCTTGAATTTCAGTTTGCTGTTTTTTTTTTTTTTTTTTTTTTTTTTTTTATTTATTCCCTCATACCTCAAGTCCCATATGCGACACAAGGACAAGGCCACTGTCTTCGTCATCAATGCTACTGGGTTGCACTTCTTCCCGGATTTCCGTGACGATCTCTCGACCGTCCCTCTCGGCAAGAATGGGTTGAAGCCTGGCCATCTTCCCCCCAGGGTACGCCTCGGTCACCTCCACAGGGCGGTGCCCCACATCCTCCACATATCGATCCTCCAGAATCCGTACTTTTTGCTGAAGTTTCTGCATCTCCTCCTCCTGCATGCGGACTCTGTCTTCAAGCCCAGCACGCTGCCGTTCCAGCTCTTGCCGTTTTTGTCGCTCGGCCATGCTCTGGCGTCCTGCGGTGGGGAGGATCCAAGGGTCCAACCGCCGCAGAGAAAAGTCGATGTCGATCAGCGGCCCCGTGCAGTACAAAGGGGAATAGGTCGGGTTGATGATGGCCCTCTCATGCTCGGAGTACAGCGCCGCCCACGGGCATGGCATCTTCTTGTGGTACACGCTCAACCGGTACCGCTCAGCGTCGGAGTTGCAAAGGAAGGACGAGTGCTTCCCCGAACAATGCTGCTCGGCGATGACCCATAACAGTTGTTTTGTGAACTCGAACGCCTGCGGGTGCTGTTCCAACAGCTGCACCACACATGCTAGCCATTGCACAAATGTCGGGGAACCGGCTGATGTCAGCTCCCCGCACACACCCGGCGTGTCCTCGGGATGGCCTCCTGTCACAACGGGAAGTGCTGAGTTCACCTTGAGACCGCTACACCTTGATGAGAACCGGTGCCCTAAGGACACCCATTCCTTTTCAATGACAGCTGTGAAGCCGTCATACGTCCTGGAGTAAGGGTCAAGGATGATCTGCGCGAGGGATGTGATCTGCGGGGTGCGGTCCCACCCGTCGCTGCAGTGCACCAGAACAGACGACTTGTGGTCGTGGACAATGGACACAACCTCAAGGCCGGCGGCCAGGATGGACCTGATGTGCTGCAGCCATTTCGTTTCTTCGATGCCAGTGTCGCGTCCGCCTATTGTTTCCGACCCCACGCGTGCCATGATGCACCCAGGGCGGGGTGACGATGCCTCACCTGCTTCGTCATCATCCGATTCCTCTCTTAAAAGCGTCGCGATTTTGCTGTCTTGGTACCTAGCGGCTTCTTGCACCTTGTGCATGGATTCAGACACAACGTGGATGTTGTGAATGCCGCAGAAAAGGACCTTTGTGTTGCTGTAGTTCGATGATTCGTGGCCGCCGCCCTTCGCGATTTGGTTTGCAAGAGCGTTGCCTCTTGGCCGAAGGTCCAGGATGTATAGCGCTTTGTTCTTGCAGTCTATTAACGATCGTTGTATGTGGTCCAAAAGAAGCTCGTCTCCTTTGTTCCGCTTGTTCAACATGCCGACTAACGGCTGCGAGCACCTTGACACGGTAGCACCGCTCTCCCTGTCTCGATACGACAGAACAGGAAGCCGTGCTTTTGCACGAAACACCGCGGACTCCTTCAAGGTTGCCTCTGTAGCCAACGACGGAACAGCAAGAAGCTCGGGATAAGTTGGACACAATGCGAAATCTCTATTTACCTCAGTGATCCTCCAAGTCTTCGACAGGTCTGAAGGTGGCGGTGGGACCTCCGCGTCTCCGGGTAGCAAGTACGAAGGTATGATAACACCCATCCTCAAATATTCTGTGAGTGTTCGCAACCGTGGGTTTCGCATCCTTGTGAAGGACTCCGATGCCTTGGCAGGCTCTGACATCGCTATAGGCAGCTTCGGCTGTATTAACATTTCTAAAAAATGGCTTAAATCCGCCGCATTAGCACCCCACACGGCTAAGATCCCCACTGCACCTGTTCTAAGCAGAACCTCAACGGTGTAACACTCGTTGGTAACTAAGAGGATTTCAAAGCAAGACGAGACAGCTCTCAAATGGCGTTTCAATTGTGATGTTTTGACACTTTTTGTAGTCACGTGGGATATACACCCGACTGGAGTGGTGAATACTGGTGTGTTTTCGTGTATTAATGCGAGCCTGTACGTGGTTAGGAGAAGCTTGCCTACAAGGACTCCTTCAGGGCGTTGTTTTTCTTTGAGATGTCCTTCAGAGGGATCGACCAGGCCTACTAGGCTGACGAATGGAAGGCTGCCCACCCCTGCTTCCCCCGGGATGAGTGACGGTTCTTCTCCGTCTCCCCACCATAGTTTCTCTACTGGTTCTTCCACCACTGTCCATCCATCAGCGCCTCCTCCCCCTCCTCCCCCTGGCGTAGATGAGACAGTAAGCGGTGGTGGCGGTCCTAGAGACACTTTGCCACTTTTTTTTTTTTTTTTTTTTTTAAAAATCAAATCTGATCTCCTCGCACCCTCCCCTCCAACCCTCCTTTTTTTTTTTTTTTTTCCTACAAAAAAAAATGAAACGAAAGAGGGAAAAAAAAAAGTAAGAGAAAAAAAATCAGGAAAGATAAGGGGGGGGGGGGGAGCAGAAAAAAGATGGTGGTAAAACTATTCAAGGGGGTTTGTGTTGGTATACTTTTTTTTTTTCCAGTTTTTTTTTTTAAAAAAAAAAAAAGAAGTTTTTTTTCCCTTCTTTTTTTTTCCCTCTAAAAAAAGTTTTTGATGACCTATTTTCTTGTGTTTTTTTTGGGGGGGAGGACTTACTAAGATTGGGGAAAGAAGACTAAGAACAACCTCCACGTAGGCCGGGGGAGTGCCTCTTTCTCTTTTTTCATACCCGTAAATTTTCTTTTTTTTTTCATTCTCAAGAATCATCGTCCAAGAAAGCAGATCAACAGCAGAACGAAAAGAAAGAGAAAAAAGTTTTTTTCTTCCTACTGGGTGGGAAAAAAAATAAAGGGGTTAGGATGTCTGCATTTTTTTCTTCTTTCCCCTTCCCCAGTTTTTTTTTTTCCGTCTTTCTTTTCTCTTCTCCCCCATCCGAAAAAGTGAAAAAATGGTTGGTTGAAGAGCTTTCTTTTCGTATTTTGTTTCATTCTTTTTTGTTCTCTACTCTTCCATTTACTACATCTAGAGCAGTCGATAAATCGGCGCAGAGGGGGAGAGGCCCCATTCCTGCCCTCCGCTGACCAAAATGAAAAAAAAAAAAAAAAAAAAAAAAAAAAGGAATGAGCAGCACCTCAACTCTCATTTACTTAACCTCACTGTTTATTATTTCTTATTTATTTATTTATTTTTTTTTTTTACGGAATGTTTGACAGACATCAAAGAAATTCACGGGGGAAAGGGGAAAAGTGGGAGATATTAAAAAAAAAAATTCCTTTTTTTTTTCTGAGCAATGGCTCAAATTTCTTCGAGAGGGGGGGCGGGGGGGGGGGGGTTTCCTTTCAGTCAGTTCAGTGACAAGGTTTCTTGATCAAAAAAAAATGTTGTTCATTATTTCTTCTTTCCCTGAAAAAAAAAAGTGAGAGGGGGGTAAACAAGGTACAAAAATAAAAAAAAAAAATACGGACATCAAAAACTTTTTTTTTCTCAGAACAAACAGCTTTTTAAGACCAAACCGTAAAAAAAAAAAAAAAAAAAAAAAAAAAAAAAAAACACTTTTTTTTTTTTTTTTTTTTTTTTTCCAGCCTTTCAAGCCTTGCTCAGCTTTTTAAAGCACCCTTCGCAGACCCTCTGTTTTTCCTTGTGTCCCTTCAGGTCAGCTTTTTGCGTGGAGCAGGCCTGGCAGAACACATTACCGCACTGACGACAGTGATGCCTACGTTTTGTCATGGTAAATTTATCCTTGCAGCCATCGCACGCAACAACATTCTTGTCGGGTTTCCATGCCGAAGGGCTCACAGGCGCCAGGGCGGCCTCACGTGCCGCTGCCTCTTCTGCCTGTCGCTTCTCGAAGGTTGCCCTTTCATCCGCTGTGAGAGGGGCAAAGCGTAGCATTATAGTTAGCTTGTCCCCCACGGCATCCTTCACCTCAGCTGGGCTTTGTACCTTTACACCGTCGACGTGAGACAGCCGCCAACCTACATATTTACCAATTTCGTATCTCGACGAAGGGCTGTCGTCACAGACTTCAACCAAAACCATTTTCCCGCATGATGGGCCTCTGTCGAAGCACATTCCCAGTTTTTCGTAATCCGACCACCGGCCTAACCTGACATCTACAGCGCCTTCTTCTTTAGGTGAGGTGTCTACGTTTTCGCCTTTGGGGGAGCTTGGGGACGCCGGGGAACGGGGGGAGTCTTTTTTCTCTTCCGCCGCGGCTTTTTTTTCCTTTTTCGCTTTTTTCTCTTTTTTTCTAGGGGACACCTCGGCCTCGTTCGCCTCGGCCTCGTCGATGTGGATGCAGTCCTGTTGCAAGCCTTGAATCTTACCGCCACCTTCGAGTTTTACATCGTAAGTACCATCTTCGTTTACCTTCTTAATCTAAGGGAATGGGGGGGGAGTGAAACAGTTTTTTTTTTTTTTTTCCAAATACCTTCGCAAAAACCCATGTATCTTTGTCCTGGATGTATGCCTGAACAACGTCACCCGCTGCTGCAGTCATTTTTTTTTTTTTTTTTTTTTACTTGGGGAGTTTCAGATTTTTTTTTCTTGAGGATTATAAAAAAAAAGGGCGGCGGGTGAAAGAGGATTTTACTGAACAGAGAAAAAAAAAAAGAGGGGGGATAAAAAATATAAAAAAAAAAGAAAAGAAAAAACCACCTATCAATCAACCGACAAGAAATGGCGTAAAATTCCGTTTCTTGTGTAAATTACTATGTTTCCAATGCTCTTTTTCCTTACATATAAAAACACGTTCTTTTTATTTCTTTTTTCTTTTTTTTTTTAATATTCTTTCTACGAAGGGGCAAGGGCAAAGGTTGTGCCTATCCCTCTACACCTCTTCTCATTTCTTCTTACTTCTTTTTTTTCTAACTACATTACCTGTCTTCGTTAATAATAAGGGAACGGGCGAGGGAGGGTGCAGACAGGCCATAAATAACATCTAATCTTTTGCAAAGGAAAACCTCCTTTTTTTTTTTTTTTTTTTTAATTCCGTTAATCAACAACACAGTCAAAGACCGCCTTCTCCTAACAAATGAGAAATTTGGCTTTTGCGTTGCATCTTCGAAACACAAAAGAAAATAACAAAAAAAAAGAAAGAAAAATGTGCCACAAAGATGCTGCAAAACAGATGGATAAGAGAAAAGGGAGGGAATGGTACGAGACAAGACCGAGTGGGAAAGGGCTCCCAAGGAACTTTGGGTGAGTAAAAATAACAAAAAAAAAAAAAGAAGGAAAGAAAGAGGGAGTGGGGTAAACCTTTATAAAAATTATAGTAAAGAATAAACAATAAACACAGTTTCAGAGAATTTAAAAAGAAAAGGCCACACAGAAAAAAAAAACCCCCCGGGCCACGTGTCGTGGGTTAGAAAAAAAAAAAGGAGACAAAGGAGGTCCCTGCGGCCCTGCACAAGAACTGCCTACTTGATTACAGGGCGCGCGCTTCGGCCGGGCTCGTAGCTTCTGCATCCCGCGTCGTCCCCTAAATATGCGCGGTGTGCAGCTCAACCCCAGCCAGGGGCGCCTCGGGCCCCCTCCTCTTTTCTTTCTTTACGCGGGGTTTTCTAAAAAAACAAATAAAAAAAATTTTTTTTCTTCGTTTCGCGTTAACGAAAAAGGGGGTTAGGGATAAAAAATTTTAGGAAGAAAAAAAAAAAAAAAAAATACGTATCGAATCACTGAAACTGGGCAAGCAATGCATCAATAGTGATTTCTTGTTTGCAGATGGGGCAGGTTTTGTGATCGGCAATCCAAGGCTGCAAACAGTCGCTGTGGAAGACGTGAGAGCAGGGGAGAAAGATGGCAGCGTTGTCGTCTTCAAGAGCTGTGATACAGATGGGACAGTCCTGCTCATCTGCTGCCTCGCATTTCTGGAAGGGTTTAACTATGAGAAAGTCATGCAGTTCACTGTCCAGGCCTACCTTCACGTCTTCGAGCTGAGAGAGAAACTCGTATGTCATAGGGACACCTCCTATGTACTCCACCTCACCATCGTCTTCTGCTGCGAGCCTTCTTCTGTGAAGCAAGTGGGGGGCTTGCTCTGCCGCGGCCCCGGCCCTTGTTTTACTCCGGCTCCTGCTTCGCTTTTGCCCCTCCTCCTTCTTCTCTTTACCGTTCTTATTCTCGTATTGTTTTCTCTTCTCCATCCCCATCAACCTTCTCTTCTCCATGTCATTTCGCCGCCTCTCTTCAATCCGCGACATGTCCCCCGCCACCACTGGCCTCCTTGTTGGCACCCGGCCGCTCATTTTTTTTTTGTTTGCTCAACTTTTTTTTTTTTTTTTTTTTTTGCACAATTTCACAAATCAAAAAAAAAAAGAGGGGCAACAAAAAAAAAAAAAAAATGGTGAGAGAAAAGAAACGGAGTGGGGCAAGGGAAACAAAAAAAAAAAATGCGGGACAAAAAAAAAAAATCTAATATAAAAAAGTGGGGAGCGGGAAAAAAAAAAAAAAATAAATAAAAAAAAAATAAACTCCCTTCTTTTTTAAAAAAAAGAAAAGAGAGAGGGGGGGAAAAAAAATCGAAAATCTAATTTCTCTACTTCCCGGAAGAAAGCACGCTTTGCACCACAGGGTCGGCATGCCCGTCACGGAGAAGGGCGTCGAGAGCTTCGGCACCACCATCCCGCTTCTTGACCTCCGTAATGTACCTATCAGCCAGATGGTCCTCCCACTTCTCAAAAAGCTCAGATTCATCATAATCGTACCTAAGGTTTTTGTACGCCTTCCCAAGGAAGACTTTATTGCGAAAGGTTGTGATGTTTCTCTTGGACTTCGCCAGCGCGTCCTTAATGCTAACCGTTGTGAGCTCTTCAGGATACATAGTACTATAGGTAGGGTAAGCCGCTTCTAGAAGGCTAACCTTCTCTTGCATCAAATGCGGCCAATCGCCACAAACCATTGACATCCAGTAGTCCCATTCAACAAATATCATAGGCGCTGCTTCAGTAACCTTAGTACGGGTCAATCCTTGCGAATATTTCTTCCCCCACATGACGCATAAGTTTAGCAATTCCCCTGCTGATGCACGCGATCGCCTTGCCAGCTGGTAGTGATACAACGAGAGTAAATAACACAGCCTCAGGTAACACCAATGGTCTCGCGAGAGGTATTGCAAGGCACGCTCTGTTAAATCCTTCAGTTTCTCGTACTGTCCTTTTTCCGCGAGGTCCTTCTTGCCGTGCATGTCGTGGACCTCTCTTTCGATGCTGTTCTCCCTCTGCAGCTCCTTTTCCATGTCTGTGTCTGTCCAGGTTCCTTTGCATGCTGCGCAGAACCAAGCTTTTTCATTGTACAAACCGCGTTCAGCGTCGAGGAGTTTTGTGCCTTTTCGATATCTTGTTGCGTCATCTGAGTCGCCTGAAACAGAGCCTTTCCCGCATGGGCAGCGGATGCCCCTTGTGTGGTCTGTGCCAATGCAACGTTCGCATTTGCATACAAAGAGATGCGTCTGCCGTAGGACTGTTTGACGGACCTCAGCGCTGTGTACTAAGAATGAGGTGGAGTTGTAGGAAAACGTTACCAAGCCGTCCTTTGGGATGTTCTTGACAGCGATCCATTTGCACTCCCCACCGTCATACAGAACGTTTGGCGTGCAGCTGTGAGCCATCTTGGATGCAACGTCGAAGATCCCCGCCTCCGCGTGTGTTGATGCGGGCCGTTTCATACCGTGCGCGTTGACCTTGTTGATCATGATTAGCTTTAGAATGGTTTGCTGTCCCAACTGTTTGAACACCTCCATTAAAGACAGCCTGTAAGCGATGTTGACCAACACCACCGCGATAGGGGACAACGGGATCGTTGGGCAACAACACGCCATTACAATATCCTGCTCTTCCTTGGACAGTTGTAAAAACCCGAATAGAATACCAGAAAACGCATCGGCTACCCCATTGTCCTCGCAGATCGCAGCGACTCTATCCTCATCAGGAAAACGCTTCTTCACGATACGGTTGGGGTCCACACTTTGTTTCGATTTCTCAACAATATCATCTGTTGCTGTTGGGGACAATGTTTGGGTTTCGTCAAACCCGGCATCGCGCAGAGCTTCCTTTGGTGGTACCGGGGGTTTAGGTGTGGGCTCGGTAAGTGGTTTATCACCCTCCACAGTTGGTTCGTTTTTCCTCACCCAGTACACAACAGGGTGCTCCGTCATTACAATAGAGCCCATGGGGAAAGGCTTCAGAGCTGTTAGTGTTCGCCCCATGCCTGTTGTGTGTGTGGTGCTTACGTTGAAGTGGACTTCTTTGATAGATGCGATTTTGTCGAGCCAGGGTTGTCTGTCGTCTTGAGGTGTGAGCTGTCGGAGGCCTTCCCTTAAGGTTCTGATGGCGTCTCTTGTTAGTCCTAAGGCTACTTCTGCGTTAGCTTTTCTGATGAATGCTTTCGGCCACTTGTTCTCGCTGTGTTCCATGCACCCTACGGCATCGTCTAAGGCGCCCTTTGCATCTTTCATCACCAGCTTCGCCTCGGACCTGTTCCCTAGTAAAAGATAGTCGTTTGGCACTGCCTCTAGCCCCTCTGTGTACTTTTCGATTGCCTCTTCGCTCCGCCCTGCAACCAACGCCTTGTTCCCTGCCTTGCGTGCCTCGACCGACCTCGCCACGTCTTCTTCTGACGGTTGTTTCATTTTCTCTTCTTTTTTTTTTCTTCTCGTTTCCTCCTTTTCCCCTTTTGTTTTTGTTTTTGTATTTTTCGGGAGGGGGGGGGGAAAAAAACTTTAGAAAACGAAATCTTTCTTTTGATACTGATAATAAACAAAGGGTGTGGGCGGGGGAGGGGAGGTGGAAAAAAAAAAATAAGGGGATGGGTGGGACCCTTTTTTTTAAATTTTTAAAAAGAACAGAAATATTACGCTTCCCCCCCCCCCCCCTTCACTTGTCCCTTCCTTCCTCCCCCTTTTTTTCTTTTTTTCCACACACTATTTGCTCCTTTCAAATGAAAAGGGAAAGAGAAGTGAAGTAAATATAAAAAAAATCAAACTGTTAAGGTTTTGCGCCCTTTTCTTTTTCTTTTCTCCCCCCCCCCCCCCCCCCCGCGCGCTCACCCAGCATGTCCTGCGGCTTAGAATAAAAAATAGAAATAAAATAAAAAAATTTAAAAAAAAAAAAAATCCCATTTCCATCTACTCCTTCATCAGCCTGCCTACCTTCCTCGCGACGGTTCTCTCAGCAGGCAGAGCGTGGGCTTTGAAACTTGTTCTGATGGCCTTTCCAAAGGCTCCTTTGAAAACCGGGCTAACAGGGGAGGATCCGGCAAGTTCCGACACCCTATGCAAGAAAAACGGCCGGACAGAGTCGGGGAGGAAGCTGGCGAATGGTACCGCGGCGAGATCGGTAGCGGAGAGCGAAGAGAAGAGCATATTAAGAAGCGAGCCACACCCATGAGCGGACGCAATGGCTTCCTTCACAAGAGACCTATCATCCAAAGCAGCATAACAAAGCGCCCATGACCGTGCATAACCGCACACCAAACTCTTCGATACCATATTGCAAGAGGTGCGGAGGTCCTGCAGCGCGGAGGATCGCATAATACTTGACTTAACCCCGCCAAGGGTTTTTCTGAACCGGTTCAAGCCTCTGTTGCACATAAATGCGGACTTGAGGCTCTGGCTTAGACCCGTCTGCTCAAGCAATGCATCACCTGTAAGGGTGCCCTGATGGAAATCATCGCAATTGTAAGAACGGTCGGACAGTTCAAGAACGATATCAAGCGAACCCTTAGCTGCTTCGAACAGCTCGGACATGTTGCTGACAGGAACACTGTTAACTGTTATTACGTTCATTCCAACACAGAATTTTGCTTCGGAAACAATGGCAGGTGTGTTTTCCTTGACTTCAAGAAGCTCGAGAGTGTCCGGGTCGAGAAGTGTTCCCATCGGCTGCGATTCTTCTGTTTTTTTTATGGTGGCCTTGATGTTGTGCGAGGCTGGGAGTTGAGGGGTTTTGTCGCAGTCTTTGGGGAGGATGACATCAACATCGTGTTCTTCTGTTTGGAGGTCGGAGAAATCATCAGAGGTGGAGGAACCGGACGGGGACAGCGGTGCGCCTTCGTTCATAAATTGCTTGATCTCTAGTTTGAAGTTTTCGATTAGTTTTTCCATCACTTTCGGGCCTTCTTTTTTGATGGTTTTGAGCAGTTTTAGGCAGACTTCTTGGTTTCCCTCTGGTTTTTTCCCGTCTATTTGTACCTCCCAGCCCTCCTCATCCTGATCGATTTCGTGAACGTTGAGACTACCGGTTACCTTGTTGTCGTTCTCCTCTCCAACGTATTCCAACTCTATTGTTACTTGAAAATAGTAAACGAGTTTTTTTTTTCTGTTCATCAGCCCGCAGTCGCCCTCGTACTTCTTCACGGTGAAGGAGAAGCCTTCCAAGAGCGTGGTGCTGTTCTGTACTACCAGCGTCTCGAATTTTTCTTTCGCCCACTGGGAGATGTCTTTCTCCGTCCAGTGCCAGTTATTCACATTTGCTCCATCTGTCCTGTCCGTAACGATCCATCTAGGGTCTCCCTTACCCACTTGCGCCATTTTCTTTTTTTTTTTTTTTGATGTTTGTTGTTTCTTGATGATTTTTTGTAATATATGGCAGAGGAAAAAAAAAGTTTTTTATAGGAGGGGTTGACTAGAAAGGGAAAGTAAAGAGGGGAAGGGGGGGGGGGAAGGTAAAATAGAGACATAAGAGGAACGGTATTGGAACAAAAACCAAAAGAAAAAAAATGGGAATGGGTGTGTGTGTTGTGTTTTTTTTTTTTTTTTTGAAGTGAGGGAGGAATCACAGGCTAAAAAAAAAAAAATAATAATAATAATAAAAAAAAAAGATTTAAAAAGAAAAAGAAGAAAGAAAAACTGCCGAAGTTTTTTTTTTTTTTTTTTTTTTTTTTCGCATTTTTTAAAATGAAACTGACTGCTGTGAGTATTTTTCTTTTTTTCTTTTTTCTTTTTAAAGTTCGAACAAGTCGAGGACTTGTTTAAAAAAAAATCTTTTTTTTTTTGGGGAAAGAATGAAAGAAATAAATCTGTTTATAAGGGGGATGACATAAGGAGAGGGATGGGGGTTCTTTTTGTATTTTTTTAAAAAAAAAATTTTTTTTTTTGCTTATCCTTGCATAACAAAATTAAGGAAAATAAAAACTGTCCCGGGCCTTTTCTTATTTCTACTTATGTACTTTAAGAAAGGCAGGTTCTCTGTTTTTTTTTACCTTTTCACAAGATTTTTTTTTTTTTGAAACTCCCTCAATTCCTTCTTTTTTTTTTTTTTTTTTTTAAAAGAAGGAGAAAAAAAAAAGAGGAGGAGGGGAGGAATACAAAATGAAAGAAAAGAAAAGGGTTGGGGGAAAAAAAAAGTTAAGGAAATGGAAAGGCAAAAAAAAAAAAAAAAAAAAAAAAAAAAAAAAAAAAACTTCATTCCACCACTACAAGAGCAGTTTTCAGCAAACAAAATTGATCTAAGTTAAGGAGAGGTAAGGTGCTTCTGCTCCCTCTGCTCCGTCATCAGTTTGCCGGAAAGAGTTTCAAAAAACAAAAAGTTAAGACTGTGAGATTGGGCACTCAGTTCTTGCTGGTACTACTTATTAGACCATCACTTTGGTCACTTTACCTTCCTCCTGGTGCTCTCGGTCGTAGGAAAAAAAAAAAAAAAAAAAAAAAAAAAAGTTACAGTCACTCAACATTGTAAAAGAAATCAAATGTTTAAAAAAAAAAATAAAAATATAGAGGAAGAATGACTTTAGTTGCCCCGCCAAAGGGGGGTTTTTCTTCTTCTTTTTTTTTTCTTTTCTTTTTTTTTTCTTTGGTCCTACAGGCAACTTTAAAGTTAAAAAAAAAAATTACTTTTCGTGCAGCTAACCATTCCTTCTTTTTTTTTGATGAACAGTGTGGTTTCTCTTTCTTTCTTTTTTTTTTTTTTTCCCATTCGTTCCCTAAAAAAGTTTCAATAGTTCGTAAACAAAAAAAAAAAAGAAAAAAAAAGAAACGTAATACAGAGCACGCACATTCCTTTTATTATTATTATTTTTTTTTTTTTTTTTTTTTTTTTTTTCATGGTATTCCTCCTTCCCAGTTAGCAATCAACTCAAGGCTTATCTTGAGAAGGGAGCCAGGTCAAAAAAAAATCTTTTTCTCACCCTCTTTTTTTTCCTCTCCTCTCAATTTACTACTTCGTTCGCTGGCTGCGCCAAGGGTGAGTCATGAATCGGAGCACAAATCCTTCGAAATATCTTTACCCAGCAACGGCGAAGAACAAAAGAAAATTGAGGAGAAAAAGTCCAGTCAAATGAATTATTATTGTTATTATTATTATTTTTTTTTTTTTGTGGCTTCACTCGAGTGACATAAATATTCATTATTTCGCTGTGAATAAAAAAAAAAGAAATAGCTATATATATATTTTTAAATATTTTTTTTTTTTGATACATCTTTTTAATGGGAAGGGGTGGGGACAAAACGAAAACAAAAAAAAAACAAAAAAAGGCCACCGCAACACTGGAGACAAAATTCTTTCTTTTTTTTTTTTTTTTTAAATTCTCCCACTGGACCGGGGACCAGGCCACCTGCAACGGGAAGACACAAGGGAAAAAAAGAAGAAAAAAAAGGGGGGAAGAAGTGGCTCCGTGCGGGAGAAGAAGTGGGCCTCGGCTCTTGTTTGAGCCAACAGAGCGTGTGACCCTCAGCCTTCACCCTTGGATAAAGAAAACGAAAACTTGGGGGGGGGGGAAGGGAATTTTTTTAAAGAACCACTCAGTTCTTTATCTATAAATTTAAGCCTCTGTGGGTTTTTCTTTTATTTTTTTTTCTTTTTCTTTTTCTTTTTTTTTTTTATTTTGCCCCGAAAGAAGTATAGAAGAAGAAAAGAAAAAAAAAGAAGGGAGGGGGGGAAAGAAAATTGGTCGCATTTAAAGTCAGATAGAGCGGATGAAAGAGACCCTTTCGGGCATAGGGGATTGGAAAAGGGGCATATAGCACATAGATGTGTGGCCTTTTTGTTGTTTAATGATCAAATGTTTAAAACTACCAAAGTATCTAGGTGCATAAGTATGTGTCGTACTATTTTTCTTTTTTTTTTTTTTCCTCCCAATCTTGTTTCTGTGTTTCTCTTCTGCTCTATATTTTTTTTTCTCCCCACCTTTTTTTTTTTTTTTTTTAATACAGATATCACTACTTTGAAAAAAAAAAAAAAAAAATGGGGTGTTTTTTTTTTTTTTTTTTTTTTTTTTTTTTTTTTTTTTTAAACGGGTTTTTATATACTTAGCAGGCTGAACGGCCAAGAACTGTATTTTTTTTTTTTAATGGGGAAAAGAGATTAAAAAAAAAAAGAGAGAATTTGGTTTAACCCCCGCCGTAAATATACCCCCCTCAACTTCCGAATATTTCTCTTCGTCCTTTTTATTCAAACATCAGGGCCGTATCTACCTACCTTCATAGAAAATAGGTTCGTGTAAATTAATCATATTTTTTCTTGCCCCTTGTTATACTGTAAGTATATATGATACGACAGGGGGGGGGGTTTTTTTTTTCCATTATTTTTTTCTTTTTTTTTTTGTTCTCTTTTTATTTTCCCCTTTCCCGCAGACAACCTCCCACCGGTCCAGGGTGGGAGGGAAAATAAAAAAAAAAAAAAAAAAAAAAAAAAAAGAGTCGGTTGATTATTATTTATGCACAGCCGAGGATTAACCTGTAGAAGGATAAGCCCAACAATGCTACCACTACTCTTTTAGGACTAACAATTCATTAAATCAATATATTGTTTTTCTTGTTCATGCAAAAAAAAAAAAAAAAAAAAAAAAAAAAAAAAAAAAAAGGAAAAAAAAAGAAAATTGTTCAGCATTTTTTTTTTTTTTTATTTTTATTTCACTCTTCGTCATTTTCTTCACTCACTAGGGGCCTCATTATTTAACGCGAAATGGCCATTATTTAACGCGAAACGGCCATTATTTAACGCGAAATCGCCATTATTTAACTAGTTAAATAATGAGATTTTGCAGTTAAATAATGGCCCTTCAGAGTGAAATAATGGCCCTTCAGAGTGAAAAAATGGGTCTTGTCGTGGAAAAAAATGCACCCAACCCCTTGAAAAATATTTTTGGGGTGGGGGTATTTTGACTATTTTTGGCCATCTGAGGCCATTCCAGCCCTTAAAAGTGGGAATAAGTGCTTTACTTCCCCTTTAAATACCACGGCGAAATAGCTACCCTGTATTACCTTAGGAAAATCCCCAAAAAGCTGACCTGCGTGAAAAAAAACAGCAGTGAAAGCAGTGAAGAGTGAGTGACTCAAATGACGAAAAGTGAAATAAAACGACTTACTTGCCGCCAAATGAGCCATTATTTAACACTCGTTACCGTTTTTTTGCACTCGGGCCCTGCGGGCCCTCGTGCAAAAAATTCGGGAACTCGAGTTAAATAATGACTCATTATTTGTTGGCAATAAATAGCTATTTATTTCACTCTTCGTCATTTTCTTCACTCACTAGGGGCCTCATTATTTAATGCGAAATGGCCATTATTTAACGCGAAACGGCCATTATTTAACTAGTTAAATAATGAGATTTTGCAGTTAAATAATGGCCCTTCAGAGTGAAATAATGGCCCTTCAGAGTGGAAAAATGAGTCTCGCCGTGGAAAAAAATGCACCCAACCCCTTGAAAAACTTTTTTGGGGTGGGGGTATTTTGACTATTTTTGGCCATCTGAGGCCATTCCAGCCCTTAAAAGTGGGAATAAGTGCCTTACTTCCCCTTTAAATGCCACGGCGAAATAGCAACCCCATATTACCTTAGGAAACTCCCCAAAAAGGCTGACCTGCGTGAAAAAAAAACAGCAGTGAAAGCAGTGAAGAGTGAGTGACTCAAATGACGAAGAGTGAAATAAAACGACTTACTTGCCGCCAAATGAGCCATTATTTAACTCTCGTTACCGTTTTTAAATTCGGGAACTCGAGTTAAATAATGACTCATAATTTGTTGGCAATAAATAGTTATTTTTTTGGCTTTCCAGAAGAAAACCCAGAGATTTGAGACGATTAAAACTTGGCTTGAGCCCTCCTCAGAGGACTAAATAAAGCCAGCCGGTTGCTTCTGTCTTCCCCCCCCTCGCCGAAAGATTCCTTTATAAAAAAAAAAAGTGATTTTGTAATTTTATAACTCCTGTTCTTTTCGTTCTTTTAGTACTTTTTTTTTTTGTTTTCCCTTTCCCCATAAGGACCCGCAGTTTCGGGCCCTTTGACAAAGACTGCTCTTTTTTTTTTCTTCTTCTTTTCTTCTTCCCCCAGATTCCTCGTTTAGTGAAAAAAGGGATGCCGACACCGATAAAATTGATTTTTTTTTTTTTTTTTTTAAAATTCTTCCCCCCTTTTTTTCCCCCCGTTTTCCTTCTTCCCTTCACCCCCCTTTTTTTTAAATGCGTGCAGTGTAGAAATAAAAAAAAAGAAAGTATGGTGAAAACAAAAAAAAAAAAAAGAAGAGAAAAAAAAAATCCCTCAGCAAAGTCAAATCAATGACCAGACCTTTTTCTTCTTTTTCCCCCTAAGCTTCTTCTGAACTGTCCCCCCACTTTTCGACGGTTGTTCGACTCTGGTCCAACTACAATCGGTGCTTACCACTGGTTATCCTCAAGCTGCCAAGGGCAACTCAAGATAGACATGGCAATTGCAACATAAGAGAGACCTGGAAAATAAACACAAAACCTCGGAAAAAAAAAGGGGGAGGGGAGGCGTGATGCTGCTCAAGAAGAAAGAGATGAACAGGGGAAGAAAAAAAATCAAGAAGAAAAATAGTTTCATGAAATAGGTGGGGAGAGTGGAATAAAGGGAAGGGAAAAAAAAAATGAAAAAAGAAAATCACTATGATGGGAGGGGACGATAAAAAAAAAAAAATAGAAAAAGAGGTATCGATCACGGGCCACCCGCTCTCAAGTTCACTATTTCTTATTTCTTTTTTTTTTCTTTTTTCTTGAGCTCTTGCGGCTACCGATCGCCCCTAAACCATCCCAGCTTCTTAATGCCATCTCAGGTCCGGGATTGGTCCTGAGTAACAAGTCAGCTGTCGGAAAAGCCAGGGGTTGGTTGTGGTGAAAGGACTTTTTTTTATATTTATCCAGACGTTCTATTTTCTGCAGTGAGAAGGATAATAGACCCCCCCCCCCCCCCCCCCCCCTCCTTTACTACATCATTGTTTTTATTTTTGTCAACAACTTGCGAAAAAAAGACGAAAAGTCGGAGTTCCGTGCTTTGTCCCATTCTACATGCAATAATAAACGTTTTTTTTTTTTTTTTTTTTTTTTTTTTTTTTCCTGAGTCACCACCCCTCCCTCCCTTCTCCCCATGCCCTTTTTTTTTATTTTAATTTCCCTTTCTTTAAAGCAGAAAAGAGGGAGAAAAAAAAAAAAAAAAAAACCAGCAGGGGAAAGGAATTGGCCTAGGGGGGAAGGGGGAGGGACCCATTCTTCTTCTTCTTCTTCTTCTTTTTCTTCTCACTTAGAAAAAAGAAGTACTGTATATTAATGTATGGGAAAGCAGGGTGCACAAGAAACAGATTTGCCCCCCCCCCCCCCCCCCCCCTCTCTAACCCAAAGTGCTATGAAATTGATCAGAGTAGTTTACCGCAGTGATACTGAAGCGTAGTTTGGAAAATTAATGGAACGAAAAAAAAAAAAATCTTTTTTTTTGGAAACGTAAAAATGTTTCGAAAGGGTATATCATGGAACTTTTTTTTCGATTTTTGAAAAAAAAAAAAAAAAAAAAAAAAAAACTGTCTATCCAAACCCGTATTTTTCAGTTTAGGAATTATCAATTGAGCTGGGTGGGGCGGAGTGGGGTGGGGGAAACGACAATATTGCAACTCATAACACTTCTTCCTCTTTTTAACACTTCTTCCTCTTTTTAGTCTCTTTTTTTCTCATACAAAAAAAAAAAAAAAAAAAAAAAAAAAACCTAATAATGCCACACCTTAAATGAAAAATTATGCCGCTCGCACTTTGAAACAAAAAAGATATGAACCCGAAATCTTACTGTCCGGAATTTCTTTTTTTTTTTTTTTTTCCATTCTTCTTCTTCTTCTTTTTTTTCCCCCTCTCCCTTCTTTCTTTAATTTTATACGAGTGACATAAATTTCATTATTTCGTTGTGAATAAATAGCAATGTTATTATTATTATCGTTCTTTTTTTTTTTTTTTTTTTTTTTTTTTTTGAACTTCTTAGCCCATGTAGCCTCTTAAGTTCCCCTCCTTTTTTTTTTGATATCTATTGGGAGTAGAACGAAAGGAATGGAAAAGAAAAAAAAAGGAAAAAAAAAGTGGAGACGGTATGATGTTGATAATATCACACAGCTTTTTATGAATAAGAATAAACAAGAGTAACTTCGATTTAAAGTTTCAGTGCACAGGAGGGAGCACTGTTGAATCTTTCTCCCTTCTTTTTTATTATTTCCTTCTTTTTCCTTCTTTTCTTTTTGTTTTTTTTCCAAACAAACTTACTATGAGTGTGGGAGAAGCAGGGGAAGGAGACATAAGAATTTAACCTTCAATTTTTTTTTAAAGGACTGGAGCTGATAAATCAGCAAAGAAAAAAAAAAAAAAATGAATAAAAGAAAAAATCTTAGGAAACAGGACTTGACAAAAACCCAAAATCTCTATGTTTGTCCAAAGGACATTTTTTTTTTTTTTTTTTTTTTGAGTCCCTAAAATGTTTTTGAATTTTTTTTTTCTTGGTGATTTCCTCCCGTCCTTTAAGGGTTAAATACAATGCTTACGGTGATCCTTTAAGAAATGGGGGGGGGGGGGGAAGAAAGAGGATGCCTCCCTTAACACTGTCCTTTTTTTTAATTTCTCCGCGCACCCTACATCTGATTGTGATCAATGGGTTGCACAAATATTTTTTTTTTTAATTTAAATCGAGCAAAGAGAGGTGGGGGGAGGGAGAGAAAGTGAATTTTAATTTCCTCCTCATCCCCTTAAGATGTTCTTTTTCTCCTTTTTTTTTCTTTTACACCTCTTCTTCTCTTTTTTTTAATTACTTTTTGCACTTCACCTTTTGAGTTGATTGAATGGGCTAACAACAAAAGAAACTTGTTAGTACTGTGCGGGGGGGGAGAAAAATAAAAATAAAAATAAAAACAAAAAAAGAAATTGTCGCCGAAGTGTGAGACCAATTCCTAGAAGGTCAAGGAGGCGCCAGTGGTTTTTTTAGTATCCCCCCCCCCTTTTTCTTTTTTTTTTCTCTCCTCTTTCTAAACACACACAAAAATTTTTAAAAAAAATAAAGGGAAAAGACCCCTGATATTTTTTTTAAAAAAAAAGATTTTCTGGAAGAAGAAAAGGGAGAAGAAAAATAAAAAGAAAAAGATAACAGAATACGGTCTTATAGTAATACTTTTTTTTTTTTAAAAAAAAAAAAAGGGGGAAAATTTCACTATGATTAGGGGAGAGGAGGGGAAGGGGGGAAAAGGGGAAAAAGTTAGCAATGACCCATTAAAAAAAAAATGGTGATTGAATTGAGGTGAGGGGGGGGAGAGCCGATTTTTTTTTTTTTTTTTTTTTTTTTTTTTTTTGCTTTTGCTTATACTAATATGTGCTTCAAAAACAAAATTTAAAAAAAAAAAAAAAAAATCGTTTTTTTTTTTTTTCTCTCTTCAAGCCCCCACGATACAATGATTGAGCTCACCGAGCTCCGACCCCTCCGAGCAGTCATCAGGAAAGTCCGCAAATGAAGAAAGCAAAGGAGGATTGCTAGACGATCCAGAGGTAGTGGGTTGTTCTTCTTCCTTACTCTGCACCTCATCTTCAAGACACTGTAGCAACTCCCCCCACGGCGTTGGACTTGGAGAAACTGACAGTCCAGTCAAGTCTGTAGGCGGGATGCTCAGAGACGACGAATGACATTCTTCATAGCAATCGTCCTCCTCGTCCTCCTCCTCATGCTCTTGCGAGAGTTTTTCTTTGAAGAATGCTACACGTTCGGGATCCCAATTCGGGAGAACCTTCAACTGTTCCGGGATGTTAAAAACCCCGAACTCAGCCTCTCGTTCCGTTTCGCTTATCTCGTTAAACCTCATTTCCACGCAGTTTTCTAGTGAAACCCCGCACGATTTTGCAACAGCGTCGTAAGCTGCCATGAATTTTGCTGATTCCGGTCGAGATAACGGGCCGGGTATAAGTTTCTTTGTGATTGAAGGAGGCGGGGTTTTCCCGCCAAAAACGGAAACCATGCATGTTATGTTATCATGGCTGCCGTTTTCTATGGCATGGTCACAGACAGCTGCGGCAGCGGAGTCAACGGTTCCGGTGGGGGAGGAGAGATGTTTGGCGATAAAGGACATTAACGATTCTTCCGAAAAACAATCGTTTTCAAAAACGCCGTCGCAACAAGTTACCAGGATATCACCTGGTTTACATGTTGCTGATATTATGTCTGGGACAGCTGTGACTTGGTGGGTGGTACAGTCGCTACCTCCTTTCTTGAAACGCCCGTCTCCGAATGCTCGAGAAATTGCGAGATCACCATTCACACGGTCGTTGAAAACAGTCCCGGAGGCGGCTTCAATCCGACGGAGCTCGTCGATGTCGGTGGGACGGTGATCATTCGTTAATCTCTGTGTTTTCACGACAACCCCTTCATCGATGTTCGATAATATTATTCTTGAATCCCCGACGTTGACCGCTGTTAAATTATACTGTTGATTCGACGAAGAAGAAGTGGCGATGATGAACGTTCCAGTCGATCCTGAAACATTTGAAGTAGTTGTGAAAGCTTCCAAGAATTCCTTATCGAGCTCCAACACCATTTTGTGTATTGTCGTCGGGCTCAGATTCGCCCTGTTGCTCGGCAGAATTTCCGGAAACCGGTCTCTTAAAAATTGCGAGCATTCTGCACCACCATGGCCATCAAAAACCCCAAAGAAGACACAGTGCCCTTTTTCATGTACAAGGTGTGCGTCCTCCATCGTCGCTCGCCAGCCTGTCATTGAAGCCACACCTATATCGTAGTAGGGTGCTGCATCGTTCCCTCCCGAATGTCTCTCGACTACTTTCGACGTCACCGGCGATGCCAGGAAAGCACCCATTAAAGGAGACCCTGGGGCCACCCTTCCTAGTTATCCCCCTCCACCTTTTTCTTTTTTTTTCCTTTTTACGGTCCTTTTTTTTTATTTATTTATTTTCTTTTTTTATTTGTGTTGTGGAAAAAAAAATAATTTTTTTTTATGTGCCCTGTGGATGATTTTTTTTTTTTTTTTTTTCCAGAAGAAAATTTTTGAAAGAAAAAAAAAATATGGAATGGAATCATTATGATCAAAAAAAAGAAGGGGGGGGGAAACAGAGAGAGAGAAAAAAAAAAGACACTGGAGTATGAAAAAAAAAAAACGCTCGTTTTTTTTTTTTTTTTTTTTTGTTACGATCATCCCTCAACAGGCTGTGGGGGAGGTTCGCTGATATATTTGATGAGGCACGCTTTCAGGTCACCGTCGCTCTGTTTGTTGTTCGAACGTGGAAGAATGTGTGCATACCTCTTTCAGAAATCGCTCGGCCACATCTGTTTTCATGCCTGTGTGGGTGGCAAGGACCTTAACATCACTCTTTTCAACTTTAATCTTCGCAAGTGCCCGCTCCTTCTCCCTTTTTGTCGCATACGCCTTATCCTGTTAAAAGAAAATTGAAAGGAAATGTATCAAACACACCTGCTCCTCCCTCAATCTCAAAAATGCTTTTTCAATAGTTTTCGCGTCAATCTTAACCTGAACAAGTTTTTTTTTTTTTTTTTTTAAAATATCTTCTATACCTCCTTTTCCTCCTCATCAGGCCCAGTCATGGCATCTAACGCTCTGTCTTGCTCTGCTTTCGCCATTTTTTTTTTTTTTTATAAATACAAGGTATTATTCTTTTATTATGATGAACAGAAACACTTGTTCTATCGACGATAGTAGTTATCAACAAGAAGATGTTTGGCTGCGCTAGGAAGGAAAGGTGAAGGCGCCAGAACCCTGCATGAGTTGTCTAAACAAAAAATTAGACGCCATCTCGAGGTAGAGCAAGGGCGGGGGCCCAAAAATGAAAAGCCGGCTGCGATACAAAATAACCTCCTTATTAGGTAAAAGGTCTGCAACCATTGCGAACTGCCAAAAAGAACGTTTTTTCTTTGTGGAGGAATCTAAAAATAAAAAAAACGGAAATAATATAAGAACTGAATTCAGAAAGGGGAGAGGGGAAGAGGATAAAAAAAAAATGGAAAATCTAAAAAAAAAAAAAAAAAAAAAAAAAAAACGGTTTTTTTCTTTTTTTTTTTCTCATCCCTCTAAAACTGCTAGAGTCAAAACCCTCATATCAGTCTTAGCCTTTGAACACTTTAAAAGATATGAAACGTCAATGAAAAGGGAGAGAAAAAAAAAACATTTTTTAAAAAAATGGGGGGGTAACACACTGCGTCCACTTACCAATACGGCTAAGAAAGCCGGAGTTGGCGATTGGGAGGGGGAGGGGGGAAATGATCTTCTTTTTTTCTTCTTCTTCTTTTTTTTTTTTTTTTTTTTGCAAAGGATGGAATGGTGATCAATAAATAATGAGAAACAAAAAAAAAAAAAACACTTCTCATTCCGTTTCACATAGCTCAAGCAAAAGTGAGAGCATCTCCTGTTTTTGAGTTTCTTTTCAAAAAAAAAAGATTTTTTTTCCCATACCCCTTTCAACCCTTCGGGTTTATTATCCTGCAAATCTGCCAAAACAGCACTTTTCCCGCCTCTGAAAGCACTGCTTTGCAGCTGTGGGTGGACTATCACCGTTCGGTAGACGTTGTAGAAGTGCGTTTGCTTGAGGAGAGATATTTGTTGGGGCTCGGGCTGTTTTTTTTTTTTTTTTTTTTTTTTTTTGTTTCCCCTCTCCATTCACATACCAGATCAAGGATATCAAGGTATTCTATACCATCCCACCAGGCCACAGGAGTCTCAAGGGCCTTCAACCAAACTTCCCTTTGAACAGATAGATCGTGATACTGTGCTCCATGGCGCTGCTGAGCACAAATAACCGCCAAAGGGAAAGCCCAGGCAAGCCTATGATGCATGGACTCATGCATGGCATCATCAAGACTTGCTTCTCCCCATGTCACGGAAGAGCATGGCCCTGTGAGGAGGGAGTTCAAAAGCGTCTCGGGATTGAGAGGCTTAGCAGCAGCTGAGTTGATGATCTCCTTCTGAACTTGAAGGAGCAGGAGCCGTGTGTCTATCTCGGTCGATGATACGGTGGACAGCGTTGCTGCGAATTTTGCGATTTTAAGCTTGTGCGAGCTGTTCCTCACAGTTCCAGAACCGTTGGCCGCAATGGATTTTTCAACAGACCCCGCTACCCTTCTCAAGGCATCGATGTTGTGTTGCTCTTCCTTTTCCGTGTGTAGGTTCGGCCCCATCATTGCGTACTTCACAAGGCATCCTTCCGGTACCACCTCGTCCACGATCCCAACGTATCTCTTGCTCTGTTCTTCGTCGAGCATGAGAAAGCTCTGCACATTCAGCAACGCTGAGGAATACCCCCCATCGGACCTCCCGAAGTGGTTCACTATCGATCTATACAAAGCTGTTTCGTCTTCTTTATGCAGTTTCTGCAAACCCTCCCTCCTGAGATCCTTCTTCAACATGAAGTTCAGGTCCACCAACAAGTCGAAGTCTCTGACGGACGCGCCGATGTCAGTCGCCAGGGAGTACCCGTAGGTCTTGTGGCAGCTCGACTCCGGGTCGGCATCGGTAGGGGAGATGAAGAGGCTCTTGATCCATTCTGCAGGTGTTGTGTCCCTTAGGATGCTGGCGTTCCTTTCCTCGACGATGATGAACTGGCACACAAACCTCATGCTGTCGAGGAGCACATTTCGAACAGATTCATCCTGAGCAAGGGCCCCAGTGTGGAAGATCGACACGAGTTCCCTTAAAGCCTGGAGGAGAGGGAAGGCCTGTGTCCAAGTTGCAGTGTCCACCTTCGACTCCACGACGGACCGCACGACTGTGACAAGGATCTCGGCAACAAGAGTGAGGTACTGCGGGTCGTTGCGGGACAGGCCTGGTACGGTGCTTGCCGCGCCCGATTCGGCTTTTGTCCAGTCGGCAAGGAAGCCGATTATATGGTGGAGTTTAGTAGCTTCGCTGTAAACGGTCTGCAGGGGGGTCAGCCTCAGTTCGTAGTGCCGGCTTGAGGGGCCGTCGGAGATCTGCTTTGCAAACTGCGTCAGAATCCCAACCAATTCCTGCCCCTGCCACCTCCCCCCGGACCCGTACAGCCTCGTTTGCAATTCCCGCAGGCCAACCGCAACTGCGAGCTTTTCGCTGTTGTCGCATATCGGGGAAAGCTTCTCGGGTTCCAACCCGGCACGCTTCGCAGCCTCGACCACTGCTCGATGTTTGCTGTACTTCTCCCTCACACGTCGTAGGATGATGTGGCTTGTCCGGTCTCCTGTGTCAGTGAGGGCACCCCACTGCCCAGGGTCGGTGACAGGCTCGTCGGTTATTTCGATACTTTTCGCAAAGAGAGACTTGCTGTTCTCCAAGTCGAGGGTGGGAAGCATATCGGCATCGCCACCAGCATGGTGCGATGTAAGGAGTCGCTTCACAGCGGCGTGGGAGGACGACGGGAGGGGCTCTGTGGTCCACCCCTCGGCGGTGATGAAGGTGAGCTTTTCAGGAGGCGGCGCGCAGACTAGCGTACTGGCCATGACTTTTGAAGGTAAGATCCTTGTGGATGACCGAGTCTCACCGTTTCCAAACATCATGCGGACCACCTGCGTCCGGTCGGCGGACCTTGACAGCAACACCAGAATAGGGTCCTCTTCGTCTTCAGAACCTTCACTGTCTGTCACGAACACGCTAAGGGAGCCTTGGTAATAGCCGAGCGAGACAGGGGTTTTGAAAATCGGCATTCCGTCATCATCGTCACCAAACCCAAGAATGCGTGAAAGCGAAAGCTGTTTAGATCCTGTCACAGTTTCGACAGAGCTGACTAGTATGTTTAACACGGGGCTGCCGCTTCTGTTGTATGAAAGAGAAGCGGCTGTGATCTCGCATTGAGAAGATGATCTATCATATATCTCAGACAGGTCGCGGAGAATAACTCTCGACTCGTCCGCGTCGCCGCTTGGGTCCGTCTGTACAATCCGGCCGTTGGATAGTACAATGAACAGGTAATTACGGCGGGGTCCCGGGGCGTATAGAATCGAAACAATATTGTCGCCTTGCTGTTGCTGTCCTTGTGTCGCGTCCGATGCGAAAAACCGCCCCATGTTTATAGGATAGCTCACCATGTTTATAACTGCTTGAAGCATCCCGCCTTCCCTCCAAGTTGTCGCGGTTTGTGTAGCCTTCGTCCATTCTGCTTTGAAAGGATCAGCTCGAAGGGTCCACACAATTCCTGATTTTAACCCAACAGCGATACCTTTGCCTTCAACAGGGCAGGTTGCTTGGATATCGTTGAATTCGGAAGGGTGTGCTGATATGGCGCCGGTCTCGAGTTGAATAAAAAAGATTTTTGATGATTTGAAACATGTTAAGATGCAGGATAACGGTGTTTCCCTGCTGAATTCCCACGGGAGGGCTACTTCACAACTCTCTGGTTCCACATTGAAACCTTCCAGAGAGACAACGTGGCGCAGGGCGGGTCTTTCCCTTATTTCCCAGATGACTAAGGTGTTGGTGGTCACTCCCCAACCGTAGTTGTGGTAGCACCCACCCCGTTTCATGCTGGATAATGCGGCTTTTAAGGTGCTTTCTACGGGGTCTAGTCTTGATTGGTCTGAGTGGGAGGTGAGCCCCCTCCGTCTGTCGGTTTTTGGTGTTAATTGGTTCGCATTGTGTTTTCGGTATTTTGATGGGGCTGAGAGTGACATGATTTTTTTTTTTTTTTTTCCTTTTTTTCCCGCGCCCCCTCCCCCTCCTGGTTTTTGTAGTTTTTTTGTTTTGTTTTTTTTGTAGTGGATTTCAGAGAGAGAGAAAAAAAAAAAAAAAGGGTCGTGCAGTTTTTTTTTTTTTTTTTTTTTTTTTTTTTTTTATATTTAATTTTGTAAAGTTTCATGAGGAAATTCCTAAAGGGCCATAAAAATCAGAAATCACTTTACCGTTCACGAGTAAAAATAAAGTGAAGAATAAAAATCAGGTAATAGGCCGAATTTGGCTTAAAAAAGTGCCGTAAAAATCAGGTAAAATCTGATTTTTACTCTGAGCAATTTTCGGGCTTTTTCGGCATTCGTCTTCATTTTTTGCATCTGGTGGCCGCTGACACCGCTTTGGGCTAGCCTTCGGGCTAGTGGTAGTCTGGCCGGCTACCAATCCCCAAGGCCCGGGATCGATTCCCTCCTCTCGGTATCTTTCGGGGAGTCGACCCGTGATCTCTTCCTCTCACATCATCTCCAACGCCAACATTCGGCTTCGGCCAACAAATCCTTCCACGGTGGAATAACGCAGAAGGCGGCTCGATCCGTAGTGACCACTGGCCTTTAGGCAACCAGTTAAAAACAGAACCGTCCCCCGTAGGGATGGGCAGCGATACAAGTGCACTTATAGCAAAAAAAAAAAAAAAAAAAAAAAAAAAAAGCTGACACCGCCGTAGGTCAGTGGTCAGGACCCTCGGCCAGGGTTTCAGGGGTCGAGGGTTCAATCCCCATTTTTTATATGGACCGGCACGTACAAACAACGGCCAGTTCCTCTTTTGCAAGAACGAGTCTTTGACTTGTCTAAACAAAAGGGGAACGTTGGCAACGTGTTTCGGGTTGACAAACTTCTCCAGGTTTTACCCGGCACGTACAAACAACGGCCAGTTCCTCTTTTTTTTCAGAGGTCGTCGGGTTTCTCGCGTTCCAGTTTTTCTTTGAGGTTTTTTATCCGTTCTCTGTTTCTTTCCGTAATTCGTTTGTAAGCAACCTCCCTCTCTTGTTCTGTCATCGCCTCCCAGTTGGTCACCCTGCGGGTGCTTCCGTCCTTATTTATCACCAACGGTCCGATGTGGTCTAGCTTCACCCGCTCGCCCAGCTTCAGTGGAGTCCCCTTCCCTTCCCCTCCACCGACTTCAGGTAGCTCCAGGGTTTCGTCTACCCCCGCTCCCTTTGCTTCTACACACCACACCAGCGTCACAGCGAGGGATAACAGAACCACAATTTGCACTGTTTTCATCTTGCCCCCCCTTTCTTCCTAATTAGTGTGTTATGTTAAAAACGCTGCAAAAAAAAAAAAAAAAAAAAAAAAAAAAAAATAGAAAAATGTTTTAGGAGGGGGGAGGGAGGGAGGAAAAATAAAATAAAAATATGGGTGTAAATGTAGATTATCATTTTCTTTTTTTTAAATTACTTCATCATCTATTTTGCAGCTCGGACGCAACATTAGCAGCCCAGTCGCCGAGGAGCCCTTGCAGGTTTCGCAGGTCAGCTGTTGGCAGCTGCGACACGTCTTTTTCGAGAAATGGGGATATTTTCGCGGCAAACTTCCGTCTGGCAGTGTCAGCCTGGTGTGCGGAGAGGAGAGAAGCATATGCTGCCTGTCGCTGAGATTCTACAGAAGCTGGGGAAGGGGTGGGGCTGGTGGCATGGTTGGAGTCCATGTTTCTCATTTCTTCAGCCCATTCAGCTTGTGTCTCGAGCTCTAACTGTCGGCGGCGGCGTTCCGCTTCCTCGATGTCCTTTTCTTTTTGTATCTCCTCCATTTCTTTTCGTCTTGCCGCGTTGTGCTCACATAATTCGTCTTCCTGTGCTTTTCTCTTCTCTGTTGCTTTAACAAGCGTTTTCAAATCGCCCTTCGACGCCCTTCTGGCGCGTGATTCGTTGTCTTTATTCAGCATCTCGTCGAAAAGGGTTTTCTCCCTGCCGACGAAGAGGTAGGCTGAAATGGGTTCTCTTTTTTTCAGTTTTTCAACGTCCTTCTTTGTCCGAGCTTCCATGTCGGCTTTGTCTGAGCCTCCAAGTGATTCTTGTGGTTTTCTTGGCGTTCGGAAGGTGTCGTCGTAAGCCTCCCTTTTGGCCTCGTCTCGTAGCGTTTCGTATGCCTCGGATACCTGTTTGAACAGAGCTTCGCCTTCTGTATTCTTATCTGGGTGGTATGTCTTGGCAAGCCTTTTGTACGCGGTCTTGACCTCTGCGAGAGACGCATCCTTCGTCACTCCAAGGATCGTGTAATAGTCTGGCATTTTCTCTGTATTTTTTTTTTTTTTTTTTCCCCCAGGAATTTTAGAAAAAAAAGAAAATTCAGAAAAAGCAGTGTAAAAAAGAAAAAAGGGGGGAGAAGATGAAACAAAATAAAATTCACTATGATAGGAACGAAGTGGTTAGCAACGGCCCGCATAAAAAAAGGTGCGACCTAACACGCTGCACAATGGTTGAAAAGAAAGAAAGGAGGTGGGAGGAGGGAGTATAATTGAACTGAAAAGCTATGTAAAGGGTAACCAAATAAAAAAATGAGGCTTTGGTTGCAGCACTATTTAGCGTTAAGTGTGCAGCGTTTAAAAAAAAGAAGGGGGAAAAATCCCCCTTCGGCGTTTCATTTTTCAATTCCCCCCCCCCCCCCCCCCGTGCACAGAAAGGAAAGGAAAGAAGGAAGCAAGAGTTTTCTTTTTTGAGTATCGACAGGTGATCGATAACAAAAAAAGAAAAGGAGAGACAACGGAAAAAAGGACGCGAAATATAATTTTTTTTTTTCACCCCCTTTTTTTTTTTGAAAAGATAGCTTTTTTTTTTTTTTCTACCATGCCCCAGACCACTTAAGCACGTACGCAATAACAGAAAACGAAACTGCGTACTGAAAAGCTCTGAATATTTTCATGAACCGGACAACCCTCTTGAAAATAACCCCCTCGTTGGAGTGGGGGAAGGGTATCGAGGGAACAGGCTTATCGAGAAAGGCACAGAGAGGCCCCCATCCGTCCGTCGCTTTGAACACAAGGAGCCGCTCTGCGGGGATGGTCCGTTTCACCTCAGCAATATTTCCGTTGAAAAGCTGTAAGGTGCGTTCCTTATCACTGAACCGCCCTCCAAACACCCCATCCCACACAATGCCTACTACCATGGTGTACATCCTCAAATAGCGAGAGTACCACGGGGCCAGACTGTTCATTGCATACAGAGTTTCGTTAACACTTTGGTACCATTTCTCCGGATCCCTGACAGTAAGAACCACCTTGGCCTCTGGGTAGTACTCTGCCAGTTCTTTGTAAAATGCTGCGGATGGCCAGTCGACTGCTGCACCGTAGTCTCCTAGGAGTGCGTCCCAGTCCACCTTGTTGCCCGCTTTCACTGCCTTATGTGCTGCGATCCACCCCTCGACCGAATTTTGCTTCACAACACTCATGTGATGGCACTTCCCGCATCCAAGGTGCTCCAGCGCGTCTTTCAAAGAGGTGGTCCCTGTGCGGCCGAAGCCGGCTCCGATGACTTCGAGCCCCATTTCTTTTTTTTTTTTTTGTTGAAAACCTTTTTTAAAAAAAGATTTTCTTTTTTTTTTTATAATATTGTAGGGGAGTTAGGGGGGGAAGAAACAGAACTCTGATTAGGAAAAAAAACCCCCCCCCGCGCTCTCGTCAAAAAAAAGGGAAAGGTGATTTTTTTTTTCTTCTTTTTTTTTTCCTCCATGATATGACTGGAAAAAAAAAGACGCGGGGAAGAACAATGGAAAAAAAAAAAAAAAAAAAAAAAAAAAAACATCAAAGTCACTTCTTCCTCAGCAAAGCACCGCATTCAAGGTGGCCCGTATAAGGGAAGTGGTCGAACACAGCCATCCGAGAAACATAGTGCGTTGCGGACAAGGCTTCGAGGTCTCTGCGCAACGCGACAGGGTTGCAGCTGATGTACGCGATGGAAGGGTACCGGGACACAAGGGAACAGGTGACCTCATCGAGCCCCGCCCTTGGAGGGTCGACGATGACCGCACCGAATGTGAATTCTGCGGTGTGTGAATCGGTCTCAGTCTCGTTGAGAAGCTTATCTTGCTCCTTCATGAAGGGAAGATGCTCCGGGTCCGACGAATCAGCTTGGTATTTATTGACATCCAATTTCCAAGTAGAATGCCGAAGCATGGAACTACAGAATTTTTCACTCGGAGCGCGCATAACCCACGCATTGGTAGCGCTGTTCAGCCTGAGGTTGCAATGAGCAGCCTCCACCAATTTCCTATTAATCTCCACCCCAAGAACCCTTCTGAAGTATTTCGCCATTGCAACAGTATGGCTCCCAACACCACAGTACAGCTCTAACAAATCGGTATTCTCTGCTTTTATATCAACACAGCACATCTGAAGCCACGTCAACGTGTGCATCGCCATGTACCCATTCGGGTTGCTGAAATTTCCGGCGATTTGCTTATAGTACAGAGGTTCCCCCGAAGGGCCTTTTAATTCTTCATTGACATGTTGGCGGCCTCCGATGAGGCGCAAGACGCCCTTTGTCTGTGCGATGAGATCGATACCCAGATCTGAACGCATTTTGTTTGCGTTGCGTTGCCACACTTCACTAAGGCGCCGTTTTTCGTATATCATTGTGAGGAGGAGATCGCCCGACATGGTGGAGAGGTACTGCAGGCCTCGTAGGTTGTACCGCAAAGGTCTGTTGTTGCTGATGTAAGCTAAGACATCGGGCATTTTCTCTTGTATGGTGTGAGATGCGATTCTGTATTCGTCGACAGGGTGCCGTTTTCCTTCATGCCAGCCTGCGTACTTGATAGGCTCTGTTCCCTCGGGGACATCTTCTTCGTTTTCTGAGTCACCGTCTTCCCCCACGTTTCCGTATATTAGAAACTTGACGCGGAGCCTGAACGCCTCTCTCGGCGAGGGGTACACGTCCAGCGGTTTTCCGCCTCCCAAAAACTCGGAGAAGTTATCCCGTACCCCGCGGACGTGCTCCTCCAGAAGCTTCTCGTACTCATCCGGACGGAACGAACACCATGACGGCTCGTCGGGCGCGGGGCCGGACATTTTTTTTTTTCTTTTCCCCTTCTCCCACTTTTTTTTGTTTCTAACGACGACCGTAAAGAGAAAAAAAAAGAGGACGTTTCATGGTATAGTACAAGAAAAAAAAAATAAAAGAGCGAATGTTTTTTTTTTTTTTTTTTTGTTTTAAAATATATTTTGTCTATTTATTTATCTTGCCCCCCTCCCTAGTGTTTTTGGCTGGGGACCCCATAAATAAAGTAGACTTTATTTATTTTCCCTTGTTTTGGCTAGAACCATCAAAAAAAGTAACTTTATTTGTTTCCTCATGTTTCTTGCAGGTTTGTGATCAGTGGTGGCTAAACTAAGAGGGCATGTAAAGAACGAGCGTTTCTTCGTCCAAATAAGAGATGACAAGCCAACTGAAGCAGTGCTGGGGAAGACCGCTTCTATGAGTTAGGCAAGATTGTTGCATGTGAGTTGATGCTCCCCAAAGTTGACTCGCTCTTGTGCTACGCAAGCCGCTGCCAGCGGGGCCACATCATCCCAACTGGCCACTCATCTAGGATGGCAAAGCGAGGCAATGGCCAGGACGTACGTGGACCAAAACCCACTTTCTCAAGGCACAATGTGCGACAAGACCCATCCACCAAGCCAGCCACCTTCACCCAGGCCGCCCCAAGCACGCATGATATCAGAATCCATGTGATCATCAAGCAGAAGAAGTAGTTTGACTACTAGTTCTCCCCTTTTTTCTTTTCTTTTCTGCCATTATTTATTTTTTAGCATGCCAATATATAAAACGTCCCCAGCCAAAAAAAAACACTAGGTCGGAGGGCGAAAACGATAAATAAAATCCACAGATTCTGCTATTAAAGTGGACTTTATTTTTCCCTTGGCCTCCATTTTCTTCCCTTGGGGTCATGATTTTCCCTCGCTACGCTCGGGGAAAATCAAACCCCCGCGGGAAATAAAGTCCACTTTATTTTACCAAAATCAATAGTTATTTTTTTCCCCCCCTACTCAGTATGTGTTTGGGGGGTTTTCCCTGTAATGTTTTTGAACCGGGGCGACCAACGCCCTTGCAGTTTCGGCCCTGTCGTGCGTGGTGTTCACATTGGTGACGCCCCACGATGTGGACGTGGTGCGGTACATCCTACACAGCACCACGGCTCTGTGCGGACCCGCTGACGTCAAGGGAAACTGCGCAAGCGATTCCCCGGACTGAGGAATAGTGATCGAAGCGTCGATTTGCACTACATCCTGAAACGGATCTCCGGAGTAAGAAGTTATGACAAAATACATGGCTGTAACCTCAGGCGGGACGGAGACGAGGTTCACGGTGATACATTCCTTTTCACCAACAGGGGCGGACATCATGTCGCCACTATGTTGAAACACACCTCCACCACCGTACTCCAGGTTCGCGAAATATACCATCCCACACCTGCCGCCCTTCTCATTGAGGAGGATACACGATAAATCGAGGTCGATCATACCCTTCCAATGCATGCCGATTTCAACAGTCTCAACTGCTGCACCATTACGGGAACGTATGTCGTGATCGATCCCTGAGGCGTAGACTTCTCCTGCTGCGCGACGGTCTTCCGTTGCCACCAAATTGTTGAGCAGTTCCGTCTCCTTATCCAGCGTTACATCTGAACCGTTTGCCTTCACGTATTTTAAGATCGTTTCCATGTTTTTAACGCTCATCACGTAAGGCGGGTTTTGAAGCTTTCCGTTGAAGGTATCGTTGTACAGAAGAACGCCAGGAGGCGGTCCGGCTCCCGACGGCTGTCTCACCCATTGTATAAATTCGCTAATAGTTTCAGAATCACCATGCAACGGGGTTATAAGAACGGTGAGATTGATATTCTGAGGCGTTGGTTGGGTGATATGAGTCTCGAGTACTTCTTTTGCGGCTTGCAGGTTGGGTGTTGATGTGACAGCATACGAGTTTTCCCTTAAAGCTGCAACGAGATTCTCTTCGGTAGTATTAATGAGAAATACATGGTTACGGACATCGGCGTGCCCTACAGCGTGTGTTTTTAAAAGATTCTCCTTGTGGGGTGTCGCTTCTGTTGGTTTTGTTTGAGGTGGGGTTTCGGGTTTTTTGGGTCGTGTAGTAGTTGTTGTAGTTTTAATAGAGGATGCTTTTTCCTTCGCTTGTCGCCGTATTTCTTTTTCTTCCTCGTGTTCTTTTTCCCACTGCGCTGCTAGGGTCATATCGCCTGTCTTCTTGTACCCAACCTGGTCTACCCTTTCTCCTCTTTGTTTTTCTTTTTCCGCGGTGTCTTCCAAGGTTTTCGCGGTGACCTGGGCGGTCTTCCCTTGCATCTTTAGGGCTTCGATGTACATGTCGTGTGTAAACTCTCCCATTGCCTCGCCTTCCTTTTTGTCTTTCTTCCTCGCCATGTCGTCTAACCGTTTTTGCTCCTTGTCTATGTCCTCCACTGCTGGGTCCTTCCCGTTCATCCGCAGTGCTTGGATGTACTCGTCATGTGTGTAGGATTCCATTTTTTTTTTTTTTTTTTGTGTTTCTGCTTTTTTTTTTTTTTTTTTTTTTTTTTTTTTTTTTTTTTTTTAAAGGGTCAAAGTTTTTTGTCAACACGAAAAAATATTGAGGGGGAGGAACATGGAAAAAAAAAGGGGGGTGGTGGTGAAAGCACTTTATCGATGCTTTTCTTTTTTTTTTTTCTTTTTTTTTTTCTTTCCTTTTCCTCCCACACCCCTCCCCAAGCCCTTTTTTTTCTTTTTGCCCCACCCTCCCTCCCTCTCTCATGATCATTCCGACATCACATTCTTGTCCTGCCACATTCTGAGAGTCCGAGCACGCTCGGCCACAGTGGAATACTGTTCCAGCTCTTCCACAGGGAAGTGCCTGTTGATGAGGGGTAAAAAAAAACTTTTTTCGTTTCCCCACATACTTGTCTAAAAATCGTTCGCCCTTTGGTTTGAATTCGCCAAGATGTGCAGCCTGGATGGCCCACACAGCCGCTGTTTGTTTCTCGATGCTGGTGTGGTAGAGGTAGGCCGCAAGGGCGAGGCCGAACCCGCCTGCGGTGTGTCCAATAAGTTTGAAGGTTTTGGCCCGTTTGCTAGGAGCAAATATGGAGACGGAGGCGTCGTAGTGGGACCCTTTCTTCAGGTTAGAAACTATCAGCATATTCGACATCATGAACAATCCGTAGCTTGCCCACATTCCACCTACCGCGTACGCCTTAATGCAATACTCCTTTCCCGTGTCAAGGTCAGCAAGCTTTGAACCCGTTTGCAGCCTGTCTGGGTACCGTGTCCTCAGCCTTTCTACCTCCTCGTAGCTCAAACCCATCTCTTCTCTATTTGTTTTTCTTTTTTTTTTTTTTTTTGCCTTTTTGATTTTTTCTTCTTTTGTTGTCGATTCAAAAAAAAGAAAGAAAAAAAAATAAGAAAAGATTTTACAAAAAGGAAAGAAAGACAAGGGGGGTGGGGGTGGGGGGGGGGACTATAATAAAACAATTCGGGAAAGGGGTGGAAGGGGTAACAGTTTTTTTATTTTTTTTTTTTTTTCTTTGGAGAAAATGAAAAAGAGAGAACAAGAAGAAGAAGAAGGAGAAAAAACAAGAATGGGCGAGTGATTCTTTTTTTGTTTGCACAACAGCTACAAACTCTTCAACGCACAGTGCAGCCCATATTCTTTTTGATAACCACAATAACAAGTGCTTCTGTTCATCGTAAAAAAAAAAAGAAAAAGGGAAAAAAAAAAACCCCCCCCGATGCTTTAAGGACAAAGGATCTACGTGTGAGGGAAATAGACGAGATGACGTCCATAAATAGTCTTTTAAGGTGCAATATTTATCTCTTCCCTCTCCCCCTTTTTTTTTTTCCTTCTTCCAGGGGAGCCGTAGTATATAAAATAACAAGAGAATTCAGTCCTGTAAAGCCTGGTATCGAAAAGCCCCCGAAACATCTTTGGCCTCCTACACATTTCTTTTTAGAATTTTTTTTGCATTGGGGGGGGGGGGGGGTTTTAATTACTTAAAAATACGGGTTAAATTTCAACACACTTATTAAAAAGCGCTATCATTTTCCCCCTCATTTAAATAATTTAAAAAAAATGGGGGGGGAGAAAAAAAAACTTCAACACTGTTCACCCAACTAAACAAGACCGGAATCCATTTTTAATGTTGCGGAACTCGCTTTCTTGTATACACATAACCTCAAGCCGCGCACTGCGCTGCAGCAGCGACAGCGCCACGAAGGAAAGGGGCGCGTTGGCTGGGGACGAAGGGGACACCGGAGTGACGTAGCTGTTTTGGGACTTGGAGCAGGTCTTCTCGATGGCCTTGATGCGTTGTATTATATTCAGTGCTAGATCCACTACCTGTGTGTCGCCCTTCGATGTTTGTGATGTCGGTGAAGCCACCTCTTCAGGCATCAAAGGTGTAACAGGTTCAGCCAGGTATTTCTCTTTCTTTTCCACCTCCGTCGCCTTCCGCCGTTCCCCCCTGTCCCAAGAGGGTGAAGACACTATTTCTGATTTCGGCGAAACCACCTCCTCGGGCATCAAGGGTGTGACCGGTTCGGCCAGGTATTTCTCCTGCCTCTCCGCCTCCCTAACTTTCCGCCGCTCCCCCCTCTCTTTCTCCCTTGCGGCGGCTTCCTCTCGTATTTTTGCTTCCCGCAAAACGGCTGCTTCCTTGCGATCTTCCTCCGCCTTCTTCCGTTCAGCATCACGTCGCTCCCTATCAGCTTCTCTTTCTTTTTGTCTCTGCGGATGATTTTTTTTTCCCCCAAAAAAAAAAAATCAAAAAAAAAAAAAAAATACCTTCTCTCTTTGTTCCTTCAACTCTCTGAGCCTTTTCTCAGCCGCGGTTTCCTGTCTAGGTGGTTCCGGTTCGGGTTCCGGTTCCCGTTCCTCGCTTTCCTCTCGTTTAGGCTCCAAAGCCGGAGGGGTCTCTATTGTTGCGCCCATCGTGGCCATGGGGAACCCTATGTCATCAGGCGTCTTTTCAATCCTTTTAGTCTCCTCAGGGAAGGGTTCTGGCAAAATCTCCTCGTCGGCGATGGGAGACACAGGGGCGTAGTCGGGCTTCGGTTCCGACTCCGTTGCCTTGACCCCTTCTTCCTCTCGTTCTTCCTCTTCTTCACCCTCTTCCTCTTCCTCGTAGTCATCTGAGGAGTTTGACACTGTGCCCATAGGTTGAAGCTTTGCCTCGCCTCGGAGAAGGAGATCCTCGGGGGTGTCGGCGATCGTCATGGTAACGGATAAGTTAGGCTTGAACGTGGTGTGTTTTTTATCTTTCGCTGCTTTGTCAAGAAACATCTTGGTGAAAGTATGTGGGCCGATGGCTGTGAAGGCGGTGTGAAACCAGAAGTGGAAGAGGTGTTCTGACGACCGCAAACGATGAGAGGCTTTGAAGGTAACCCTCACATCGCCTCTTACGATAATATCGAACGAGGATATTGGGAAGGAAAAGGTACCGTTTCCGGTGGACACAGATTTGAAGTTTAAATGCTGGCGCGAGTCGAATACAACGTCTGCGTCAGAGCCCATTCGCTCAGGGCCTTGTGTGATAATGATGAACAGATCCCACTGCGATCCACCGGAAACGGTTAACGAGGAAATTTTCAAAGGGGGAGCGGGAGGAGCTTTTCCGTTGTTGTTTGCTAGCATGGTTTCCCAGTACCCGACGTAACGGTGTTGCGAGGGGATGGTTACTCCCTCGCCGTCGGAGGTTCGAAGCGATGCGAAATGAGCAAGAGCAGCTTTCGGTTTTCGAAACTTCTTGTCGACCATCATTAGGTAGCAAGCTATCAAAACCCCTGTTCTCCCCTTCCCCGCCTTGCAGTGGACAGCGGCAACATTTTCCTTGTTTTCTTTGAGAAAATCTGAAACATCGTTTACAAACTCCGGGATAATGTCGATGGGCGCAGGAGCATTGTGATCGTCAAAAGGAAATCTCTTGTATCTTCTGTCGAATCTGGAGTCCTTGTCGTAGCTCCTTTCAGAACACAGATTGTACACTCTAAAGTTCTTGCCGTGACGGATCCGGAAGAATTCTTCAACTTTATCGACGGGGTTCCTGTAATACCCCTCTGTCCCGTGGGAGGGGAAGCCCATGGCTATAACGTTAGGTGTAATGTATGTTAAGTCCAAGTTGAACCCTTCTTCTGTGAACCGTACTTTGTTCATGCTAACCATTCCGCGGACCTTCGCTGCAATCATGCCGCCTTTTTCATTGGGGCTTCCCGGTGCGTCCGCCTTGAGCTTTGTTTTCTTCTTCGATTCCTTCTTCTCTCCATTTTTTGTTTTGGACGGCGACGGTGATTTTTTCATCTTTGCATTTTTTTTTTTTTTTTTGCGTGTTTTGTTTTTGCCTTTTTTTTTTGGGTGAGGTTTTTTTTTTTTTTTTTCTGAAAAAAAAAAAAAAAAAAAAAAACACGCCAATAACCCCTTTAAAAAGCATACATAAAGAATGGTCCGTTGAAAAAAAGATGACCCTTCTTTTTTTTTTTTTTTTTTCCTTTTAAAATCACACAAAAAAAAAGGGGGGAGGGAAAGCGGGGCGGGGTGGAAGTAGGGCGGATATAAGAATTTTTTTAGCGTTTAAAGAAAGAAAAAAAGAGGGGAGGGGGGGAAGTAGAAAAAAAAAAACTAGGCATTTACGAAGAGTTTTTGCTCACCACTACCTGTCCTGCGGCTTCAGCCCGTCTTGTGCCCGTTCTGGGGGACTCGCGGGTGTAAAAAAATAGAAAAAAAAAAAAAAGAAAAGAAACTGCCTTTTACAAATAAAATTAACGCCCCATATCTCTAATCCCAGAGGGAATATTCGGAAAACTTCGAAAAATCTTCGAAAGGTATTGGTTGAGAAACATTTTTTTCAAGAATTTACAGTGTTTAACCATTTGCAAGCCCAGACGGGTTTTAGAGACATGGGGATGAACAATATTAAGAATCACGGATAAGAAAAAAAAATAAATATAAGAGTTAAAGGAGGCCGGCGCCCTGCTTTCAATAAAGAAAATAAAAAAAAAAGAATATAAGTATAGTTGAGGTGTGTGTGTGTGTGTGTGTTTTGCGCGATTTTCTTCTTCTTCTTTTTTCTTCTTCTTTTTTCCAGCTCGTTCGCATAGCACCAATATCTATGGCAGGAAAATGGACTACATCCCCCCCTTTCGAGAATTACAACTAAAGTGCATTCCCCCCCCCCCCCCCCCCCCCTTAGTCAGAGGGTAACAAGGGCGTTTAATTAAGGAAAAGGGTAAGAAAAAAAAAAGAAAAAAAAAAAAGCATCGTTAGTGCCTGTATTAATGCAGAATTACCAACCAACACACTGACTGTGACAGAATATTCATACACTAGAACAGCCAAAAGGGGAGGGGTTTTTTTTTGGGGTTTGGAATGAGGAATAAAACTGAGAGCAACAAAGAGTGGGGAGGAGGGACAAGGACATTACACAAAGCCTCGTTTTTTCACCCCCCCCCCTCGTTTATTTATTCCACTTCTCATATTCTTTTAGTACTACCCCCCGTCTTCCTTTTTTTTTTCCGCACTCGTATCGCTCCGTTAGTTAAAAAAAAAAAGTGCATTACTTTCAAAAGTAATTCAGTTCCTTCAAAATGTCCAAGGTTGCCTTTTTGCGATATACATATCGAGAGCCCCCGAGAAGGTTGGGCTGCCCCCCCTCCCACTATAATTTCAAGAGTGTCGTGAAATAAAACCACCTACCTTTTTTTGTTTGCGGTAAAATAGCTGTCAAAAAAAAAAAAAAAAAAAAAAAAAAAAGAAGAACCCTGCTACCCCCAAAAAAGAATTGTATAAAAATAGAAGGAAAAACAAAAAAAGGGAAAAAAGGAGGGCCTCCCTAGTTTCCCCAAAAGTAAGAGACTCCCTCTTACTTCGGATTGAAAGGCTTGGAAGGGGTTAACCAATATCTTTTCTGTATGGGTTGCATAATTTTTTTTTTTTTTTTTTTTTTTCCCCTGTTCTTTTTTTTCGTTTGCTCTCCTTTCTTTTCCTCCCCTTTGTTCTCCCCTCCTGCCAAAGGTGGTTGAGTTTCTCGGGGTCAGTTGAGCTTGGGACGAAAAAAAAAAAAAAAAAAAATTCAAATTAATATATGCAAGCTCCCTGAGACGAAAGCTGCATGCCCTAAAAAGGAGAAGGGGTATGGTCAGTACTAGATATCTCTCAGTTTCAAACATATCTCAAATAAAAAAAAAAAAAAAAAGAAAAAAAGACTAAAAAAGAATTAACAAATCATGCGCACCCCATCCCTTTTTTTTTTTTTAAAAACAAATCTTTTAAACCACAAAGACGGGAACACTGATAAAAATCGGCCAATACCAGAATACCGAGATGCGAATTTACTTTAGTCACGAAACCTATACAGGGGTCGTCATATTTTGGCAAAAAAAAAAAAAAAAAGCAACCCTTTATGGTTAGAAATAAAAGTATCTGAAAAAAATAAGGAAACGGGAAACGTTTATTGCCAGCATAACCAGCCCCCCCCCCCCCCCCTGTGAGGGGGGAAAAAAAAGAAGAGTAAGTAGAGACAGTTAATCCTTTATCCCTACTGTAGGTGAAAACGGCTTGCACAAATACAAATATGGCTTGCATCGCCTTTGACATTTCCGGGCTGACGCCCCTCTGCTCTCCCGACAGCCACCTCCCGAAGGATTTGGGTTCGAGGGGTTGCACAGTCAGCCGATTTTCTTTTGGGAAATCTTGGGATAACATACTGCGTATTATCACTACTTTTTCTTTCCTTCCTTCCCCGGGAACTGCAGGGCAGGAGTTAAATGGCTGGGGGAAAAAAAGAGAAAAAAAAACCCCCCCCCGCCACCTTTGGTGGTCATGCCGGCCAGCTCTATAAAATATATTCAAAAAAAAAAATAAGGAAGGGGGAAAGAAATCGACAGCCTTCTTCCGGAGGACACATATTTACTCTTCGATTATTTGGCAGGGACGTTAGCTTTCTTTCTTTTTTTTTTTCTTCTTTTTCTTTTTTTTTCCCCCCCCCTCACTAGTAGGGTGGATGGTGCCCAATGCACCACCACCCCCCATAGTGTCAATAATATAATAATAAAAGAAGGAACTGGTCGTAAACAATTTACCCACGTCCCCCCTTTTGTTTAGATTTTTTTTTTTCCCTTTCTTTTATTTCCCCCTGTCTTCCTCTTTTTTTTTTTTTTTTTAGGAATAGAAAACTATACGTTATCACTTTTTCTTTTCTACTTACTGTGCCAGTACAGTTCCGGCATAAGGTAAAGTTTATGGGAAATTTTAGCCTGTTTTGTGTTCTAGCCTTTGGGAAGGGAACATCTGCCCACAGCCGGGTCTGTTGAATACAAACAATTTGCCTATGATTACCTATTTTCTTTTATCCCTACTAGGCTGAGTTCTCTCTTTTAAGTAGAAAAGAAAAGAAATGCAGTTGGGTAAGAAATGTTGCTGCTCAGCAACAACAAAAAAGAGAACAAAAATACAATGACTACAGCTAGGAGAAGGCGGGGGGGAGGACAGTAAGGGGGAATAAGGGGGGGGGGGGGGGGGGGGGGAACCAGTAGCTTTATAAAATTCTTTTTTTTTTATATTTTATGTTTAAATCATCTGCTTTTCTTCCCCAAAATTCACCTTTTTCACTCACTTATCTCGTTCTCCCCCCATTTTCCCCAGAAAAAGAAAAAAAAAAAATATATATATATATATTAAAAAAAAGAGTCGGTTGATTGTTGTTTGTGCACAGCCGGGATTAACCTGTAGAAGGATAAGCCCAACAATGCTACCACTACTCTTTTTAGCAATAACAATTCATTATCAATATATTGTTTTTCTTGTTCATGCAAAAAAAAAAGAAAGAAAACGGTTGCACTTTTAACTAGCTGCAAAACATTCCCTTTTTTTTTCCCTGCGAAACCTTGTCTCAAATTCTTTTTTTTTCTCCGTTCTTCGTTCTTTTTTTTTTTTATTTCACTCTTCGTCATTTTCTTCACTCACTAGGGGCCTCATTATTTAACGCGAAACGGCCATTATTCAACGCGAAATCGCCATTATTTAACTAGTTAAATAATGAGATTTTGCAGTTAAATAATGGCCCTTCAGAGTGAAATAATGGGTCTCGCCGTGGAAAAAAATGCACCCAACCCCTTGAAAAATCTTTTTGGGGTGGGGGTATTTTGACTATTTTTGGCCATCTGAGGCCATTCCAGCCCTTAAAGGTGGGAATAAGTGCCTTACTTCCCCTTTAAATGCCACGGCGAAATAGCTACCCTGTATTACCTTAGGAAAATCCCCAAAAAGCTGACCTGCGTGAAAAAAAAACAGCAGTGAAAGCAGTGAAGAGTGAGTGACTCAAATGACGAAAAGTGAAATAAAACGACTTACTTGCCGCCAAATGAGCCATTATTTAACTCTCGTTACCGTTTTTAAATTCGGGAACTCGAGTTAAATAATGACTCATTATTTGTTGGCAATAAATAGCTATTTTTTTTCCCCTCCTTCTTCAAAATCCTAAAAGCACTACCCTGTGTTTTCATTTTCTTTCGTTCTTAGATCGGTCTCAGGGAGCAATGAATGAGGGCCGGGTGGGGGGGAATTTGGTGATTGGTACCATCAAAAAAAATAATTTAAAAAAAAGGGGACCATTATTTTAACTTGCGTTTCCATGCACGAGGCCCGGAGTAGCAACGTGAGTTAAACAATTGCACTTTTCTTTTCTTTTTTTTTTTTCTTCTTTTTTTGTGGTATTGCTCTATATTATATCCCTCTTGTTTAGTAACTCAGCGCTCCATTTACCACTTGAGGCAGGGAACCAAACTTTTTCACAAGCTTTCCAGGGATATAGAAAAATTTACGGTCCACGATTAAAAGAGATTACAATAACAAAGTGGTTCTTGTAGTTCCTCATGTAGTTCAATACACAAAAACATTTATTTAAAAAAAAAGGTTTTTTTTATAGGAACGATTTTCCCTTAAGTATTTTTTTTTTCTTTTTCTTTTCTTTCTGTGTTTTTTTTTTTCTTTTTTTTTTTTTCATTCATTTTCTTGTTTTGTTTGTTACCGGAAAAAAAAATCTGGGGATATGAAGGTGAGAAAGAGTATTTTTTTTGTGTGTGTGTGGGTGTGTGTGTATGCGCTGTTTTTCATTCTATAAAAAAAGAAGGGGGGGGGGGGGTAAATCATTTTCCTGAAACTGCTTTCGATCCGCTTTTTTCTTTCTACCACGGAACCAATAGTTCCTAGATTGAGACTTGGCTACTAGCCTTCACCCCCCCCCCCCCCCCCCCCTCCCAAATTAAAGACACACTCTTTTTTCCATTTTTCCCCCTTTAAAAAAAAACACTTTTTTTCCCCCCCAAAAAAAAAATCTTTTTTCAATTCGCTCTACTTTTCACCAACTCCCAGATCTGAGCACGTGCTGTATCAACAGATAGCTTCGAGGGTGTTTCGTTGGTGAACTTTGGGACCTCTGGTATAGGTTCATCGGGGAGCCCGTGGAAATATTCATGACCGAGCGATTCAGGAATACTGCAACGCTCCTCAGGGAGGTAGGCAAGCATCGCAGAGAGCAAATCGCATTCGACGTCCGTAGAGCCAAACGGGTTCTCCTCCGGTTCCATCATGAACTGCTCGTCGGTGAAGTATTCCTTAATGGTGACGGGTGGGGTGGACATCAACCTCTCCCTCATCATTGGCCCCGCGAAGTTGGCTATACTGGCCGGTGGCGGACCTAAAACCTGCGAGAGGCGTTTTAATATATCAATTGGCGATTTTTTATGAGAAACTAACGGATCACCCGTAATGAGCTCCCACATGATACAGCCAACACCCCAGATTTCAGGCGCGTGGACCTGTTCCAAGTGAGCTTGGGTTCCTTGTGAAATTACGTTGTACTCCTCACCTTGTTGGTTTGCCAAGTCTAAAACCTGTACAATCCCTTCAGGCGGCATGTAAGCCATAGAAGTTACGAGGGTTATGGCGGTGGGGTTGTTCGTCGTGAAGTCGGGTACACGGCCGGAACCGAAATCGCAGATGACTAGCTGTATTTTCCCGGTTTCTGGGTGGATTTTGATGAGTAGATTTTCCGGTTTTATATCACGGTGGACGAATCCCGCCAAGTGAATGCTGTGTAGTCCTCTGAGGAGCTGGCGGATTAATGATTTCCGCTTAATTATATCGAGAGACGCTAGCTCGTCATCGTCGTTCAGAAAACCGCGCAAGGATGTGTCGTAGCGATCCATAACTAGATACACGTCATTGAAGGTGGACTCTGTGAAGCCTGATGGGATGAAGAAATCCCGTAGTGTCACAACATTTGGGTGGTTCACGATGCAGAAGTGGTTCAGCAGCTGCAGCTCCCTCACCGCTGCCATGTGCCTCCCTTCGCTGAACACCTCGTTGCATCTCTTTATCGCAACTTCCTTCCCGGTTTCCACGTCGACCGCACTGCACACGGACCCAAAACTCCCCTTCCCCAACACCTTATTAGCACATTTATATCTCTCCGGCACAATAAAGGTCACCTCTTCTGAATACGTGCCATCCTCTTTTATCGTATACTCTACTTCTCTCATTTCTTTTTTCTTTGATGAAAACAATTTTTTTTTGACGGGGGAAGAAATAAACTCTAATGGGGGGAGGGGGCTAAAAAGTTTATCGCCCCCCCATGTTCATATTCCTCCATCAGAAGATGGGGAGGGACGGGGGGAAAAAAGGGACGTCACACAAATCCGCGAATCCCCTTCTACATGCATCCTTCAGGGTCTGTGCATCTGACTGTAAAACTAAAGGGAGTGTTCTTTTGCATAATCGCTACACCCTGACACACCAGCACCTCGGGGACTGGTCGTAAGGTGACCACATCGTCCCTCAAGGTAGAATATGTAGGGCAGGGCTGCAGGTGGCACCTAAGTAGCGTTGGTGTGATGGTCCAAGCTTGCTTGGGCATGATGAGGTGCTTCAGAGAACCGAAAGAAGACGTGGTGGTGAGGGAGTCCAAAAGAGCTTCCACAGCATGGGGGGAAAAGGAACCCTCAGAAAGGGACACAGCGAGGGATTGTCCACCTGCCACGATGTCGGTGTCGGTGAGGAGCTCGAAGACAGTCCCGCTGAAGCGGATCTCTCCGATTGTTCCCACTTTGCTCTTCTCCACGGGTCTGCGTGCGTTCACCACCACAGGGGGCTTGAACTTAACAACCTTCTCTTTCTCAATCGGAACCAGCACAGTGTCCGCCAACATCTCGGGTTCCACCACTTTACGAGGGGGCGAGAATTCCGGGTCCTTTTGGGGGTCGAACAAATTGTCCCGCTTTCCATTCTCCTCTCCCCACAGAGGCTTCTCCTTCATTTTTTCAATCTCCTCCAACAACGATGTGGATTCTATTTCCCGTCGTTGGTGGTGATCATTGTTTTTTTCACGCGGCGTCTCTGGGGGGGTTGCTTCATGTTTGCGCACGTTGATCAACTTGCTTTTAAGCTGAAGGGACGTGAGATGCTGCTGCTGGTTTTCATGGTGGGGACGTACCAGTGGGTCAACAACAGCTTGTGACCACCCACAGTACTCCCCAAGAACAGCAGAGTCAGAGTGGGTAGCATCGTCAAGCCGTTGTGCTAAGGATTGCTGTTTGAGAGCAGAGGGGAGTGCGCAAGGGCGTGTTGATATGTTAGACAGTTGCGCGGATAAAGGATCACTCGCGAACATTGAAGCTAGATCGATGCCTTGTGTGGGGGCCTCGACCTGCGAGGCGACCTGCATGGGTTTATACTCACGGAATTTTGTTCCATCGTGATAAACATGTCTCGCAGGGGCAGGGGCAAGGGTAGGGGAAGGCGCAGAGGGTTGTTTTCTATGAGTGTAGTTCGGATTGTACCGTCTTTCCCACTCGTTGTCCTCTCTCCGTTTTTGCTCGCTTTCGTCCTTTTTTCTTTTGTGGGCGGCTTCGATTTGTCTCTCCAACCCTTCCCTCTGCTCGAGCTGTCGTTGCTTTTTCAGTTTCATCGCAGCTACTTTCCCCTCCCAGTCGTGCATCACAGCCAGGCCACCGCAGCCCACAGGGTAGCTGCTTTTATGGGGATCCCGCACCCCTACTGAAAATGACGGTCTTCTACCCACGCTGTTAAACATTTTCTTTTTTGTTGTGTGTTCACATTCTCTACTCCCGTTTGATAATGTGAACGCCCGAGTAAGAAATAAAGGGGGGGGAGGGGTACTTTAACCGCAGGGGAGAAAAAAAAAAAAAGAGTGTCGGGATGTTGATTTTGTCATTTTTTGTGTTTGATTCGACGAACCGAAGGCTGTTTTCTTCTCTTTTTTCTTTTTTTTTTTTTTTTAATTTCTTCTTCTCCTCTCTACATCCCGGGAACATTGTACTCCTCACCATCGGGGTCTCTCATTGACGACACCCCGTCTCCTGCCAGTTCTTCTGTGTAGTATCGCTCGAGGTTTCCGTCCATCTGTGTTTTTTTTTTTTTTTTTTTTTTTTTTTTAAATTCGTGTTCAAGAAAAAAAAAGTACATACAGAGCTTTCAAGATACGTGCTTAGGGGGATGGACTCCTGCACGAGTTTGACAGACGCAGCAAGACCATCTACCCGGGGAGAGCTGCTGGCGAGACTTTGGATAAACGATAAGACCTTTTTTTTTTTTTTTTTCTTTTTTTTTTTCTTTTTTTTCTTTCTTTTTTTTTTTTTTTCCCATACCGTTTCAGGTTTGCCTTTCGGCGGTGCTTCAATCTCGTTCAGCTTCGCGGTGATGAAGGGCAGCTGGTCGGATGCAATGCCTATGAGGTAATCCTCGTCAGACGAGTTCTGCCCGGGTACAGTTTTCACGATCATTTCAGTCTCTCGCTGCTTGCGGCGAACGGCCGCCTGCACACGCGTCTGCTTCTCCCTCACCGCAGCAAAGGTTTCATCCGACGGCCGCGCACCGTCCTCCGCCAATGTCTTCAACACCTCTGCACACGGCCTCCGCCATATCTGCGATGTATGGAACTGCGTAATGACATTATTACACAGTATAACGTGTTCTGAATACTCCTTTCCTGACAATTCGTAAATATCGCGCATTGACTTGGCATGAGGGTACATGCTGCGATGAGATGCCCCGCCTTTAAGTAGCTTCCCATATCTTACCTTCGCTCGTTCTACCATGCCCAACACGGAGTAGCAAGCCAGGAGCTGTTCAATGAAGCTGGCCGCCATGGACGGGCCCCTATTGTACGCCCTTGCGAAGACGTCCTCGATGAGATCTAGGTATTGCATCCCTGTTTGTTCCCATGGGTTGTTCTCCGCGGCCCGCCACTGCTCGATCGTAACATGGTTGTGGTCCTTAATCCACAGTAAGATCGCTGTCGCGAGCAGTTTATCGATCGAAACGTGCAGGACAGCCTGGTACCGCCTGGTGTCGACCGACTTCGCAGCTTTCTTCGGTGTTCGAACCTGACACATAATACGCCATATAGGTATAACACCCCATCCCTTTAACGCAATGCATTGCCGTAAGAAGCATTGTATGATGTAAGGGTTGGTCGATCCGATCAAAGCGGGGTCTCGCAGGCGGTACAGCTCCGCCATGAGACCGGTTGTGCGGTGCTTGTAAGAAAGAAGACGGGCGGCGATGTAGCACTCCCGGATGTTGGCGAGCTGTGGTTCCGTTCGTTTCGCCGCAGGACCCCTTCCCGGACGCGATTCCCAACACCTCTGCGCGTTTTCGTGATCACCAACATACCCGAAAACGGCAGTAATACTGGTGTTCATATGCAATGTTCGGGAGATACCTAATGTTTCAGCTTCCATAAAAGCTGTCCGTCCAGTGTGGACTTCACCAGACAGTGCAGATGTCGTTACGAGGAGGTTGTAAGAGAGTGTGTCGGGGCGGCATCCGGCAAGCTGCATTCGCTTAAAACACTCTTTGACACCCTCGAAATCGCTGATCTCCTTATAAACGTTCATCAGAACGTTGTACGTCCCCGTTGTGAACGGAACCCCCCACTCCCGCTCCGCCCGCCGGGCAATCTGCTCAGCATGGTTCACATCACCAGATAAAACACATGCATCGAGAACAGCACCGACAGTTCTGTTGTCCGGGAGAAGGTCGTGCTTCCGCATATCATTGAGAACGAGCATGCTCTCCTCATATGACGTGCAAGCAGCAAGCAGGATGGTCCATGTCATTGAATTTGGTTTCATGATATCGGACATAAGGTGCATTAGTTCGAATACTTCCAATTTGTTGCCGGATTTTTGTTGTGCTCTCAAAAGGATGTTGAAAGAGTGCGGGGTGGGGAGGATGTCGTTGCGAACCATCTGCGTCCAAAGCTGACACGTCATCGTCCACTTCCCCTCGTTCGCGTAGGCGCCTAACAAAAAATTATACATTCTACTGTTCGGCCGGATCCCGTCCTCCAAGGCCATGTCGAAGACCGCATGGGCTCGATGCCCCATCCCGAGACATGTGAAGAATAGTATCGAAGCAGTGTACACCTCTTCCCCTGCTAGTCCTGATCGTCTGAATCTTGCTAGAAGTTTGTACAATTGATTTCGAAGGTCTACTGTTCCTGTGTATGTCATCCATCTGCTCGTGCGGCCAAGGAATCTGCATTTTATGTAGAATGCGGCATCGGCGTCGCTTTTTATGGTGTCGGTTGCCATGACACCTCTGTCCTTGTTTCTGGATGGTGGGCGGTGGTTGGAGTTTTGAGGTGCCGGGGCTTGTTTCAAGGATGTGATGATGCCTTGGACGTCGACCTCCTCCCTGGAGCGTAGGCTCCACCTTCTTAGGCCCCCGGTGGCCAGCTTGCCTGAGCGAAGCATAATACCCCCTCTCCCCTCCCCCTTTCCTCTCCCTTTTTTTTTTTTTTTTTTTGTGTGTGTATTGTGAAAACTAAACAAAAAAAAAAAGAATGAAAAGGAAAGAAACAATTTTTTTTTTGTTTCCCCTATTTTTTTTCTCTTTTTTTTCTCCTCGTTCCTTTCCCCTCCCCCTTTTTTTTTTAATTTGTTTTTTAGAGTACCTCCTTTTCAAGGAGAGAGATTTGGGGCGAGAAAGAGAAAAGAAAAAAAAAAAGAAAAAAAAAAACCAGAAAAACAGAGGATGAGAAAGGAGGGGAAAAAAAAAAAAAAAAAAAAAAAAAAAGATATCTTTGGCGCGTTGCTTTGTAGCGCACTTCTTTCGGATTTTTTTTTTAATTTTTTCTTTTTTTACAGCTAAATGCTGTGTGTGGGTAATGAAGAGAAAGAGGGGGGGGGGAAAAGGGTGGCCTGTATTAACAGCAAAGAGAAAAAAAAAAAAAAAAAGTTCGCTGTCTACTGAAATAGTTTTGTGAACGTACAAATACAACGTAATTTTAGCTTTTTTTTTTCTCTTTTTTTTTTTTCGTTTACTGCCAACAAGGTCGATAACTGCGCGACTGAACCCAGGCATATTACTTACCAGAAGCCACTCCGTAAATTTCAGAAGAGTGCGTAAGAGAAAGAAAAGAAAAAAAAAAACTCATAGTAAAAGACAATCCCACTGGAGGACAGCCTCTTGTGGTGTGAGTTCCTATCTATTAATGCTCCCCTTCTGGAGCATAGCCCTCGTTCCTATTGTCGCCTTTAATGCTTTTCGTAGTTCCGACACGCGGTCTTTCTTGTATGTTTCCTTTCAACTCCTGTAGCTTTTGCGCTGTTTGTCTTGATGCGAAGATCGGTCTCCTGTTGAAGCCTATTGCAGCCTTACCGATCGCTGTGAGCGACTTGACCCTCTTGGCCCCGTCCGCAGGGAAAAAAAAAAAAAAAAAAAAAAAAGCAAAAAACACACAGCACCCGTTCCATATCGACGATACTAGGCCGCTCCCACTAGGTCTATGCTGGCAGGAAACGTGGAAACGTTTCCGTTTCCGTTCCCGTTTCCGTTTCCATACTTTTCAAAATTCTTATGGAAACGCGTTTCCTTCTTAAGGAAACATAAGGAAACGCTTCTGTTTCCGTTTCCGTTTCCGTATCCGTTTCCCTTTTTTTTCAAAAAATTCATGGAAACGCGTTTCCATGCCAGCATAGCACTAGGTGGGGTCGCTCATATTATCCTTTATTTTAAAAAAAAAAAATTCACCGAAGACGTCGGATTACTTGAGAACGAAGCAAAAAAAAAAAAAAAAAGAAAAAAAAAACACTAAAAAAAAAAAAAAAAAAAAAAAAAAAAAGACCATCAGTGCTTAGGGGATTGCGATCCCTGGAAAGATGTAGCTACTGATGCGCCCATTGTGGAGTCCAAATCGTCATCATCATCCTCGTCGCTCGCACCTCGTTGTGCGCTGTTCTTCTCGTCTAGGAACTCGGACAGCTCGGCGGCCACGGCAGGATCCCCGCCTTTCGCCTTGCTGATGAGCACCAAAAGGAACGTGTTCAATTGCCTCATACGCTCTTTCAACTTCTTGTCATTCGCCTTCCCGATCTGCTTCCCGGGGAAGGGAACACCCTTCGCCGACGAACCGAGCCTCTTCTTCAAGGAAGCGAACATTCTATAACGCTTCTGCACCCTCCATTTCCCTCCATTCCCGATGGCTTCGATGGTGAAATACACCGCTTTGCCAGCATCCTCGTAATCTGTGATGGCGGCTTTTTCAATTGCAAAATCGGAGCTTGCCAGTGTACCCACCTTGACTTCTGACAGTTTTTTCGACATTTCCGTGATCTGTGATTGAAGGGAAAACGCGCGTTCCCGTGAAAGCAGTTCCTTTCGTTCCTCTTGGTTGCGCTCTTCACGATCTTTGTACTCGTCGAACTTACGCTGAGCGTCTTCAAGGTCCGCCGCAAGCTGTTCCTTGCTGCTACGGAGTGTCTCCAGCTCGTCCTCGATCACGTACACAGCGTCCTCTGAAGGGAGGTCTCCTTCGCCCTTTATGCTGTTTGCGAGCTTTACAATGTCGGATATCACGATTTCTGTTTTGATGAGCTTTGCTTGTGTGTTGTTGAGCTCTTGCGCGACCTCTGTGGTGCTGTCGGCCTTGGTGCGGAGCTGTTCTACTTCGTTGGCAACGAGTTCAATAGCTGAGAGCGCGCTGGTGCAGAATGAGTCGCTGTGGCATATGCTGCGTGAGAGGCCCAGGATGGCATCTTCAACACTGCTGGTGTGGGTGTCTTGTTCTGTTGAGGCACGGTTCAGTTTTGACATCTTTAGATTTTTTTTTTTTTTTTTTTTTTTTTTTTTTATTTTGTGGTATACCTCTCGTTTGACGAGGACTGCAAGGTCCGACGGTTTCAAAGCGCTTTCCCCCACGGCCTCACCCACCGCTGTCTGCAGGGTGCGCAGCTCCGACAGTTCTGAATTCTCGTGTTGCATTGCACCCTCTGCTTTGTGTTTGAGCTTTCCCATGCTTTGTTGGTTTGTCCATTGCAACCACCATCTGAAACAAATTCGCTGGCATTGCAGGGAGATCAACGCCAATGCGCGTTTTCGTTCCCTCAGAGTGGGGAGGCCTATCAGGGTGGCAAAGGCGGGGATGCGTGACGAGATTTTATCGTTCGAGAGCTGCCGGAGGGACTTCTGGAAGATCTTGCGGCGGGCCTCTAAGAGGGAGCGGCTCGCGTTGCCAAACATCTTTTTCGATGGGGGCTTCCCGTACTTGGGCTTCATCTTGTATGCCTCCTTCAGTACCACTGCAAACTCTGTGTACCGCCTCAAAGTTGTCACTGTAACACCGGTGTCTCTGTGTACTAACTTGACTTCATAAAGCGCATGGTCACCGTTCATCCTCGGATTGTTGATGGTGACTTCCATTGGGTTTTTGTGAGCACCCAGCTTGGCCTCAATTCAGCCTCCCACGGCTTGAAGACCCCCTTTGTGTGGTGTTTTTTTTTTTTTTTTTTTTTTTTTTTTTTTTTTTCCCCTTCCCGCTAAGAAAAAAAAAAACAGAAATGTGACCAAACGGCAGGGGGGAGGGAGAAGGAACCAAAAAAAAAAAAAAGCGGAAAAAAAGAGGAAAAAAACTCAAAAAAAAAAAGAAAAAAAAAAAGAAAAGGGTGGGGGGAAGACGTGGGAGTAATGACCCCTCTCCACGTTTTGTTTTCCCCACTCCCCATTTTTTCTTTTTGCTTTTTTTAATTTTGTTTTGCTTTTTCTTCTTTTTTCTCTCACTTTTTTTTTAAAGAAGAAAGAATGGGACGCTGCTCTATGAAGCGAACTACGATTTTTATCTCTCTTTTTTTCTCTTTTTTTTCCCCCGGCATGTATTTCGAACCAAAAGAAAATCTTGGGGGAAAAAAAAGAAAAAAAAGGTCGTTGTTCTTTTGGTGCCCTGTGCGCACATGAGCAGGTCCACTATTTCTATTTAAATTTAAACAATTGACCAGGGAAGGGGGGGAGATGGGAGGAGGGGACCAACAAAAAAAGGGGTGAGAAAAAAAAGAGAAGTAGTGACATTTCCTTATTTTGACTTCGTGCAAAAAGAATTCGGTGTCAATGGGAAAGGGGTACGCTTTTTTTTTTTTTTTTTTTTTTTTTTTTTTTTTTTTTTTTTTTTTTTTTTTAAATCCCCTTTCAGTGTTCATCTTTTTTCCTTTTTCTTTTTATGGAGTGTTCTTCGAGGTCTTTTGATTAAAAAAAAAAAAAAAAAAAAAAAAAAAAGGAAACGTGGAATTTTAGGGGGGGAAGGAGGGGAAAGTTTTACTACAATAGTTTTGCACAGAAAAAAAAAAAGAAAAAAAAAACACGGGATTGAACAAATGAGTTAAAGCAGCAGTAAATGCATTTACACCAAAAGGCAAATTCCTGTGATAAGGTTTTTGACCTGGTAGCTTCAAAGAAAAAAAAAAAGAAGAAAAAAGAAAGAAAAAAAGAGGATAGTACGTGCGGGTTGGTTTCTTGAAACTTGGAGAGAAAGTTCAAAAGAATCCCGTAAAACTTGTTGTCAACCTTCCCCTTTTTTGTTCGAGACAAGTCAGAGACTCGTTCATACAAATGAAGAAAAAAAAAAAGAAAAACCTGAGTAACCTGTTGATCAAAGGTTATTGCTGCGAACCTACCTGAAGGCACCCTAGGCAAAGATATCGCAAACACCAAGGTTTCTCCCTTTATTTTGTTTGAGTGGGCAGGAAAAAAAAAAAAAAAAAAGAAAAACTTACAGTTCTAGAAGGGAAACAAGAAGAAGAACAGGAAGAAGAAAAAAAATAACAAACAGCACAGTAAGGAGAGGAACTTCACCCCCCCCCCCTTACACGGAGAAGAATACGCAAAAAGAGAAACAAAGAAAAATGAAAAGTAAGTTTTTCAAAAAAAAAAAAAAAAAAAAAAAAAAAAAAAGCTAGCTAGAATAAAAAAGAAAAAAGTCAAATATTTTCAGTGTAATTTCTTGGTCCTCTCGCTCAAAGGCCCTGTTGTCGGGTCGTCGTAAGAAGGCCACACACCACAGATGTAGCTCAACCCATTTCTAGGCACCGCGAGGAAAACAGTCCTTTTCTTAATGAACCCGAACCACCTAAGAGGAGGGAAGAGCATATTCTCAAGCGTCCAGCTTGGGGTGTAGGGCATCGACTCTGCGATTCTCAAGGCAAGCCACTCGGGTAGCCCCATTCCATACAGGGACTTCTTCATCATCACTGTGCTGAATGTGAAGGACCAGAAGTGAGAGAATCCAGCAAGCTCAGCAGCCACGGCATTCGCAGAAGACACATACTCGTAAACCCCCATTCGGCGAAACTTTGGGTTCACACCAGTGAAGACACATCTGCACAGATTGAAGTTAGCCTTTGAGTCAAGCTTCTTAACGTGGTCTCGTGCACGCTTCAGAACGACTTCCTCAAACCAAAGGCATGTCTGCCAGTGGTCCTCGCAGACCTTTGGGATGATCTTCGGTCGTTCCTCTTCCATGTACTGTGATCTCGCAGGGTATGAGATGTACATTCCTGCCACCGTTCCTTCACTGTCCACCACAACAGCGTTCCACGGTGCTAGGTGTTTTGCCCTCTCGGCGAGGTGGACGCCGTACGCCACGATGTCTTCCTTTGTAAGCTTCGCCTCTAAGAACATGGGGTTCTTTGTCTGCATCTCGTAGTACGCCTCGCCCAGTGTCTGGCTGTCGATGTCGGCCACTGTTTTCAACTTCAGCTCCTTCAGCCTGGGGTAGTACTCATGGTGCATTTCAGTCATCTCTTCCATTGAGCTGGGGAACCCCGGCCTGCTGGGCAGCGTGACTACAACATCGGATGATTTGTCCATTGATAACGATTTCTTTTGTTTTGTTTTTTGATGAAGCCTTTTTTTTTTTTTTTTTTTTTTTTCTCCCGGAAAACGGAGTTTTGGGTAAGAACAAAAAACAAAAAGAAAAAAAGAGTGGGTGGGGTGGGGGATAGATTTGGCGTCTTTCTTTTTTTTTTCTTCTTTTTTTAAAAATGGCTTTTTTTTTTTTTTTTTTTAGAGTTTTGTTTTTGAAAAAGCAGATGGAGGGGGGAGCTCGTGGTGCAAAACAGCGGGGAAGAAAAAGAAAAAAAAGAAAAGATGAAAGACCAACCACTAAGCCTATTCTCCATTTTAGATGCCTTCACTTACACAAACAAGCCAAGGGAAAAAAAAAAAAAAAAAAAAAAAAAAATAGAAATGAACGGATGTATAATTTAAAGCAACAAAGAGCAGGGAGGGGACAAGGAAAAGAAAAAAAAAAATGTGGGGAAAAAAAAAGAAAAAAAAATAGTTTTTTTTTTTTGGCATTTTCTTTTTTTATTTATTTGTACGCACGAGTGTCGTTTTACCTAATAAAATTCCACTCATTTGCGCCTGTTGCCAAGCAACTGGTTTTTTTTTTCTCTCTTTTTTTTTTCTTTTTTTTTTTTTTACATCCCGACATATAGAAACCTGTTAAGATAAAAAGAGAAGATCGGTGCTACAATCATTCTACTTTTCTCGTATAAAACAAAAACAAAAACAAAAAAAAAAAAAAAACTCGATGATTTAAAGGAAGCCGGTGGGGGCACCCTGCACTTGATTACAGGGGGCGCACCTCGGCCTAGCTGTAGCTTCTTCTGCGTTCCGCGTCGTATCCTTAATGCGTGCGGTGTGCAGCTCAACCCCAGCCGGGGCGCCCCGGGTAACCAAGATTCTGAGCCCGTGTAGTTTGCTGCCTGTTCGCCACCCAGAGTATCTGCTTCTTCCACTTGGGCGCTACCGGTGATGACCGACGGGGAGGTCAACAGCGAACAACACATCTGATGTACTTCTTTATATTTCCATGTTATCCCCACCACCGGAAAAAAAATCAAACAAGAGGAAAAGAAAAAAGAAAGGAATTGCTTAAGGGAGAAGGTGCCGTTACGCACCTAAACCCCCTTTTGAGCAAAAAAAAAAAAAAAAAAAAAAAAAAAAAAAAAAAAAAAAAAAACACAGATGCCTTACACGGAGATCTTACATAAAAAAGAAAATTGGAAAACAACGTACCTGATTTTAATTTTTTTTTTTTCTTTTTTTTTGTTTCCCTCACAGCTTAGCCTGTTTTTCCAAGGGCCCTGTCATCGGGTCGTCGTAAGAAGGCCACACACCACAGATGTAGCTCAACCCATTTCTAGGCACCGCGAGGATCAGAGATGTCTTCCTGATAAACCCCATCCACCTCAGAGGGGGAAACAGAATATTTTCCAACGTCCACCGCTTCGTCTCAGGAATGGCATCAGCAACATAAATAGCGAGAGGTTCAGGAAGCCCAGTCCCAGTTAGCGACTTCTTCATCATCACTGTGCTGAATGTGAAGGACCAGAAGTGAGAGAATCCAGCAAGCTCAGCAGCCACGGCATTCCCAGCAACTATGTATTCATGAACCCCAATTCGGCGGAACTTAGGGTGCACACCAGTGAAGACACATCTGCACAGATTGAAGTTAGCCTTTGAGTCAAGCTTCTTAACGTGGTCTCGTGCACGCTTCAGAACGACTTCCTCAAACCAAAGGCATGTCTGCCAGTGGTCCTCGCAGACCTTTGGGATGATCTTCGGTCGTTCCTCTTCCATGTACTGTGATCTCGCAGGGTATGAGATGTACATTCCTGCCACCGTTCCTTCACTGTCGACAAGGACAATGTTCCATGGTGCTAAGTGTTTTGCCCTCTCGGCGAGGTGGACGCCGTACGCCACGATGTCTTCCTTTGTAAGCTTCGCCTCTAAGAACAGTGGGTTCTTTGTCTGCATCTCGTAGTACGCCTCGCCCACTGATTGGCTGTCCACATCGATGATCGATTTCAACTCCAAATCCCTCAGCTTGGGGAAATGGTTGAGATGCGACTCTGTTACTTCTTCCATTGTGCTGGGGAAGCCCCTTCTCTTGGGTACTGAAGCCCCAAGCTTTGTGACGGTGGAAAGTTCTTTGTTTTGCATGATGATCTTTTTTTTTCTTTTTTTTTTTAAACCTTTTGTTTAAATCAAAAAAGGGTTTGAAAAGATTTCAAAGGAAAAAAAGGAGGGGGGGGGGAACCGACAGTAACTACAATGGAAACATGGATGAAAAGAAGAGCAGGAAAAAAAAAAGAGGAGGTATCAGTCCTTTTCTTTTTTTTATTTCTTTTCTTTTTTTTTTTCCGTTTCCCGTGCGATACAATCGTAAAAGGGGGGAAGGGGGAAAAAAAAAAGAAGAAGAGGGTGCCGTTGTAAGGGGTTTCCTTTTATTTTTTTTTGTTCGGTTCGGTCTAGGAGCGACTTTTGCTCTTCTTCGTTTTTCTTTTCTTCTTCTTTTTTTTTTTTTTTTTTTTTTTAAACCACTAAACCCACATGTCATAAAAAATAATTCTTTATGACTATACGTCTTAGTTGTTCGCACGAGGGGAAAAAATCCATAGACTTCTTTTTTGGAGATTTCTTCTACTTTATTTTTCCCTAACCAAACAGGATGTTTGGTCAAAAATCATAAGGTCAAAAGCCAGTTCAGGGAAACCCTGATACCTGAATGTCTCCAGAGGTCACTTTTCATGATTAAATGCCGCCAAAAAAGGGACTTTTTTCGGTTTTTGGGCTGTGGGCTTAGTAGTCCCCCCTTCTTTCCCCTCCCCCACAAGAACACCAAAAAATATATCACAAAAGGGATGGAAAAAAAAAGAAGAAAAAAAAAAAAAAAAAAAGTGATTTTCTTTTTTCTTTTTTTTTTTCTCTTTTTTTTTTTCCAATTGCCCTTCTCTTTTTTGTTGCCTTGCAAATGAGCAGGTGAAAGATGGGTTAAGCGTTAAAAAAGAAAAAGAAAAAGAAAAGGAAAAGAGAAGAGAGGAAACGGGGAGGGGGGTGGCATAAGGGCATAGGAAGAGAAGAATTGTGAAAGAACAAAAAGGAAGGAAGCAGTTACTAGGATTCCGTGTCAGATAATACATATAGTATTACCTCCCCTAACAATGCCAACTCCGCAAGTCGATGATTTGCTAACCTTTAAAAAAGAGGGGGGGGAGAGGAGGGGGAGGAAAATGCAGAATGAAAAAAGAACTTTTTTTCGTCGCGTACCCCCTCCAGAAAAAAAAAAAAAAAAAAAAAAAAAGGACCTTTCGTTTTCTTTTTTTGTCCTCCCCTTCTCCTGCAACGGTAGGATACCAACCCAGAGCACCTCAAGTTCCCCAACACGGGCGCAGGTGATGGGGAGAAAAAAAAAAGTTCGATAAAAATTTTCAGGGAAAAAATAAACAGGGGAGGGGGGGGGGGGGGGGGTCAAGGGATATATATATTTATATTTTTTTTTTATCAGGAGAAATGAAAAAAAGAGAGAGGAGTTTTTTTAATGTGGAAATGGAAGAAATCTCAAGAGAAAAAAAAAGGGGAAAAAAAAAAAAAAAAAACACGGCAACACACGGAAAGAAATGTACGCATGTTTTTTTTTTTTCTCCCCTCTCGTTTTTTTTTTTTTAAACACAGCACTCTTTAAGTGTCAAACACAACCGAAGCAACATCGACGTCGTTCTCGTTCTTGTTGAGAAAAAAAAAAAAAAGAAGAGGAATAAAAAAAAAAAAACGCGAAAAATAAAGTAGCACCTCATTTCATAAAAAAACAAAAAAATTCAATTCAAAGATATAAAAGGCGCAAACTTCCGCCCCCCCCCCCCCTTTTTTTTTCTCCCATACTTAGATTTCTGTTAGGTTTTTTTTTTCACGACACAGTAAGGGAAATTCCTTACGCGGAGTTACACACAAAAAAAAAAAAAAAAAAAAAAAAAAAAAAAAAAACCTCACAACTTTGCGTACTTATCGCTAAGACGGCCTACTGTAGGCTCATCATATGAAGGCCACACGCCACAGGTGAAGCTCAGCCCATTTCTAGGCACCGCAAGCACATGCAAACTCTTCCTGATGAACCCGAACATCTTCAAAGTAGGGAACAGAAGAGTCTCGAGCGTCCATCTCGAAGACTTGGGAATGGCATCAGCAACATAAATGGCAACAGGCTCGGGAAGCCCAGTCCCAGTTAGCGACTTCTTCATCATCACTGAATTGAATGTGAAGGACCAGAAGTGAGAGAACCCAGCAAGCTCAGCAGCCACGGCATTCGCAGAAACCACGTATTCATGAACCCCAATTCGGCGGTACTTAGGGTGCACACCAGTGAAGACACATCTGCACAGATTGAAGTTAGCCTTTGAGTCAAGCTTCTTAACGTGGTCTCGTGCACGCTTCAGAACGACTTCCTCAAACCAAAGGCATGTCTGCCAGTGGTCCTCGCAGACCTTTGGGATGATCTTCGGTCGTTCCTCTTCCATGTACTGTGATCTCGCAGGGTATGAGATGTACATTCCTGCCACCGTTCCTTCACTGTCGACAAGGACAATGCTCCACGGTGCTAAGTGTTGTGCCCTCTCGGCGAGGTGGACGCCGTACGTCACGATGTCTTCCTTTGTAAGCTTCGCCTCTAAGAACAGTGGGTTCTTTGTCTGCATCTCGTAGTACGCCTCGCCCACTGATTGGCTGTCCACATCGATGATCGACTTCAACTCCAAATCCCTCAGCTTGGGGAAATGGTTGAGATGCGACTCTGTTACTTCTTCCATTGTGCTGGGGAAGCCCCTTCTCTTGGGAACCGAAGCCCCAAGCTTTGTGACGGTCGACAACTCCTTTGTCTGCATTATTATTATTTTTTTTTTCTTTTAAAAAAAAAGGTTTTGAGATAACCTGAAAGCTTTTGCTGGAGATGCGGAAAGGAAGGAAGAGTGAATATAGAAACCACTTACCGCCGATAGCTTTTTTTCTTTTCTTTTTTTTTCTTTTTTTATTTTCATTTGCCTTAGCAAATAATCGAATGGGAAATAATTAGTATAGTAAGAACCTTTTTTTTTTTTTTTTGACTTGACGTCTTTTGTTGATCACGCAGATCAAGAAAACGAAGGGAGAAAAGTTTTTTTTTCTCCCTTTTCTGCTGCAAAGGTTATCTTTGATCTGGCATACAACAGTCTTCCTTCACTTCGGGGAAAAAGAAAAAAGAAAATAGTTCTTTGGTGGGGAAAGAGGAACAGGCCGTTGTATATACATGCCGGGAAAACCTGGAGAAGTTTGTAAACCCGAAACACGCTGCCTTTGCTTAGACAAGTCAAAAACCCGTTCTTGCAAAAAAAAAAAAAAAAAAAAAAAAAAAAGTTGTAGAAGCACCTTGAGCAGTTCTCAAGATATAGGAGTTGATTTTGAGCATTTTCCCAAACCTAGGTGTCTAGTTAGCAGTTCTCAAAAAAAAGAAGAAAAAAAGAGAGAGTGTCGGCACTCTTTTAGCAAAAAAAAAAAAAAAAAAAAAAAAAAAAAAAAAAAAAAAAACAATTGTTGCTAAAATATGGGCGGCTACATGTTAAATGTCATAAGAACCCCCCCCGCCCCCCCCACCATTTTTTCTGCGTCTTTCTTATTCCCAAAAAAAAAAAAAAAAAAAAAAAAAAAAAAGCACTAGAGCGACATTTTATTGTAAAAAAAAGGGGGGGGGGGGAAGTTTGTCAACTGCAAAAAACCCTCTTAAATTATTTCCAAAGAAAACTTGGCCCAAATCAAGAGGATTTCAGCTTTTCGCTTGAACGTGAGAAGAGAAGATAATTTCAAAGCTTAGCTTCCTTGGGCTGTTTCGGGACGGATCCAGTGGTAACGTCATCATAGACAGGCCACACTCCGCAGATGAAGCTCAATCCATTCTTCGGGACAGCAAAGGCAACAGAACGCGACCGGATAAAGCCCATCGCCTTGAGAGTAGGGATCAGGAGAGTTTCCAAAGTCCACCTTGACGACTTCGGAATATTATCCGCTGTGTAACCTGCGAGCCAATCTGGGAACCCCCTTTGCACGAGCGACTTCTTAAAAAACGCAGGCTGGAAGGTGAAGGACCATATGTGTGTGAAACCATTAATCTCAGATGCTACGGAATTGGCTTGAGCCACATACTCGTAAACCCCCATACCACGGAACTTAGGGTGCACACCGCTGAAGACAGAACGGCAAAGTGAGAAATTTGCCTTTGCGTCTTGCTTCTTAACGTATTCTCTTGTTCGTTTACCTACTACGTTTTCAAACCAAAGGCATGTCTGCCAGTGGTCCTCGCAGACCTTTGGGATGATCTTCGGCCGTTCCTCTTCATGGTACTCCGAGTTCGCAGGGTACACGAAATAGAACCCTGCCACCGTTCCTTCACTGTCGACAAGGACAATGTTCCATGGTGCTAGGTGTTTTGCCCTCTCGGCGAGATAGGCGCCGTACGTCACGATGTCTTCTTTTGTAAGCTTCGCCTCTAAGAACAGTGGGTTTTGTGTCTGCATCTCGTAGTACGCCTCGCCCAATACCTTGTTGTCAATGTCTGCCACAGTTGTCAGTCTCAGCTGCTTCAGTTGTGGATTGCACTTCTCGTTCATCTCCTTCACCTCTGCAAGGGTGCTGGCGAACCCTTCCCGTTTGTTGGGTATTGATGTCAGCATTTTTCTTTCTCTCTCTCTAAAATCCTACTTTTTTTTTTTTTTTTTTTTCTTTTTTCTTGAGAATAAAAAAAAACACGATCAGAAAAAAAAAGAAGAAAATATGGAGATAAAAAAAAAAAAAAAAGAAAAAGAGACATTTGAGGGTACCTGCGGTATGTGGCAGGACGCCTGAAAAAAAAAAATGCCAGATAATATTTTAAAAAATCTTACAAAATACAGGAAAAAGAAGAAAAAAAAAAAAAAAATACACCCGACTTATACATTCTTCATTGCCTTCTGTACAAATCAGGGTCGGGAACGTAGCCGATAGATTTTCTGACCTCCATGGGGACAGGTCGGTGTGTTCTAAAGGAAGGACGGGTCGAGGCAGCCCTTCTTGATGTCATCGAGGCAGGCAGGAGGGGCACGAGGTGAAGCGACGATACATCAGCATCCCGTTCACTATCTTCACAATCGCTCTCCACAATCGATAAAGGACCCCCTTCCCTCTCCTGCACGTAAGGGGGGTACAGCAGTGATTGGGTAGCCTGGGACTCCAGCTGGATCTTCAACACAGTTTCCAGCGCATTTTCGGTTTTTTCTTGTCGGTCGGCAAGCTTCTCGATGAGCCTTACCACTTCGGGGTTGAGACCTTGTTCTTCTTGTTCTTCATCCTCAGAAACGCTTGGTGAAACCGAAGGAGGATCCGGCTTCACAACTGGAACAGAACCCGGTCGTTCTGTTTTCACTTCTTCGATGGGTTCCCTGTCAAGATGCGGGCAGCACCTCCCGAATATCTCCCAAGGAGGGATACCTTGAACAGGTTTTGTCTCTTCTCCCGCGTCAGGACTTTCGTTTGAATGTAAAATTAGATTTTTCATGTTCAAGGTGACTAGCTGTGAAGGACTCGCGGCGTTCTCTGTTGGTGCGTGTTGCTCTGGTTCCTTTTGCGGTTCTTTCTCGTTAGTTTTCTCGCTTTTCGCGATTTCGTCGCCCTTCGGCGGGTCTTGCGGGGCAGGAGGTACCCATCCATCCGGTTTGTCAAAAACTATTGAAACGGACGAAAGTTTCTTGTACCGCATCAGCTCCTCAAGCTTGTTAATGGAGGATCCTTGAACCGAGAGAATCTTCCGCCCGATGAACGCTTCCCCTCCAGAGTCCTTGGCAGGGCCTTGAACGGATGTTAAAACCATGGCTTTGGAAATTGTGAGACCGATTTGCGGGGTGTCTTTTTTGTGGACGACAAAACCGGTTTGACCCTTCGAGGTGTCGGGGTGGGTGGGACCCGCGTCTCCGAACTTTAAAGGAACCTCTTTGATGTTCAGTGCAGCCTGCGTGGTGTCTGGTTCGTTGAAAACATCTATGTTGTTAACCGTAAGAAGTTTTTTACCGATGAAAGTGCCTACTCCTGCACGTTGGGCTGGGCTGTGAGAGGTTACATTGCGAAGCACCATGTCGCTGTCGATATCCATTCCGATTGTCTCGCCCTCCTTTGTTAGGGGTACTACCACATCGGGAGTGGGGAAGAGTTTCGGGCCGCGGCGTTGTTCGAACACCCCCGTTTTTTTCATTGTCGCCAGCTTTGTTTTCGGTGACGCCATGGATTTCTGCGAGCTTGCCACCATCCTTCGCATGCTTTTCATCTCCTTCACCGTCCCAACCTTCGTGATTTTAAGAGGTTCTGGCGGGGTCACCAACGGGTACCGAAGGTGCGATAAGACGACAAGGGCGTTCCAATTGCTTGCACGGTAAACAAGCGAACCATCGCCTTTTATTTGCAACATGATTTCTAAGACACCACCCGCCACGAGTTCCCTATAATGTGCCTCTTCGATATCCCACAGGAATATGAAGCGTTTTATCCGCCCATCGAAGTCCGACAGCATCAGCATTTGCTCGCCCACTAGGAGGAGGCGGTCCTGTAAGACGCCCTTCGTGCTTGTTTTCTTTACGACATCGACTACATAGAGGACACCATCGTTGAACATCTCCCGCCACTTGGGGTTGTTCAGCCTCGATGTGTCCACAACCTGTGGCTTCGTACGCGGGACTGGAAGATGCGTCTCCCCTGAACGGGGACCTCGGTAGGGCTCCATTGCATTCCCTCCCCCCCCCCCGTCCCTGGAGTGGTTAACTCGTGGGTAAAAAAGGAGAATAGATAGGTGAGCCTAGACCTCGAGAGGGGTAAAAAAAAAAAAAAAGAAGAAGAAAATTGAGAGCGCTGTTCCTGATAAAAGAAAGTATTCTTTAAAGGTATGCGTTTTTCTTTTTTTCGTTGTGCCCACGAACTATTATTACGTTATTTTTGTTTTGTTTTGTTTTGGTTTTTCTCTTTACTCCAAAAAGAAACTAGTTTTTTTTTTTTTTTTTTTTTTTTTTCTTTTTCTTTGAATTGCAATGTGCTGTGCGAAGATTTTATTAGGGTGAAATAAATATAAACGCCATCGTTGCACACAATACAAAAAAAAGTAGAAGCGCGGAGGAGTAGTCCCCCCCCCCCCCCCCCCCCCACGGAGTTACAAAAAGATAATAGGTAGAGATAAAGAAGGTGGCTTTATCGCAAAAAGAAAAAGAAAATGAAAAGAACAGTTTTTACTTAAAGTCCCAGCAATTTTCACGTACCACTTCGCAAAGCTTGTAAAACGAAAAGGCCGAGCCCCAATAGTTGTTGATAGGGACCCCTTCGGCATTAGTATACCAGCTACCGCAGTCCTTGGAGAAGACGGTATCATTGATCTCCCTCTTTGCAAGGTCGATGTAGCTGTCGTAGGCATTCTCGGTGACGGAGGCTGTTGTTTTCCCGGAGGACAGCATCATTTCGAGAACTCCGGTTATTTGAGTCATTTGACTTTCGATCATATAAATGATGGAATTCGAGCCCAAGTTGGTGGTGGGCCCGTACAACATAAAAAAATTTGGGAATTTCGGGACCGCCATCCCGAGGTAGGCCCGGGGTTCCAATGTGCCTCGTTTCGAAGACCAGGCTTCACGGAGTGACAAGCCGTTTTCACCAGTGATCTCGATGGGGAAGACAAAATTTTGTGTTTTGAAGCCCGTGGCGTAGACGATGATGTCGTGCGCGCGTTCTGTTGCTGCGGTCTTCACACCTGTTGCTGTCAGTTTCTCGATCTTCTCTGTGACGAGCTCTACCTTCTCGTCTTGTACCGTCTGCAGCCACTCGCTGGTCAGAAGTACCCTTTTGCACCCAATGTCGTAGGAAGGCAGCACGGCATCGTACATCCCCTCGTTCCCAGAGCGGATCACCGCTTTCATATCTTTTATACCAATGTGCTGAACCTTCTTGCTGAACCACGGGTTCTTACTGTTGAAGTATTTTTTTTTTTTTTTTTTTTATATGAGCTCGTCCGGAAAAAAATGTCAACAAATGACCCTCTTTTGCAACGGAAAATCCTCGGAAAACTTCTAAGTACAAAAGTAGTCCGACACCACTTTGTGTGCAGAATTGCGGTCTGAGTGTGTTCACCATATTAGTCACAATGCGCGCCGTTTGTTTCATTCTAAAACGCGCGTGCAAAAACATGCTTTTTAGAATGGTTTTTTTTAGTTTTTGGCATTCGGAAATTGTAAATGACCCAGGCTCCATATTTCTTTTTGTTTTCTTCAATAGAAAGCGAGAAGAAATGGACGCAGATGAAAAATCTGTGAAACTTAAGGGGTCATTTTGGGTGGTTTGGGCTCTTTATCACTATTAAAATGGGGTGGGGAAAATACTGCCATTTTGGCCTATTTTAGGCTAAAATCCCTTAAGGGCCCTTTAAAAGCAAACTTCTCAATTTTTAATTGTCATGAGTAAGAAAAAAACGGACAAACCTCAGCAGATGGGTAGAGAATGCATATTTGGCCCCAAAGATACCGATGTTGAGCAGGCAAGTGTGAAGAATTGGGTTTTCAGGAAAATGGGCCTTTTAGGCCAATTCCCTTAGGAACCCCTGGAAAAAGCAAAAAATAGGGCTAAAAAAACCAGTTTTTTGGGGGCTATGCAACGCCAAATATTTTTAGCTAAAACAGTAACCCGACCCTGGGTTGTACCCAGGGGTCACAAAAGTGTGTGTTCACCACTTTTATGCACCCTAGGTGGTGTTGCATTTCAAGCTTTTAAACTGCATTTTAAACATTTTTCGTCGTTTTTCTGACCTCTGTTTTTTGCTTCCCGGGGGCAGCCGGTTGCAAAGCCTGCCACCCTCATGGCAAAACAAGCATCGCAATGAAAGAACGGCAACAGGTACACCATATGTCATCTTCTTATGGTTGCATGCTGCCCTTTTTTTTTTGCTCAAATAATCAAAACAAGAAATTTTCGGAGGTGCCCAAAAAAGTGTTGACATTTTTTTTCGGACGCTCATATATTTATTTTGCATACGTGCTGATTGCAATGTTGTAGAAGACCTCCCCGTAGCAGAACTCGTAGGCTCTGGTGAGGCTCATTAGAACGGAGAAGTGTCTGAACAGGGTTTTTTTTAACCAGCTGTTCGCCGCGTCCGGCTTCGGTACCATCCAAGGCGGGGAGCGTTGGTATATTGTCATTGAAGCGGCTTCCTCGGCAAGACGGGGGACAACCTGGATGGCCGAGGCTCCGGTTCCTACACACGCTACGTTTTTCCCTTTGAACGAAACAGAATGGTCCCACTGTGCTGTGTGCATGGTGGTGCCTTTGTACTCGGAGTGAGGAAAGGGGGGGGCAGCAGGGTCACGGAGTTGCCCGCAGCCTGCGATGACGAAATTACCGATAAACTCTTCGGAACTATTGGTAGTTGCGGTCCATGTTTTGCTCTCCTCGTTCCAAGCAAGCTTGGACACTTCCTGACCGAACCTTATGTGCTTTTCGAGATCATAGTCACGTACTATATTTTTCATGTATTCCAGAATTTCCGCTTGTCCTGCCCAGCGCCTGCTCCAATTGGGGTTTTGAGCAAATGAGAATGAGTACAGCGCGCTTTTGACATCGCACTCGCATCCAGGGTACGTGTTGTCCCTCCATGTTCCCCCGATCGCATTCGGATGTCTTTCCAACATTACGAACTCGATCCCCATCTCCTGCATTTTGATTGCCGCGCAGATTCCTGAGAACCCCGTTCCCACGATCAACACCTTCAGGCCGCTCTTCTTTCCCAGCTTCTGAAGCGACCTCTTCGCGGCCCTGTTCCTCATCTTGCGCATTAGCATCAAAGCTGCCACCGTGAGGGCTAATCTCACGGTATGCCGTCCTGTTTTCTTGCTTATCCAATACACCGCACATGCACTGAGGGCGGCGTCGCCCAACCCGAAGCCCATTCTATTTCCCCCCCTCACCCTCCTGGTTTTTGGGTAATATTAATATTGTAAACCATCCCAACGAGTGTCTAGATATGGACGATTTGAAAAAAGATCTTTTGCGCTAGGGAGCTGGTGTCGTCTCATGTCGAGAGACCGCTTTTCTGAGAATCTGTGTTTCCACAGCACAAGAGTGCTGACTTCTGCGAAGATAGGCCACAGAGTATCGTGGCTGGTGTCTTGAATGCGAACGAGAGCATAACCCCACATCCTAGTTAATTTATTTTGAAGCAGTACCCGCCCTTAAAACGCTACCGCTATGGCATAAAGGTTTGTCCTTAGCAGCAGCAACGGGTACACGCTGAATTCCTCGTGGGAAAAGCGATACTTCCCTGTGCACCGATTACTCTGGCAGGGGGCATGTGCTTGCTGCCGATAATTGGTGCACCACTGTCCCCCTTGCCTTGCTTTTCAAGCAGAGCTTCATGTTCGTTGGGACTATCCACTCATCGCAAAGGCGTCCCTGAGATCACGAAGGCCTCAAAGAGGCGAGGCCGCAAGCCGGTGTCCCGACATCCCGTAGTTCCACCAGCACGTCTCTGCACCACACGACATCAAGCCTGTGCGCTTTCTATCGACGTTGGATGTTCCGGTGAAGTCAAATTTGACGTGCAAACGCTGGGTCGGTCAACCTTTGGCAAAAAAATGGTCCGTTGGCAGATGGTTAAAAAAAAAAAAGAGAAAAAAAAAAGAGAGATGATGAGAGATGGGAGGATGGTTTTTCAAGCTCATTTCTGTTTGTGTAAAATACCGGTGATTCTTCTGCGTTTCATCACCACAGGGGGGGGCGTTGAGGATCCCTGCTGAGAAGGGGTGGGGGACGCCGTGTCTATCGTTCTAGGTGCGAGAACAAGGTGGTTTGCACGGTCTTCAAGCTGAGCTTTAAGGCTGGCATTCTCGGCGGCGAGCCTCGTGCAGAGCTGCACGGTTTGCGGCATTTCGTGCTGTTTCGGGATGAGGTCGGTCGCGCTTTCCAGGAGCGTCCGCTCGACTTTCTCCAGATGCCGTTCCAGACCGGCCGATACGGCTTTCTCCTGTTCGAGCAGGGCTTCCAGAGTTGCGATCCGCCTCCTCTCCTCACTGCTTTCCGTGAACATATAAATCGGTAGGTCGGCCCGATACTCTTGTTGCCCCTGTTCTGCAACCTTCACAACAGGTGGGTCGATCTTCATGTCAATATAAACAGGTGCTTCATCGAGGGAGCTAGCTGCAGCTGCGATGTCGGTGTGTGCAGATTCCAGCGCTTTGGTTAATGCTGAGATCTCTTTCACCATTTCAGAAGACCTCATAGAGTACCCGGCGGTCTTCTCCCGTTCGGCTTCGAGTTCGAGAGAACGCTTTGCGAGCGTTGCGGTGAGATCTGCTGTTTTGTTGGCTTCTGTCAAATACGCTGTCTGGTGGGATTTGACGCAATCCTGCAGTATTTCATTCTCGGACAATGATGTTTTGAGGGTCTCGTGGAGGGATCGTGACAGTGCGTAGAACTCGAGTTGCTTCCCTTGGAGGCTTTGATGCGCTGCGACGGCAGCAATGTGGGACTTCTTGTGGTCTTTTTGTAGACTTTGGTACTCGTCATACAGCTTCTTGCAACGAGTCGACAGCTCTTGCTGAATGAGAAGCTTGTCTTCCAGCTTCGCTGCGTGGTTGCGTACGGTTTCCTTGTCACGGAGAAGGGTGCTGTTAGCCTCCTCTAACCGGACGAGTTCCTCTTTCATCTTTTCCAAGCTTGACAATGCTATTTTCAGATCTTTTAATGCCTTCTCCTTCTCGTACACCAGGTACTTCGTGTCTACAGGTTGTGTCTCTTGTTCCGTTGTTGTTCGGTTAGCTTCTTCTCGGGCAGATTCTTCCGCTTTTCTTTTGAAACATTCAAACTCGCTGTTTGTGTTGCGAAGTTCTCGGTGTAGCTTGTCGATTTCGTTTTGCTGCTCCACCGCATATCGACGCGTGTCGCAGGTGACACCAAGGATGTCGTCCATGTTGGTTTAACCTTGATGGTCTTGATGGCGATGCCCGGAAAAAAAAGAATCTTTTGAGAAACAGAACACAATGTGTAAATAAAACCCCCCTTTTATTATTTCCCCCGTTCACGTGGTGCCCTCCTCGATGAGGATCAGATCGTTGTCAATGACGTCAGCGGTACCGGTGAAGATTGCCTCCAGTGCTTCGTGTCGCACGCCAGGAGGGATGCTCCAGACAGCCTGTCGGGGTCGCTCTACTACTGCAATCACGAACTGTCCTGTCTCGGTGTCCTTTCCCACTCCTTCCTTGACGAGCATCACATCCACGTCCATCTCCTTCACACGGCTGGCTAGCTTCGTGTCCCTCTCTTCACCGCCGCTCAACGCGCTTCCCATATATACCTGTTGTGCTTTACGTTGTTACAGATTTAAAAAAAAAAAGAAGGATAATCATCAATAAGATTACTACAGAAACGGGGGGTGTGGGAATCTTGGTTCTAAAAAGAAATGTACCTCGCACTGGTGAAGGGGGAAGTCTATGGGGGGAACAGAAAAAAAAAGGAAAAAAAACAATTTAAAAAAGGGAAAAGAATTCGATAACATTTCAGTGTGCAGGTGTGCTCACTGGTTTTTTTTTTTCAAGAAATTCACCATGATCCGGAAAACGAAGTAGTCAGTACAACGGCACACCAAAAAAAAAAAAAAAAACAAAAAACAAAAACAAAAAAAAAACTCGATAAAATCCTCCCTTCGTTCTAACTCTCAATGTCTTCCATCATCCGCTTGATGGCGTTGAGCCTTGCACGGTTCCGCTGGTGCGCTTGGTGCTCCTCCAAAGTGAGAGAGAGCTCTGGGCTGACACGTTGGGTTTCGAGCCCTTCCGCATGTTCCAGCATAGCACGCCTGTTTGATTTTTTCTTCTTCTTTTTTTATATCACCCTCCCTCAACATACATTGCATTAAGCGCATGGTTGGAAAGAAAGGGCGACGTAGCGGTATCAGCAAGCGTAGTGGTGATGGTGGTTGTGATGCCCCCTGCCGAGTAAACCCTTGTGTCGGAGTCCTCCCCTGCAGTATAGACCAAAGGCTTGGTCCCACCTCGAGGCGAACAGATTGTTGTACTTAGCTGAACAGTTCCGGAAGGCGGCTGGTTTCGAGGCCGTGTGTCCGGAACCTGAGGAGACGCGACATCCTCCTTGGGACTCTCTTCAGAAGGATAATGTGGGGGCATGTTCTGCTTGGCCACCACCATGTCCAGCCTACCTATGCATTGCGAGATCTTGCTGTTGCATAAAGATTGGATTTGCTGGGAACTGTCCAGCCTTTTGATCTCCTCGAACTGTTGGATAGCGTCTGTGTAGCACTTGACGACCGCTGCGAACAGCTTGCCGACCATCTCGCTGGTGTAACCGGTGTGATGGTACTTCCGTTGCTCGTCGATGTTGGCCTCCATGGCGTCTGCTTGTTCGACTGTTGACAACGCCGACGACAGCATTGTGTGCACACCGTGGGAGACCTCGCTGTGCGGTTTGCGGGCCACCAGGGGGTGCGGGGAGGCTGGCTCGTAAGGATGTGAAAGGTCTTCCTCCTGTGCGACTTCCATCCGCCTCCATTCTGGGTTGTGATGCGGGGATCGGGCGTCTCGTTGGTTTTCCTCTCTTCCACCTCCTCCCCGGTCCTTTCGTGACACAGGAACTAATACCTGAGGGTGGTCTGCGTATGTCGTCGCATAATTGCCAATGTTGGTCCCTGGTGGGGGGGCTTCCGTGGCCGTGACATCCCAGATTGGGTCTTCGGGAAGGTGATGTTGTTGTTGTGGTTGGTGGTGGTGGTGGTGGCCGAGACCTTCCAGGCCCTTGGCGAGGAGGGCATCAAGGGCGGCGTCGAATCCGTGTTGTTTTTCCCTGGTTCGGGCAGGAGATACGTTTTTATAGGTTCGCGTCTTTGTAGGTGTGTTGCTTCTGGTGTTGCCCCCTCCTCCTTCGCCTCTCAGCGAGGCTGCCCATGTCTGCCCGGATAAATCTTGTGCTCGTTGCGCGGCCCGCCCCCGCGACCCCCCCACCGCCGACGGCCTTGGAAGAGGAATTTTTCCCTCCCTTCCTGTTTTGTGTGATTTTTTCTTCTTTTTTTTTTCTTTTTTCCTCCAGATGGGTTGAACGGGAGGGAATAATAATAATAAAAAAAAGAGAGAGACATTTAAGGGTACCTGCGGTATGTGGCAGGACGTCTGTAAAAAAAAAAAAAAAAAAGGGAAGGGGAATTTTCTTTTCTTTTTTTTTTCCTTTTTTTTTTTGCGTTTTCCTTCTAAAAGAGTGAGAAAAAAAAAAAGAAAAGAGGAATCAGATCTTTACCAAGAAAAAAAAAAGGGGGAAAAAAAAAAAAAAAGGACAGAAAGGATAGGGAGTGTGCTTTGTGTATGTGCCTCTTTTATTTTTTTTCTTTCTTCTTCTTCTTCTTCTTCTTTCTAAATCTGCTGTCTTCTAGAAGGTGTGGAAAACGCGCCGTTTCGGCCGAAGGAGGGTTAGTTGGTTTTTTTTTTTTTTTTTTTTTTTTTTTTTTTTTGAATCCAGAAAAGAAGAAGAGGAATGACCAAGGAGAGAAAAAAAACTGCTGATCACGAGGGGCTGATCCTCCCCTTGCTTATGACACAGCGTTGTTCAAAAAAAAAAAAAGAAAACGAAACTGTCGCACGCTGCGCTCAGTAAGCAAACAAAACAAGTTTCTTTTTTTTTTTTCTCCCTTTTTTTTTTTCTTCTTATAAACGGTAAAAAAAAACTAGAGGGGGGAAGAAAAAAAAAACTCAAAGTACAGGACAAGCCCCCCGCTACGAGGGCCGCCCTATGGGAGGGGGGGTCTATCTGTTAATACTCCCCTTCTGGAGCATTGCTTTCATCCCGATTGAGGCCGTGAGCGTCTTGCGGAGTCGTGTGATGCGGTCCCGCTTGTAGTCGGCTTTCAATTCCATTAGCTTGTCGTGCGTGGAGCGGGTGGCGAAAATAGGCCTCCTGGAGAAACCAATAGCTGCCTTTCCTCCAATGGCGATGAGGGACTTAAAAAAAAAAAGAGCTGGCATATTGTTGGTGCAAAAGTCGATTGACCTTTTTTTAAAAAAAAATCGAAGCAAAAAAAAAAGGGGGGAAGGTAATCAAATGAGATAACAAAAGAAAGGAAAAAAAAAAAAAAAAAAAAAAACCTTTCCTTAATATTGCACAACAATACAATTTTGTCGGGAAAATAAAAAAAAAAAAAAAATCACTCCACCCACCCTTTGTCTAACATCACATTTGAGTCGCAAATAGCCAGCTCTCGATGCCGAGACACGATTTCAAAGCCATTGTCAGTTAAGGCTTCGCAGTAAAGCCGAAATCTGTGGAACGCGGTTTTGAGGGGGATGCGATGGCGAAGGGTGGTGAACCAGTCTCGCGATCCATCAGAAAGCGCCTTACGGGCATTGCGGCTTACATGCGCTCCATGATCGAGAGAAAGCGAGTGAAGTCGCTCGAGATCGGATTCGGCCAGAAGATTCGTTTTGATATGAAACTCGTAGTAATCCCCAGGCTGCAACGCCAATGCCTTGTCTTCAGAATCTGTTTTCTCACTTAGAAGAATTTCTACTTTGTACCTTGTCACTGTTATAAATCGGGCTTCTAGCCATTTCATAACATCATAGGTTGCCACTGCAGCTTCTTGAACAGATTTTGACGAGATGTGAAAAGAACACATTGGCTGCAACGGGCAATCCGCGCCTTTTGGTAGAACAATTTCAACGTATTTTAAGTTCGGTGAACTACGGGATTTAGTGGACTCTTTGCAAGCATCTTTTAAAAGGTTGGTGGCTGTTGATGTGAGGTGGACTTCAAACGTTCTCGTTTTGCTGAAAGATTGTGGGTGGCGGAGGCCCGCAGCAATTCTCACGGTATCTCTGACACAGTCCTCGGTCCCCTTTTTTTTTTCTACCGCGTAGCCGTTGTTCGTTTGTGATATGGTGAAACCCCAGCCTTTCACCGCCCGAGCTGTTTCTCTAACCTCATCCTTGTTGAACCCAATTAGTTTCAACTGCCTCTTGACCTCCTTTTGCCTTCTTACGTACACACATCTTGCTGTCAGCGCCCCTACCGCTGCAATCGTTAAATATTTAAAACGCATTATTTTTCTTTGTGTTTGCGTTGTGTAGTTTGGTAACTGGGGGGGGGGGGGGGGAAACTTTTGACGAAAAAGAAAAAAAGAAGAGAAGAAAAAAAAGAAAAAAAAAGACCACTTAGGAGGGGGAGGGGGGTTTGAAAAAAAAAGGGGGGGTGGAACAAAAAAAAATGAATGGATTAAAAAAAAAAAAAACACTCTCCTCTTTGATTTTTTTTTCTTTTTTTGTATTCAAAACTCTTGCTTTTTTAAATGAAAAAAGCTTTTTTTTTTTTCGTTTCCACCCTACTGCCGGGCACTTGGTGCCATATCCTGCGCTGACGGAGCGCCAACACCTTTTTTTTTTTTTTTTTTTTTTTACCCTCCCTGTTCCTGAAAACATACCACGGGCAGGTGCACCTAACGCACTGGGCTGTGTAACGACAGCATTGCTCACTTCGGGGGCTTCTTCCTGATGTTTTTCATCAGCAGTAAAACGGTCACTGTGTATTGCCTGGTTCCCTGCCATCCCGTCCATTCGCAGGCTGTTTACCTGCCTCCCTCTCAGGACTACGAGACCACCCAAATGCTTTTTTTCCTCAGTCTCCTTGAGCTTTCTTCTTTTCTTCTCCTTGATCACCCTAACCTCCTCCACATCTCGCATAACAATGTTCATGTGTTTGTCAAATGCCACTAAAGTGCCCACCAACGACCTTTTTTTTTGTTTTTTTTTTTGTTTTTTTTTTTTTTGTTAAACTTCAACACCTCCCTACACACACCTGCTGTTGTCTAGCTCTGCTGTTATTCTACACCCTATAAATTTGAATATCCGGTTCTTCTTTGACATTTCCGTATTTTTCGCCGCCATTTTCTTTTTTCTTTTTCTTTTTTTTTTCCCACTCTGCTGAAATTACTCACTCATACACTCAGGGGGCTCATTAAAGCTAAAAATAAAAATAAAAATACGGAAACCCCGAGAAAGGGGTAACGGTAAGAAAAAAAAAAAAAAAAAGTCATAATTTTTTTTACTCGTTGGCACGAACCCCACGCTTTTTTCATAACGGTATCGAGTCTTTCTTCATATCGTAGCACACCTTCCCGCTCACAGGCGGTGCCATTGTGCAGAAGTAAAACGCTCTATAAGCAGGCCGCGGGTCGTGCGATGAATAGTTAACTGCCTCTGGCGAATGCACTCCCGTGAAGTAGTGACTGTCCAACTCGTCATGCTCGATCTGAGACAGGTACCAAGCTGGTGGATTAGGAGGAGCAGCGATGAGGGATACGTCGTATTGGTTGATGAAGTGCATGCATGATGTCCTGTGCAGTGGTTCTGCGTAAGAACGGTATTCTTCAAGGACCGAGGTGATGCACCAGCCTTGAAGCTTTCTCAGGCATGACACCGTAGCGCCCGTGAGGTGCACACCAGTTGTGCAGCATAGCAGCATCGGGTGTAAATCTGTGTCCAACATCGCCTCGATTGCCTTCTTCACCAGAACCTCCGAGAGCCCCGTCCAGTTTGTGTCCGGTACCCAGCACTCCTTCCCGAACTCCAACACTTGCGTGCCGTTTGCGGTGAACTTCTTCCGCACCGCCGCCTCGAAGGGCTCGCAGGCGAGTGCGATCACCGCCTTTAACTTCAGCGTGTCTACGAATTGCATGTTCACCGCACTCGGCATGCTGCTTCTAAACACCCCTTCCTCTACTGTGGCGAACATTGGTGGTGGTATCAACGGCATTTTCTCTCTCCTCCCCCCCCACCACGTTCTTTTTTGCCTTTTTTTTTTAAACAATAGTCCGAGGAACAATTTAAAAAAAAAGCGAGGAGGAAATCTAAATTGACAAAGTGGGGGGGGGGGGGGGGGGGGAACGCGGCGAGCTGCGGAAGGGTTATATCTAATAACAGAGAGGAGGGGGGAAGCCTTCCAAAGTACGTTCCCACCTCCCTCCTTTTAAAACAAAAACGTCATCTAAAACAAAACAGGGTTCAAAGGCATCCCGTACACGACAGGCGCACTCCCAATCAGGTACCGGAGCTTCACCTGTGACCTGGAGGCCTCGACAGCCGAAGTAAGGGGAGCGGACGGGGAAGAGAGCCAGGTACGGAGCAGGTTCTCACTGTAACGATCGATTTCACCGTCAGTAACATCCCAAAGGTTCCCGACTAGGGTAGGGGTGCCGCCCACCAAGAAGGAGTAGGCCACACCATCCGGGTCGATCTCACCTTGCAGGTCTGTAAGCTGACCTGAAGAGCAGCCCATAAGGAGGGCAACAGCCATAGAATTCTCAGCACGTTCAACCTTTTGAGGCGTAAGGGAATACCTAGCTTTCCTCTTCCTTGTAGAAGGCACGGTAACCTCCGGACTGTTTACATTCCAATCACTGAAAAGCTTCTTCGGCGTTTCATATTCAAAGCCAACAGGCGACAAGGGTGGAGGTGCTTCGCCTATCAACGATGCTGGTGACTTGGGACCTTTGCTTTTCCTCGGGGTTCTTATGACGGGGGTCTGCTGTTGGTCTGCCTTTCCCCTCATGACAGGTATCATCTTAATGTCCTTCTGCGCGACGAACTGCTCCCCCGTCCCGTGTCCCATGTATATGAAGACATCATACTCTGTATTCCCCCTTCTGAAGATATCCAGCCATTTTTTCTTCCACTTTCTTTCCTCTTCGATGTTCTCAGGTGGCCTTGCTCCCACGCTCAACCCCGGGTTGACGGTCCCAGGCAGCTTCCCGACTTGACCTTCCCAGCCTTCCTTTCTTGTGAACCATTTGAACTTTGACTCTGTCTTGGAGAGGTTTCCGTCGGGGTTCAACTTTTTTTTTTTTTTTTTTTTTTTTTTTTGTTGCAGTTCATACCACGTAGTACACGCTCTTCGGGTCGATTTCTCGTGAGAGGAGCTCATGGCAAGGGGTTGTTTCCAACTTTTTTTTTTTTTTTTTTAAATTTTCCTGGGCATACTTTTTCAACAAGATAGTGCAGGCTTGGAATCCTCGACGCAGGTTCGCCCTCTAACGCAGAAGACGCTTCCCACGGGATCCTGTGCAGGTGCCCCAACACCAGCAACACATGCTGCCTGTTGCACTTGGTACCAGGCGGGATAATCCTTGCCACCTCATGGTGGATCTCCGCCGCGATATTGCGCAACTTTTTTTTTTCTTTTTTCCCCAAAAAAAAAAAGAAAAAAATGCAACTAGATACCTCTATCTTAAGCCCCCCTGACAGATTGTCTGCCTCGAGGAGATCCTTGAGAGCCTCGAAGATGTACGCTGTGGTGGATCGCCAATAGAGAGGTTCCCCATTTGGACCAGTTTCTTTTTTGGGTTTTGCGTCGTGTTTCAGACCGGTGTAGAGGTGCGGGACGGAGTGGATGAGGTGGCGCAGGAGTCTGCAATCGATGTCCATTTCCCTACCGTGTATAGAGAGGGCTAAGGTGCTGAGTGCGGCCATTGCCTTGCTTTCCACGAAGCGTAGCTGGTCACGGGTGGCGGGGTTTAAAGGTTGCCCCAGGACGAGGCCCCTCCACCACGTAAGGATCTTGTCGCCTACACGTTCGATGTTCTTCTTCAGCCTTGTGTCGTACGCCTCCCTGCGTTCCCACCACTGTCTTTTGTAATCCGTGTTTTCCACCTTGGACTTGTCAACTTGGTGGACGTGTTCCTTCGCTTCTGTTAGGATTCTGTTCAACCCTGTTAAGCACTCCCTGATCTCCTCAGACATATCTGAGATCGCCACAACGATGGGTTCCTCGTTGCTCTCGATCCTTCCGATGAGCAAGTCGCCGTCCTTCGTTTCATTGATCGTCACCACAGCAAAGGCGTCAGGAAGCATTGCCTGCAGCTTGTCGATGTATGCTTCTGGTGAGTTGGTATGGTCGATCTCGGCGTCGAGGTCGCTGAACCATTCCCCCTTGAAGGACATGGGGTCCGTCTGCTTGCGGAACCTGATCCCTTCTGTCTGGTGACGTGTCGTCCATCCTTGCGATGTGTTCAGGTAGTGCACCGCTTCCAGCTCGTTCAACCGGGACATCCTGCGGGACAGTTCAAGGGAAACAGATCGTGTTAACAGTGCAGGGCCTCTGATGCCGGCACCAGCGTCGAGTGCCGCCATGAGGTCCTCCGCCATCGCTTCATGGCCCGTTTTCTTTGATACTCGTGTGAGACGCCAATTTGGAGCCACGTCTTGCGTTTCAGCCACTGCAAGCCGCCCTTGCACCATGTCACGTGGGTCGGTCAGCAACCCGACGTTTTCATTGATCAGCCGCTCACCTTCTTGAACACCATTACGTAGTAGCATTTCACCCTTCTTGACGTTCACCATGGCCTTCCCCACCTCGTATAGCTTCTTCCCGTCTTCTTCCTTGCGCAGTACCTCAATGTGCGGTATAGGCTGCAGGTGCACGTTACCAAGCACTGCTTCCCACGGCGTTTTCAATGCTGCTGTTAGTTTCTCGTTTGTCAAGCACGGCAGCAGCGACTGCTCAGCAGTCTTCACGATCTCCAGAGCACCCTCTGCGTTGCCAATGTGGTGCCGGGCGGTCGCAAGGTGCAACAGACAGTTCAGTTTTAAAACCAACGAGCTTTCCTTCGGCAGCAGCCGCGTAAGAATCTCAAGAGCGTCAGTGAAGTTTGCCTCGGCCTCTGTGTAGGACTTCAACAACAGCATGGCTTGACCCCTTCGGAACAGGATGCGTGAGATACTCAGAGGACTGAAGGAGCCTGCAGAGCACGCCTGTATCTTGACTGCCTGGCTGAGGATCTTGTTCAAGGTCTGCACCTCACCCCTGATAAGGAGGGCCTCTGTGTACGAGTACAACAAGGAAAACATGAAGTGCAGAACGGACATGGTGTGCGGCTTCTCCATCACGCTGATCAAGGGGTCTGTTCTGAAGAACATCGCGAGCAGCTGCTCCCCAGCGCACACCGCAGCTTCCGTGTTCCCTGTTTTCAAGGCGGCATTGGTGAGCTCGTGCCTTGCCGCCATGTCCAGCTCGCGGATCTTAGGGTCCTTGGAGTCGAAAGTAGGTATCTCTTTTATCAAGTCCAAGAAGTCGTACTGCCCCACTCCTGAGTCCCTGTTCAGCCTCCCTTTGATCGTCATGAAGGCGGCTTCTAGAGATGTAGTTTCGCTTTTTTTCTTCGAGCTGCTGGTGGCCACGTGTGCCCATTCATCGCCTGCATCGAACAAATCGACATCGTACAGGCAGCTGGCGATCCCTGTGGCTGCAGACACGGCGGTCCTCTCGTTGGGTGCCAGCCGGTAACGGAGGTGCTGGCACCAGATGTGCACAGACTCGTCGCCTTCGTACTGCGTGAGCTTTGCGAGGTATTCCAAGTTGGCAGCATAGTTGGATATCAGCTCAGCGTTCAAGGTGACGAGTGTGTCAAGGCACGCGAGGTGCAGGATGCGGTAGATGCGTTCCGAAGCGTAGTCGGAGGAAGCGTCCTTCGCAGCTTTGGAAAAGGCACCGAAGTGCTCCGCTCTTACTTCCCGCAGCCGGTTGAACTTTTCAGGGTTGCCCTTGTCATCTGTCCCCGCAGAGGCGGCCAGCGAGGCGATGATGGCCTGCTGCCTGTCCTTCCATGCTGCGTGCGATGCAGCGAACATCGCGTACGAAGTGGACCCCAGAAAACTAACGTTACGAGCGTTCGCGTTCTTGCAGTACGCCACTTGCCGCAGGCCTTCCTTGACAGGCGTGATCGCGGCTCGTGCAGTGGGGGCATGCTTTGCCATCACCATGGCGCTGTGTGCGAGGGTGATGCGGTAGTAGTACTGTGTGTTGTCAAGGGACCAATGGTAGGACACCCAATGTTTTGATTTCACAATTTGCTTCCATTTCAAGGCCCAGTCTTCCTCGGACGGTGCAGGTCCCTTTTCCAGATCCAAGGAAACAGCCTTTCCGTATGAGGCCAGCAGGTTGTTGACGAGAAGCGAGAAGTTGAGTGGGATTCCTTCCACGGGGTGCATCTTCTTCGTTGACTGGGTGCCCCAGCTGGCTGTCCAAGTCTGCTCGCAAGAGGATAGGCCCAGCATAGCGGTTTCTGCGATTGTTGGGTTGGGTGCCTTGGTGTCTTGTAAGGCTGTCACGGTATTGACCCACAGTCTCTCGAGGTGGTAGTGGCCCGACCATGGGACCTCGCGGAACGGCTTCACCGTGTGAAGGACCTTGAGGCCCTTGACCGCAAGCAGTGCTTCCTTCAAAGAGGGTGCTTTTTTTTCTTCTTTATGTTTCTTGCCCACCAGAATTATCACCGCCTTCAACAGTGCTTCCACTTCCACGCTCCTCTTACTTATCTTCACCCGCACCTCTGCATCTTGGATGACTTCATGAGGGCTCGCGCCCATGGCTCGCCTGTGATGGTGTCCAGGGCAGTCCATGGTGGAGTATAAAATAAACACAAGGAAGGGGGGGGGGGGGGGGGGGGGTAAAGATCACAAATAAAAGAGGGGGGTGATACGGGAGAGGGAAACGACAAAGGAAAACATCCTTTTGGTTTATTATATTTTTTTTCCATCGCAACCCCACTCCCCCTCCCCCCCCCTCCCTCTTTTTTTCCCCTATTATGGTCGCGAAGGAGAAAACACCGCCTGTGTATACCACAAAGAAAAAGAAGGGGAAAAAAAGGAGGGAATACAAAAACGAACAAAGAAAATAGGGGGGACGAAAATATGGTCGTTTTTTTTTTTTTTTTTTTTTTTTTTTTTATTGTAAGAAAAAAAAAAATGGGCGTTAAGTGTGCAACGAGCGCATGAACTGTCTACTTGATTACAGGCCGAGCTGTAGCTCCGCGTCGTGTCCTTAATGCGTGCGGTGTAACCAAGATTCTGCGCTCGTGCAGTTTGCTGCCTGTTCGTCACCCTGAGCATCTGCAATACGTTTTTTTGGTGACGGCCGACTAGGAGGTCAACAACGAACAAATGCATCTGATGTACCTTATATTTCCATGTTATCCCACCACTTAAAAAGGAAATAACTGAATTCTGGGTGATGTGGCACCGCTCTGAGGTGTCCATAGAAGCCCCAGGTCAGGTCTATGTGGACGGCCGCTTGTAGAAATTTAAAAAAAAAAAAAAGAAAAGTGTGGCTTTTGTAATTATGTCATATATGGGATCGTGTCAATGGCAAGGACTTGTTGCAGCAATAAAAAGATGCATTCTGTCGATAAACTGTATTTATTCTTTGTTCAAAAGGGGGAAGAAGAAAAAAACGCTGAAAATGATTTCGTTTTTGTACAGTTGAAGCAGGGCTAAAAAAAAAAAAAACCTCCCCCAAAAAAAAACTTTTTTTTCTCGTGCCCCACGCATCTCTACCAGAATTAAGTTTAAGCATACACAATGTGAACCCACTCCCGCCAAAGTTCGCCTTCCAATACCAATTCTTCAGCACGCTGCAGCGGGCTTGGAGATATGTATCAAAAAGATTCACTACGATAGGAACGAGGTGGTTAGCAACAAGCCCAAAAAAAATCATTATGAACGGGGGGGGGGAGGGGAAAGAAAATTCATTATATGGTAGTAACGCAAAAAGAAATTCATTATGAACGGGGGAGGGGGATATTCTTTTTTTTTTTCTCTCTCCTTTCTCTTGTATGAGGTACTCGCATGTCGTAGGCTTGTTGGGCTCGCGTTTTTTTTTTTTTTTTTTTTTTTTTTTTTTTCCGAGACTAAAAACTAGGTGATGGCGGCGTAATGAGCTATTTTATTAGGGGGGGGGGGTAAAAATCCGCTCGTGCAAACAAACAAAAATGAAGCCCCCAATCTAGTTTTTTTTCCCCCCCCTCTTTTGTGCTCCACCTTGGTGTCAGTTAAATCAAGGATCTCGGGCAATGCAACAAGGAGTTATGTGAGAATGCCTCAAAAGCGAGAAAAAAGAAAGCAGGGGAAAAGTTATAAGAAAAAAACCCCCCTTTAACAAATGAGGTTAGAGGGGGGGGGGGGGGGGGGAAGAAATCGCAAGTTCATTAGCGATAAAAGGATAGAACCCCCGCGTGGCTGGCTGCTTAAGGGTTTCAGCACGTGCTTGAAAGCAAATCCCATGCCACTCCTTCACAGAAGGAGAACCACACTTCCCCTGTGGAAGAAAATTGAGAAAAAAAAGGGGGAGGAGGGGGAAAAAAGCTGGTTTTGCTTTGTTTTTTTTGATCGAAACTGCACGGATCAACTGGCGAAGCAAAAAAAAAAAAAAAAAAAAAAAGAAATTACTGTAAAGTTGTCAGCCCGACACGATTTCACTTTTACGTACTTTATTTCTCTGATTATCATTCACCTCACCCCAAGCTTTGCCTTTTCTTCTTTTTTATTTTTATTTTTTTTTTTTTATTTTTTACTTCCCGTGTTCGAAAGCACTTTGTGAAGCACTACGTAATGATGCAAATCGCTCAGGGGGTGGCTTTCTTGCGAAATAAAGTTTTGTCCGCCTCAGAAATGACAGCTTTTTTTCTTTTTTTTTCTTTTTTTTTTTTTTTTTTTTTTTTTTTTTTTTTCATTCCAGCAGTTCTCATATCATTACTTTAAGGTGCCATCGCCAGTGTGAATTGTGGAAAGGTAGGGAGATGAAAAGATTTTTCTTTTTCACTATTTTTTTATTTCTTTTTTTCCGGGTTTCTTCTTTTTTTTTGTGGTAAATGCACGCGTAAATCAAGAATAATTGAAACAAGAGGTAAAGGTGCACAACGCACACACACACACCCCCGCCCATCACTTTGCTGGGTAAATATCCCTGTTCTGTTCTGTTGCCCGTTGTGCTGCTGATAAATAGCATTGCATTGCGACTCGCTAAAGGGGTGTCTCTTTACCTGAGACCTAAACTACATTTCCTTGCCCCCCCCCCAAAAAAAACAAAGGTGGCTAGTCCCTCCGGGAAGGGGGGGGGATTTAAAAAAGAAGAAAAAACCGAATTCTTTCAGGCTACATTTCCTTTGCAAGTAATTCTTTTTTTTTTTTTATCTTCCCCCCCTGCTGTATGAACGGCCGTGTCTCTCTCTTTTTTTTTTTTTTTTTTTTTTCCCCCTTTTTTTTTTCCCCTCCCTCTCCCACCCCTTCCTACAGTTAAGCATAAAGCTTTCTTTGAATTGAAAAGGGGGGAAATGGGAGGGAGGAACCCGCGTTCTTTTTTTCTTCTTCTTTTAATTTAACCCTGAGTCAGGAGAGGGGGAGCGATTGCCAGCGGCAACACTCGCTCAAATAATGAGCCACAACTGCTATATAGATTGACAGGCCCCGAGCATCATCAAGGGAAGGGGGCTTTTTTTAGCATTCTCCCCCCCCCCCCTCTTTTGTACCCTCCTCCCGGGGGGGGGGGGGGAAGAAGAAAAAGAAGTGACCCTCACATACAAAGGAGAAAAAAAAAGAAAGAAAACAAAGAAGAAAGGAGGGGGGGAAAAAAATAAAGACAGCTAGGGTAGATAGTAAAATGGAAGCAGTAAGAATATGGAAGAAGCAAGAAACGAATTATCTAAAAAAAAAAATTGAAGGGGGTGTTAGTAACGACCCACCAAGAAAAAAAAATTAGGAAAAAAAAGGTGTTTATTTTTATTTTTTTTTTTTTTTGTTCCTCCAAACTTTTTACACCTGCGACATTTCAAGCTCTTGTCGGCTGTCGTTTGTTGACCCTGACGAACACACATTCCTCCCCCGTCTCTGTTCCTCTGTGGGTGAAGCAGCTACTTCATCTTCTTCGTCAGCACTGCCTCGCCCCGAAAATTTCTTCTTCAACAACGCATTGAAATCGGTTTTTATAGACTCAGGCAGCGAAGGCGTCGCCCAATCAGTACCCTCAATTTGCAACTTTTTTTTTTTTTTTTTTTTTTTTTCCCCACCCACATACCTGCCAGTACGCAATGAATACAGTCAGCACCCCAGAGTACACGACTTTCAAGTAGACCCCTGTGAAGATGAAACCCATGAAAACCCCGAACCAAAACCACTGCAGTTCCCCGTCACTGTGCAACAAGCAAGCCGTACCCGACAACGGACCCGAAAGCGACGCAAGACTGAGAAACACCCTCGTAAGCAAGGAATCCTGTATAACAGCGTTGAACGAGGTGCCCAACCGGACCAGATCCCACGTTTTTCTCGAAGCCGTGTGGAAATCTTCCTTGAAAACAGCAACCCTCACAAAACCGTAATCGTTGAAATGAGCAAGCACTGCATGAGCAGGATAGGATATTAAGTCACCAAGCGCTTTGATCATCCGAACGGGACCGACGAAGAGCGACCCGTAGCATACGGAACCCGAAGCCGATGTCATTGTGCTTAATAGTGATTTTTTCACTGGAACGGGTTCCCCATGGAACCACCCGTGCACCACAGGAGCGACCGTGCAAGCAACACAAGATTTGACAACTTCATTTGCCCAGAAGAACACGATGACAATGATCCAAAAATGTGTCTTTCCGTACTGCACCGTTGCGGTACCGGTTTCAACAGCGCCCTGCCATGCAGCGATCGCAAGGCCGCATAGTAACGAGCATTGCAGTAATGATACGAGGATGACACCGTAGTTTGTAATGGCCAAGGATGCCGCGAGTTGTAAACATGACGAGGAAAAACGTAGCGTCCCCGATAAGATCAAGAACACACCCGAGCAGACGGCGAACAAGACCGACACCCAACCATGTGCCAACGACGTTCCCCCCTCGCTCCTCGCGAATGCGTACACCGCAACCCCACACCACAACACGATCGACATAATATTCGTACTTATAATCGTTGTGAACGGACACATTCTTAAAAACACGATCAACGCCAACCCAAGCACCGTCGACATAAAATAACAAGTTAGTACCAGTAAGAACGCGCTGTTTCTGTCGGTGCATGCACTTCGAACGACTATGAGGCCGGTTATTTCTGTCGTTTTTTTGTTTTTTTCGCATTTGTATATTATTGCGTTATCGTTGTGGCACTCGGCCGCGTAGCTGTTGTGTTCTGGGTGTGGGGGGTTCACGCCCCGGCAGACCCCGTCTGTTGTCTGGGAGGTGTAGGATTTGTCGTTTTGTTCCTGCCACAGTGTCTCCCTTGTGTCGTCGATCCCTCGCGTTGTCTTCATGATCCCCGCCACCACCAACGTTATAACACATACTAGAAACACAAACAGGCACAACCCTTCTCCAAAGCTCTTTTTTGTTGCTTCGCTGGACATCAGTGCCCCGCTCTTATCATCTTCTTTTTTTTCCTCAATCGTGCTTTCTTTTTTTTTTTTTTTTTCGCCTTTTTTTTTTTTTTTTTTTTTTTTTCTTTTTCCCCCTCCAAGGACAAAAAAGAAGAAGAAAAAAAAAAATTGTTTTTTTCAAAAACAAAAATCTACAATTTTTTTCTTTTCCGTTGCCTCGAAGCATCCTTTGTGTATACCCCTATCAACTATCCCTTTTTCAATCGATTTTTTGAACCCGAAGCTGTCGTTGGAGAGTTCCGCCATAGTTGATAGAACCTCATGGACGGTAGGGGCAGGAGAGACGGCTTTCAAAGACGTTATTAGAAGAGAAAGAAGTGTACAGGACGCACGGAACAAAGAGACACCTATGTGGGGCATCAACGCTTCAACGAGCGTCCCCGTGAAGATCTTCACGATGAAGGGCAAATTCCTCTGCGAGTGAGAAGGGTTGGTTATACAAGAAGCAACAGTGACGTCATTCCTAAACTCGCTAACAATACCCGTTTTGGCCGCCGCATCACACAAAGCTTTTGACGTACTCGTCAGCAAGAATAAACCCATTAAATCCCCAAAACCCTCGTGCAGGGCCGCTGCATCGCCTACCCTATAACCGTACATATCTGGTTTCCAAATGTCCAGAACAAAATGCCCCACCTCATGGCATATCACTTTGAATTCTCCTGCCTGTTCCTCAGCCAGTTTTATGTATCTCTCGCTTCTGTTGAACGAAGAGGTCGTGCCCTTTACCACGATATCCAAATCAGGCAGGTTGTTAATCGCTGTCTCATCGAGCAGCGCTTCTAGCAGAACCCATGTTATCACATATATCCGCTCACCCGTGTCGGTGTGGGGTGTTTTTATCTGCGTTCTGCCCTTTTTGGTTTTTATCTTGGTTTGCAGTTCTCTTGTGTTGATGGTGGTGGTAAGGTACGTTTTGTCGTTTTTGCCCGGAAGGGAGTCGATGAATTGCGTGGTTGCTTTGAGGTGTGCCTCACTCGATGTGTTGAGTTCATGCAGTGCAGAGAGGATCCCTACACCGGGCCATGACATTTCCTCTTGACTACTTTTTTTTTTTTTTTTTCTTGTGGAAAATAAAAAAAAAAAAAAAAAAAAAAGAATACGTTGAAAAACATTTCTTTTTTTTTTTTTTTTTTTTTCCCCCACCCGTGGGAAAACCCTCTTCACACGCTCTTCTCCGTAAAGAGTAAAGGAATATACGTTAATGAGACGGATTTATACAAATCATGAAGCATGGGGATCTCGTCTTTGAAAGGGTTGCGGAAGCCCGACTGAACAAGCAGCGCATGAGAGATCCTATCCCGCACGAAATAAGGCGGGGCGTCCAAAATCTTCAAATGCTCTTTTTTCACGTCTATAGTAGGCAGAGATGCTACCTCGGTGAGCCTGTGCAGCAACAGCGCCATGTCGGTGCAGAACGCTGATATCAACAAACGAAAACCCTGGACCGCGATTTTGTTCTGATGCTCGGTAGGCTCCGACACCACGTCGGGCTCGATGGGCTCCGTTCGTTTTTTTGAGGAAATCTTTATCCCGCGGGGTGGGTGGGGGCTCCTTGTTTCTTTGACAGGGTGTTCCATCACCCCCACGATATTGATCCTCGCAGGCCCAGTGACCCGTCCCGTCCATTCCAAAGGAGGAGGAGGAGGTTTCAAAATCGGTAGTTCCGTGGTTAATGGCCTGATATTGTATGCAAGTGCTGCGGTGTGCCATTTCATGAAAATTTTTTTTAGTTTTTTTGCGTGGCATTCTGAGCGGTTCTCCGCCTCCTCTGTCCGATCCTTCAAAACTTGCATTCGATTCCGCAGGGTAGACAAATCATCAAGAAAATCTGTTCTCTGGGTGTCTACCATTTCTTGCACGTCTCTATGTTCCGTGCAACGTAGCAAGTTGGTATACATCCCGGAACATGTATTTGTTGCTTTGTTGATTAACGTGAATTTTTGTTCGTTGGTGAGTTTCGATTTTTCACGTGTAGCTTGAGAGTACTCTGGAGGGTTTGCTGTGAGATGGTACGACTGCATGGTGCTGCTGTCTTCGCCCTCGTCCTCGAGCCTTGCGTTCTCGTCCTCCTGCAGCTCCTCCAAGAACCCTAGTAACATCCATGTTTTTTCCTTCTGCATCTTCAGCTCCATGGCCGCCATCCCGTGTTTCGCTCTCAAACTGCGGATTTCCTCTGCCATGCCTGTCTGCTTGGCTTCCATTCTCGCGATCGTTTCATGCATTTTGGAGGCCGAGCGGTTTCGACTCGGCATTTTGTTTTCCCCCCTCCCCCACTGGTTGTTGGAAAAAAAAAACTTCAAGGAGTGAAAATAAAACGTCCAGAAAGAAAGAAAA
>OZ025701.1:296237-340884 GCA_964019335.1 Diplonema japonicum
TCGGGGTCAGATTTTCCAAAGGACGTTGATCCAAAGTAGTGACTCCCAATTGTCTTAAGTTCCAAGCTGAAGTTCTTCCCTGCTAATTCCAGTCCATCGAAGTCCAACTTCCCAGCAAGCAGGTCCGCACGGTCGAAGTCACATTCTTCGAATGCCTTCTCATCTTTGAATTTCCACAAATCCATCTTGCTGGTCGCACGCCAGAACACCAGCTCGTCCCCAAGGTAGGAATACATTGCACTATCGTACATGTTGTTGGACCACTTGCAGACATCGTCGGTGATGGTGGTGTGTGTCTGCATCGAAGGGCTCCCGCTCGAGCTCCCGGCACGGATCGCAGTCCCCCCGACCACGCACCTGTTGTCGGCGTTCCCAGCGTTCTTGTACACGTATCGGGTAACGGGGACGTAGACAGACGTCACGTTGGGTGTGATGGTGCAATAGCCGTCCCGACCGGGGGGGCCCGCGGTTCCGTTCGCCAGCTGTGTCAGGTTTGCCACTTCTTCTCGGAGTTGCTGGATCTCGTCCTGCTGGCCATTAGGGACCCCGCCTGCTCCCCCGCAGCACGTTGCCGTCACATTCTCTAACTGCAGGGTCAAGTTGGCGACTATTCTTTCTAGTTCACCAAGACGGTCGAGCACCTGTGGGCTTGTCGTGCTGTCCTTCTTCGTCCGAGTCCACGTCATCCCGTTGCTCCAGCTGATCATTCCGTCTCCATGCCAAGGTAAGGACTTTCCGCGCATGTCTAGAGCCTGCAGAAGCCCGCCCACAGGTGCCACAGCGTCGCCGTCCACGTGAACCGTACCGTACTTCGAAGCCAGCACGCAGCCTGTTGCGTCAGCTGTGCTCGTCACCGTCATCAGGGCATCCGAAGCACTGTCATACCACTTGCCGTCGAAGTCGTCACACCCAGCAGCCATCACACTGGCAGCCATGGTGGCTAAAAGCCCCCTGAGCAACATTTTCTTTTATGAAAACTGTGAAGATTGAGATGCAAAAAGAACGTCCACCTGTGTAACAAAGACAACTACACCAACCGTCGCACGAGGAGAAAAAAAGCTGTGAAAGTTTTTTTTTTTGCTCGGCACAAGTTGCATGTATAGTTATAAAATCATTTTTCTTTTTGAAAGATAAATTTTTGCAACAAAAAGAAATCCAAAAAGAAAAAAAAACTCAAAGTACAGGACAAGCCCCCCGCTAGAGGGCCGCCCTATGGGAGGGGGGGGGGGGTCTGTTAATACTCCCCTTCTGGAGCATTGCTTTAAAAAAAAGAGACGAGATTAAGGAAGGTTTTTTTTTTTTTTTAACCCATAAAGGACCGCTATTTTTCGTCTAAAAAGTCGATTTTGAACTTTTCGTTCAAATACCAAAATAAAATGGCGAGGGTGGAGTTAGAGGGTGTGTACCTATATTATTTTCACTACCCCATTTCTGGAGCGCGAAGCGGCCTGCATTTCAGCCCCAGACGCGCCCAAACTTTGGTGGTAGAGCAGCATTTGAGAGAAACAACTCTTGCAAAGGGCACATGCAATCCGGAGGTTCCATGGTTTCGGCAAGCAGCGCTTATTCAGCGTGCAGGGCGGGCTGGTTATTTTTTTTTCACCACTTATGGCCGTTCTTTGAACACAAGGTCCGAGGTGCCGCAGATATGCGACTTGTCCAATTTAAACGTATTTCTATTTTCAAGTGGTTTTCAAGAGGTTCTCAGGTGGTTTTTTAAGATGTCGTTAATGTGAAAAAAGTCGAAACAGGGCACAGGGCACAGGGCACAGGGCACAGGGCACAGGGCACAGGGCACAGGGCACATTGCTACGTTGCAATCTCTGCACGAGAACATGGCCTGGGTGCGTTTTTTCTCTAATTTGTTGCACACAGTGCAATTCCGTGCCTTTTGCATCTTTTCAGGACACATTAAAGGTGCACCCTTGGCACGTGAAGGTGCACCCTGAGGGGTAGGAATCTTAGGCTCCGGCGGGGAACACTTGATGTGGGCGCCGTGCCCGCGCCGGTACAAACAATCATGTTTAGAGTGTAACCGGTGTCTGATTTGCATTTTGAACCCATAACGCTTCCTCTTCTTCGGCTCACAAACAATGAACCCGACACGGCTTCTACAGCGTATGATGGTTCATCCACAGCAAGGTTTCGCTTGGGTACATACAGGGATGACCAAGAAGGAATCACAAGATTTATAAGATTGCGCCCGTTAGCCATTCTGTCTCCTTCTCCTCCACCAGGGGGCAACCCAAACCGCATTTAGCGCATTATTTTTAGGAGCCTGTTTCTTTCCATTACCGTTCTGAAATATTGTGAATATGGGGTATCTGTGAGTTCATCCTGCCCAGTAGACCTTGATATCTGTCTTGATTATGAGCCCTGTAAGTATCCAGAGGCCTCTATACCACTCGAATGGCTTGCTGCCCACCCCACGATAGGTGGGCATGCAGAGCACTAAAAATGCCTTAGCAGAATTTAAAAAAAAGTTTTTAGCTGAATATTCAGCTCCGGTCCTTTATGGGTTAAATAAAAAAAGCCCCTCTGAGACAAGCATCCTGTGCTCTGTAAAAGAATAAACCGACAGGGAGTAAATCAAGTGCCTTTTAATTCCCCGTTCTGGATGAGGAAGAAAAAGCTAAGAAGAAAAACAAAGGGAGAAAAGAAAAAAGTACAAAAAGAGGAACTGGCTGTTGTTTGTACGTGCCGGGTAAAACCTGGAGAAGTTTGTCAACCCGAAACACGTTGTCAACGTTCCCCTTTTGTTTAGACAAGTCAAAGACTCGTTCTTGCAAAATAATTAAAAAAAAAAAAAAAAAAAAAAAAAAAAAACAGGGAGGTTTTCGAGTTAAAAGAAAATAATTATTTATGACCATATGTTCGCACAAGCAAAAAAAAAAAAATTCATTCGAAGCTTTTTTTTTTTTTTTTTTTTTTTTTTTTTTTTTTTTGCTCGGCACAAGTTGCATATAGTTATAAAAATCAATTATTTCCTTTTTGAAAGAAAGGAAAAAGAAAAAAAAAACAGGGAGGAAATGAAGATCGAGAAAAAAAGATAAAGAGAAAGAGGGGGGGAAAAAAAAATCATTCTCTCTTCTTCATCACTAAATTGAGCTTGATTTTGAGAGACCCGATGCACACTTCATCACCACCGGTGTACTTGTATTTAATAGGTTTTGCATCTCCTGTTGTCACTCTGTCCCGGTGCGCCACAGCCAGCACAGCGGTCAATAGATCCACGAAGCTACCGTAGCAGCACCCGTATAGTTGGCAACCCTCGCAGAACGAGGCCAAGTGCGCTTTCTTGGGAGCTAGCGTAGAGTTGCTGTCGTCCTCATCTTCAACGTGTCTCACGACTAAGCTGTTCATGACTGGCCGCCCTGCATGCATGCATTTCTTGCAGTTTTGTCCAACGACCTCACGAAATGTTTTGTTCTTCTTCTCGGAAGCCTTAACCATGCGAACTTTGGGGATCTCAACTGCATTGTTCTCCGGAACATCACGAACTGTTTTGTTCTTCTTCTCAAAAACCCTCATTCTGCCCTTGTGTGAGTACCAGTTTGAAGGGCACGATGTGCACCTGAAAGGAACTTCCACACGGCAGTGGTGCCTGCTTCCCAGCTTGTACCTGGGGTCATTTAAGTCAGCTCTGCATTCTGAACACGGGCCTTTTCGTTTAAAATCATGAAGACCTGCGTCGGGATCTGCGGCATACTCTTTCAAGAATTTAGTTGCGAACTTATCGCTTTTGAGCTCAGCTCTCAACTGGTTTCGCCTCGCGTTGTTCTTCATGCTGAGCAGGGCGCGCATGCGCCTGATGGTCTCCTTCACCTCCTTGTATTCCGTGTACTCATCGTAAGCTTCGTTTTCCAGGTTCATGGTGATGGTGGCAACCTCGCCTGTTGTTCTTAAGACAGTCCACTTCCCCTTCTTCTCTTGCAGCATGGTTTTTTCGACGGTGGGGATCTTTTCGAGAGCTCTTCCGATGGCCCCGTTCAGATGCGCGGGTGTTGCGGTGTTGTCGCGAAGAGCCGTTTCGAGCGCATCGTTTACTTGCTTTTTGAATTCGTCGATTACACTCTTTCTTCCTCGTGCACGTCCGCCAGCCATGTTTTCTCTTTTTTTTTTTTAAAAACTATGCAAATAATGCCTGGGGGGGGGGTGCAAAAAGTGACGGTGACGCAAACTAACCCAGTGTATGCGGATAGCATAAGAAAAAAAGGAGATAAAAAAAGCAGGGAGGAAAGTAGATCTACCCTTTCGTAAAAAAGAGAAGACTGAAAGTACAACTCGTTTGACTTTGCCCCCCTTATTATTATTATTTTTTTTTTCCCCTGCTCGAGTAGGGGACATAAGAAACAACAAACATGTTTTTTTTTTTTTTTTTTTTTTTTTTTTTTACTCAGCAGGAAAAAAAAGGGGGGGTTCGGCCGGTTGTTCTGCAAAAGTAGCATGCAATTTACATAAGAGATAAAGGAGGCCAGTGTTGGCGGCGACACGTGGAATTAAAAAAGAAAAGATGCGAGAAAAAAAGGGATGAGAAGAAAACCACCTTAAAGAAAGGAGGTAAAAAAAAAAAACAAGAAGGAAAGCAGATCTACCCTTTCGTAAAGAGAAGACTGGTATAATTTGTCAGGTTTGTTCCCCCCCCCTTTTTTTTTTCTTCCTGCTCGAGTATTGCAAGAAAAAAAAAAAAAACACTTTTTTTTTTTTTTACTCAGCAGAGGGGGTACAAAGTTGGTCAGTAGTGTTCGGGAGAAAAAAAAAAAGAGAAAATTTGCTGCGCGATTTTTTTTTTTTTTTTTTTTTTTTTTTTTTTTTTTTTTTTGTAGGGATAGACAATAAAGAGCAAGAACAAAAAAAAAATCTCTTTTCTTCTTCTTCTTTTTTTTTTTTTTTTTTTTTTTTTTTTCTTCTTCCTCTAAAACCAATCACCAAAACCATTTTTTTTTTTTTTTTTTTTTTTTTTTTTTTACCATTCTGAGGTGATTTTTGTTGCAACATCAACCGTCACAGCTACGTAGAGCAACACCTTTGCTCTTCCAATATAAAGCACCTTCCCACCATCATACTGGTACTCAATGGGGGAACCATAGCCATCATAGTACGACGCAGCAAGCACCGTGGTGAAGAGATCAACAAACCATCCTTGGCAAGACCCGTATAGAATACACCCTTCACAAAGCTCATGGTGGGGTTTTTTGGAGGGCCCGCTTGTTTCCTCGCCCACTATGAAGTCTTTGGAAACTCCTTCCGTGTGACATTCTTTGCAATATTGCGTTAAAACTCTTTCATTTTCGACATCGTACCTTGCAAGGCGGGAATACCATGACTGCCTGCATTTTTTGTTTGTGCACCTGAAGCGAGCTTCCACCTTGCAGTGATGGGTTGTGCCAAGTTTGTATTTTGGATCTTCAAGTGCCTTGTTGCAGATCTGACATGGTGTGCCTTCGAACCCATATGTATAGTCATCTCTCCTTTGGAACTCACCATTATCCATTTCGTTGAAGAAAGCACGTGCAGTGGGGGTCAGATCTGAGCTCTTGCCGTAAGGCTCTCTTGCGGGCACCTTGCCCGTGCCGCATTGTGTTCATTGTCTTTTTTATCTCCTCGAACTCTTCTTCTTCGTAGCCGTTGTTCTCAAGGCGCATTGTGAATGTGCCTGTTTCGCCTGTTGACTTTGTGATGGTTCATTTGTTCTTTGCAACGGCGACGTTGATGACACCACGCAAAGCTCTGAACCTTCTGTCCAGCGTACCCGATGTCGACAGGGTGCAACTGGCACTCTTTCAGCACCGTTTTCACAAGCTTCCAGATGTCCTTTTCCAAATGCGAGTTCTCCTTTTTGCGGATCGGCATTTTCTTTTTTTTTAATTGAAATTATGCAACTAAATGTGCCTTTTTTTTTTTTTTTTTTTTTTTTTAAATATTTGGTTTGTTTACCATCATTGACAGAAGATGCGGGGTTAACATCCGCAAAACCAAGGCAACTTCTCAGTAGCTGTATTTCGTATTTCAACAAAAAAAAAAAAGAATATGAAAAAAAAAAGGACAATGAAGGGAAGAAAAAAAGAGCGGGAAGGTAAGAGAGAAAAAAAAATAACTTTCTCTTCTTTTTTTTTTTCAAGAGAAAAAAAAAATATAAAAAAAAAAAAAGTAGATGGAAAAGAAATAAAAGGACGGCCAGAGACAGGTGGTTGACCTCCTTTCTGTTTTATTTCATTCACCTCGGAAAAAAAGTTTTTCAAAACAAAAAAAAAAACTTTCTTTCTTTTTTTTGTTCTTTTTTTTTTTTTTTTTTAAAAAAAAAAACCCGCAAAAGAAATGAGAGGAAAAAGAAGAGAACAAAAAAAAAATGAAGCAAGGGTAGGAAGAAAGCAAAAAAGGGGGAGAAAAAAAAAAAAAAAAAAAAAAAAAAAAAAAAAAAAGTCTCTAACTAAATTTCAACAATAGCCTTGATCATCAGGTAAACAAGAGCCGCGTGGTGGATAAGAAAACACCCAGAACGGAGGAAACTAAGGGTTGGATTGCTGGTACTCAGGTAGGCAATGTTGTAGAAAAAACGAGCGACCAGCGCTACAATTATTGCTACATTTACTATTTTAGAGTCCAGTTGAGCTATGTAAGCAGAGGCCATGGCAGCGAGGAACACTGTGAAACCTTCCCATCCGTTATCGTGTGCCCCCTGTGCCCTTCTAATAAAAGGCGCATCAGGGTGGTCGGGGTTGTTGGCTACAAGGTCAATAGCCCGTCGGGGCTCTGGGTTGACATCCACAACCAGCGGCTTTGCAAGAGCACTCCCATTGGGTGTAGTGATCTCTTCACTGCTCGGGTTGAAAATCCTATGCGCTCTGGCGAATGCGGGGACCATCAAAAGGAAGTGGTAAATAGGCATAGCGACTGCCATCATAACAACATTCTCTGACATTTTTTTTTTTTTTTTTCTTTTTTTGAATGTGTAAAAACCTTTTTTTTTTTTATATTTTTTTTTAGAAAATTTGAAAAAAAAAAAAAGAGAAGAAAAAAAAAAAAAGAATTCAACAACACACTGATGGGTGTCACCCCCCCCCCCCCCCCCCCCCGGCTTCATTCCCTGAATATGAAGCACAGACCAAAGGATTGTTAGGCCCGCTTTCCCGGAGCAGAAAAATTCGTTTGAGCGGAAATTCTTTTTTTTTTTTTCTCGAAAAAAGCTATTTTTTTTTGTTTTCAGGTTACATCAGCATCCTATGTTTATGTGGGGACTTTTTTTTTTTTTTTTTCTTTTTTTCCGTCTTCCTTTTTTTTTTTTTTGGGCGAAAAAAAAAACAAAAAAAAAAAAAAACACTATGGTTTCCCCCCCCCTATTTGTCCCCCCTCCTAAAAAAAAAAAAAGTCAGATCTTTACCGATTGGTAACTACAGTAATTAGGGCCGCTTTTCTTTTTTTTTTTTTTTTTTTTTTTTTTTTTTTTTGCATAGACTAGGCCATAGAAAGAAAGAAATGACTTAGCTGTGCCTCATTAACCGACTGGCGTACGAACAACTTTAAAAAAAAAAAAAAAATCTATTGCAAAGGAGGAGGAGGGAATGGCATTTCTGGGGTCCAGGCTTGGGTTGCTGCGCCCGGCGCTTCAGGTTCTTTTTCGCCTGCATCGGCGGTAAAAGGGAGGGGAGAAGGAGAGATAGGGGTGCCCTTGTTAACGGCTGCATAAACAGACATGGCAGAGGTAATCATCGCTATATTTAAAAAAAAAAATTTTTTTTTTTTAATTATTTCCCCTGCCCTCCATCATCCAAACCTGAAGGGTCCTGCAGATTAGACGGAAGGACAACTGTGTTTGTCTCCTTTGCAATGTTGCCGAAGCTTTCGATGTATTTCTTTGCAACCTCCAGTTTCATAGCCTATTTAATTTTTTTTTTTTTTTTTTTTTTTTTTTTTTTCCCACACTTCTTCCGAGTTTGCGTTGTTCTTGATAGTGGTGGCGACAATTCTGATGGCGTCAGCTTGCGCTTCGCTGATTAATTTCATTTTTGAGGCTTCGCCCTCTGCCTGTTTCACTGTGACAACCCGTTCTGCTTCTGCGAGGAGTTCTTTTGCTTTTTGTTCACCAGCAGCTCGGTTTGTCATCGCATCTCTGTCACCCTCACTCTCAAGGACATTTTTCCGCCGTTTCCTGTCTGCCTCCGCCTGAAGGTCCATACTCTTTCGGACGGTGTCCGAGACCTGAATATCCCTTATCTCGTACCTCTTGCACTGTATCCCCCAGCTTTCAGCGTCGATTGCAATCGCCGCCCTGATGTTCACGTTAAGCTGGTAAGAGATTTTTTTTTTCCCTTTTTTTTTTTTTTTTTTCCAACATCATACCTCAGCTCTTTCGGCGAACAGCCTGTCGAGGGTCAGCTTACCAATTTCGCTCCGCATAGTTGTTTGCGCCACGTTGAGAAGACTGTGAATCGGGTTTTCAACATCTGTGCGAAGAGGGGGGGGGGGGGGGGGGGGGTTTATCTTTTTTTTTTTTTTTGTATTACATACTGTAGCTTGCCCTTTCGGCATTGTCGATTTTCATGAATAGGATACCGTCGATGTTCACAACCACGTTGTCCTTAGTTATGGCGCTTTGGTTGGGGATTTCTTGGGTTTGTTCCTGTTTTTCTTTCTTCTTTTTTTTTTTTTTCCCTTCAAACCTTGCTCGAGTGAACGTAGCTTATCCGGTCCACGAACGGCACCAAGAACGCCAAACCCGGTTCCAAGGTTTTGCTGTACCTCCCCAGGCGCTCTATCACCCAGAGCTCACCCTGGGGCACAATGCACACTCCCTTGTTGATGGGGGGTTTTTTGATGTAATCCGAGGCGCTCTTCGGCTGCCTCATAGGAGGGGGCGAGTTGTAAGGGTCGTTCAAGGGGGTTCCCCAATACGGCGGCTGAGAAGGTGGCCCGCCCTGTGGGGGCGGTGGGTGTGACCCTGCAGAGTAACATCTGCGGGCCACCAGCACTGGCGACCGAAGCATTATTTTTTTTTTTTTTTTCCCCTCTTCCCCCCTCCCTCACGCTTCGTTTTTTTTTGTTAACTATTATATGTCAATGTTTCAAAATAATATTTTTTTTTTTCTTCTCACACCCCTTGCCCTAGCATAAGTAGCCCACGTTCTCCATCAGAGATAAGCTTCGCATCAGGTTGCATTTCAGAGATTTCGGAAATCGTGCTGCGCCGGTGTGAAGACGTTGGGAGAGAGGCATTGCGAACAACGAGGAGGGGGGTGGTGGGGGGTGCTCCAAGGGACAACAGCTTACGACAGAGCTCAGAAGCCGCAGAAGTACCCATATAGAGACAGACTGTGCTGGTAGGGAGCATTGGGAACCATGAGGTGTTCAGTCCACCAGTTTTGTCAACGGCCGTCGACAATACAAGATTCCGAGCCACACCCCTTGTTGTGAGGGAGGTTAAGGTGTCAGCAGCGGCTGCAGAAGCAGCAGTCACACCAGGGATGACTTCAGGGGTGATGTTGAACTTTTTAAGGTGTTTTGCCTCCTCCCCGCCACGGCCGAACACCATTGGGTCGCCGCCTTTCAATCGGACTACTTTCTTCCCCTCCTTTACTTTCTTCACCATCAGTTTGTTTAACTCGTCTTGGGGCATCGCGTGGTCCCCCTTCCGCTTGCCGACGTAAATTTTTTCGCAGTTCTTTTTAACCATTTCAAGGATATCTGCTCCCACGAATGCATCGTAGAGGCACACCTCTGCTTTGCTCAGCCTGTCCACCGCCTTTGTAGTGAGGAGCCCTTTGTCACCCGGGCCACAGCCTACTAGGCTGATAGAGGCTGGTACTGCTGCCATTATTTTTATTTTTTTTTTTTCCCCTCCTTTTCCGAAGTTGAATATATATATATATATATTTTTTTTTTTTTCTTTCTTTTTTTTTTTTTTTTTTTGCGATGTACCTACCGTGCAAAGCGTGGGGTAAAAATAGAGTGGGGAGGGTGAAAGAAGTGACGAGTGTACGAGATGAAAACTCGATGCATGGGAGGGGGTTTCCGGGAGGGTGAGAAATCTCTACAAAATGGGGGAAAAAAAAAGTTTATGAGAAATAAATAAAAAAAAGATCTTTTCGGAAAGAAACATGGAAAGAGGGGGAGGGGGGGGGGGGGGCAGGACCCCAAAGTTATGGTTTCCCTTTCAACAAATAAAGAAAGAAAAAAAAATATTGCTACAATAGAACTTTAAAAAAGAAAATGAGGTCTTCCCCCCCTTCCCTCTATTACCCATCACTCTTCCCCCCCCCCCCCCCCCCCTCCCCGTTTTCTTGTGTCCCCAACTATCAGCCTTTTTTTTTCATTTTTTTTTCTTTGGCCAAACTGAGGTAGGGGAGGAGGAACACAAGATACCACTTCGATCCCCTTTTACAAGTAGAGTGATGGTGGGAAGGACGATGGGAAGGGTCATTAGAAAAGAAAAAAAAAAGGAAAAAAAGGGGGTGCATCCATGTGACCTAAATCACTGATACAGATTGCATTGGCTGACACTACAAGGGTGGGATGAGATCTTGAAGCGTTTGAAGGTAAAAACAAAACAAAAAACTTTTTTTTATATTCCCCCCCCCCTTTTTTTGCTTCTTTTATACTCCAACTTAAGCCTCAACAGGCGCACCAGCTGTGGTTTAAAAAAAAAATTTTTTTTTTTCCTTCCCTATCGTCACCATACATTCATATTCAGTCATTTCGGTTTCTCTGCATTTCTTCTGGTGCCAATAGGTTACTGTTGTGTAGTCAAGGCGGTATAACATGACGTGAAATCCATAAAGATACCCTGAAAATGGAAGTTAAAAAAAAAAAAAAAAAAAAAAAAACTATCCCCATACCAAGTTGCAAAATTGCGACGAAGGAGAGCAAGGTAGAGATGAAGCTAAAGGCACGGAACCAGTGGATTGCCCCGCTGGCAGATGTATCGTAGACCGCAATCATACGTGTTTGGTAGAAGTCAGGGTCTTCAAAGCTGTCTGAAAATTCGTACATCCCAGAGGAGAACTGAACTACTGAGATCCAAAAGCAAGACAGCGAAAAGAGTTTGAAGAACTTGTAATTAGCCGACCCAATCGACGCGTTCAGCCATTTGCAAAAGTGATCCATTCCCTCAACACATTTGTTTGATGAATGGCAGTGGTACGACTCCCTGTTCACAATAACATGGCACATGGGGCACCACCGCTTCTCCCCAGTCCGCACGCCCTCTATCTGATCTTTGAATTTAAAATTTTCGTAGATTTCGCCTTTCCACAAGTCTCTGTATTTAATAGTGATGTACTCTAAATATTCTTCTTTGCTCCACCGTTTTGTACCAAACACAGCCGGGTCTGCAGACTGAGTCAAACAACACGCAACATTTCCCACAAGTACCAACACTGCAAGGAACGTGACCCCCGTGTTCAGGATTAGATCGCCAGGACTCCGCATCATTGGGACTTTTTTTAAAAAAAAAAAAGTTTTTTTTTTAAAAAAAAATTTTTTTGTGTCATACTGATGAGCGCGTACAGGTTAGTGATCTGAATCAGAATCATCACCCAGCTGAGCTGCTGCATCCAGTGCAGCTGTCCCACAAGCCCGTTCACCTTTATGCCTGCCTTGTGCAGGTCCTCGGCATCCTCGTCGAATGTGTCATCGTTATCATACAGCAAGGCGCTGTTGTAGTTCACAAAGTCATCCGCTGTTTCCACCCCACCGGGCCATGCCATGCGGCTGTTGCCCCCCCCTCTCTCTCTCCTTGATACGGTCTTTGTAAAGCCAATTTGAAAAAGAGGGCAAAATAAAATAAATAAATAAAATAAAACACTGGAGAAAAAAAAAAAAAAAAAAAAAGGAAAAGAGGAAAAAAAAAAAAAAAAAAAAGCCCCCCCGCTCTCCGATCAGATTTCTCTTCCAAAAACCTGGTCCGGACCGCCTCTTTGTATGAACCTCGCACGGGGGAGCGAGCCGACTGGGCCCTGCCATCTCGCAAGCTCTCGTTGTTCCTTTTTTTTTTTTTTTTTTTTTTTTTTTTTGAAAGTTTTATTCCCGAAGTATACCTCGGTACCAAGCAACTCCTTTCGGATCCCTTGAGGGCTGTCAAGCTGTGCCACGATCTTCTCCCGTTCGCGTTCTCTTTCAAGGTCCCGGCGGCCAGACTCAGTTGGCTGTCCGGGTGCACCGTCATAGTAAGTGTAACGCTCCTCGCTGCTGATCTGTTCAGGAGTGGGCCTGGTGCGCAGCCAGTAGTCATAAAGTTCATTCTTTGTCCCCCAGTTGAATCTGCTGAGGTGCCTGTGCCCGGCTGTGCTGAAGGGGGCGGGCATCAGCCCAGCCATAGAGAGAAGTGTTTGAACCTCGTTGGTGGTGGTGGCACCTTTGACGAGCCACCACTTGATGCGGTCGAAGTCGAGGAGGGATTTTCTGTAGGTCATGCGGTCATATGCTTGTGGCGTCTCAGGTGAGTGCAGGTCCCGCCGTGCATATGGGTCGAAATAACCAAGCTGTTTTTTTTTTTTTTTTTTTTTTTTTTTTTTCTTTTTTTTTTTTTTATCTCCCTTGCATACAATTTCATACGGAGCCCCCGTCCCTGTATCCAGCTCTGTTCGCATTGCGACTAATCGGTACTCGTGGAAGCCTTGCCTTCCGAACGGCTGAAGTCTTAATTGAGTCGGGCCAGGGCTGTTATATAAAAAAAATGATTTTTCTTTTTTTTTTTTTTAAAAGAGATGTTTACCTCATGAACAATGTGTCATTTCTCAACCTGTCTTTTGATTTTCGTGACATCAACCGCTGCCACTGCGCGAATGTTTTGCCCATTTTCTTTTTTCCCCCCTCCCTCTTTTCGAATTCTTTTTTTAGTTGGCGTTGAAATGCGAGGGAGAAGCAGAGGCATACAAAGAGGGGAAGGTGAAGGTGTTTTTGGGATTGGGAGGAGGGGGGGGGGGGGGGGGGGTCACAAGGGAGAGAAACAAAAAAAATGGGACGGGGTAAAAAAAAAAAAAAACTCTTTTTCAAAGGAAGCATGCAGGGAGGGGGAAAAAAAAAAGGATTTTTTTTTCGGAGGAGAAAATAAATAAATAAAAAGTAGGACCAGGGATAACAAAAAAAAAAAAAAAAAAAAAAGAAGAACACCGTGCCGGGAGAAACTTCATGGAGAAGAAGTGTTGCGCTATGACCACGCCTCACTTTTTCTCTCCCCTTTCTCCTTTTTTCTTTTTTTTTTTTCTTCTTCTTCGTTCCTCGCTGCAGCTTAAGGGGCTCTATTTTAGCACCCACCTACGCACGCTGTTTCTTTCACTCTCCTAACAAAAGGAAATAACAAACAAAAAAAAAAAGGAGAAGGGGGAACAAAAAAAAAAACTATTCTCATGGGGAAAAGGGATACCAATAAATAAGGGGGGGCATAAAAAAATCAACACTTTAAAAAAAAAAACATCTTTTTTTTTTTCCCTCAGCTCTAAATGGTCTTAAGGCAGGTCACGGTGTACAAAGCGTCAGAGGGACGTTCAGAGGGCATCAAGAAACCCTCAGGGAGGCGAAGTGTGGGTAATTGCCCGTTAAGGCTGATCAGCCTAGAGAGAAGGCAGATCATTAATGTGAGCACCGACCCGAGGAGTTCGTCACAGGCTACAGCCATACTATTGGCGTGTTCGTCAAGAATTGAAAGCAAGGATCTTGCCTCCTCCCAAGAAACTCGGGCGGGTTCTGCTGCCTTTTCAAAAAGCTTTGCCAGAGGCGCTTCCGTTTTGAGGAGATATTTAGCAACAGGCCAAACATCTTCCAACTCAAGCCATTGGTCGCCAAGAATTATGCATAACATTTGCAGCACCCTAAGCACGCCGCCTGTCGGCTTCCCCCCTCGTGCCACATCAGAAAGCTCTTCGATATCCAAATCGTTCAAAAGGTTCATCGCAACGCCAAGGTTGTCTGTGGATGCGACAGTCCGCTTGCTGTTCCGTTTGCTCTGTTCTTCCAGCAGTCTTGGCTTCGCCAGGGCTTCAAGCCCCTTGCAGCACACAGCCACCTTTGGCATCTCGTCATCAGGGAGGAGCGCGACGATGCTGTCCCACGCCTTCCTCGGAAGCACGTCCAACATGTTGCTGAATATGCCCGCCCCGAGCAGTTCCTTCGGCGCTTCTTCAGCCGTGTTGTTCAGCGATGCCTCCTGCAGCAGCCTCACCATCTCCCTCTTCTCTGTGATGTCCTCTTCCATGATCGACGACCGCTCCAGAGACCTGTGAAGGGTGTTGTTTCTTCGTAGCGGCATACTCGCATGCGATGTCAAGGGGCGACCGGCCGTCGGGGGGGGGCAGCCTTGAGTGTACGTCGGCGCCCTTTGAAAGCAGCTCCTGTTGTGGTGATGAAAAAGGGGGGGGGGGGGGGGGGAGAAAGGCACACCTGGAGCATTTCAACAGTCCCTTGTCCGGCGGCCCAGTGTAGGGGTTGCCAGCCGACGAATTCATCTGCGTTCTCGTAGACGGTGCTTGTCCCAGCGTTGCTGAGCACAGCGGACAGTTCCGTGTGCGGCACGGGGCTGTTCCCGTTGGTCAGGGCGCCCACCACGCTGTTACCCTCCATGACCTCCCCGTCTTGCCCGATGTCTTCGTACATCTCGCGGAGCTCCCTGTCGAAGGTGGTGCGCTCATGCAGAGCTTGGAGTAGCTTCTCGGTGTCGGGGACAGGGGGCTTCTCCTTCTGCTGCCCCGGGCGGGGTGAGGGGCTGCGGCGACGCGGGCATTTACTGTACAAACTCCTGTCGCCTTTCGGCGTCTTCAGCGATTTTTTTTCTCTTTTCTGAGGCGCGCACGCGGAGGTCAGGAAGCTCCCTATCCCAGGGATGAGGCTTTTAGAACCACCCGACTTGAAGACAGGGCGGCCTGGAGAGGTTGTGTAGATGCGGCTGGTGGCGTTGGAAGTGGTAGGGGATTTGGAGCGCTTTGTGGTGGGGGTGGGGCGGGCGTAGGTACCGCTTTTTTCGCTGCGGGGAGCGGAGAAGACGCCGGACATGCCTGAGGCGGTGTTGGGGCCCTCCCATCGGGACGGGCCGGCCTTCCATGGGGACTTGCTGGCACTTGCGAGGGATGTTCTACGTCCTGCCCTTGGCGTGCTGGGCAGGGACGATGTCCTCAGTCTGCTGCCCCTCTTGCCTGTTGGTGGTGTGTAACCCCTTGTAGCCTGAATGTACGCAGCGGGAAGCTGAGGATCCTCGTACCCCCTATCACACCCATCGTCTGACTCCTCGATTTTCTTGCTTGGCACGTTACCGCCCCACTTCACGTTAGGGCACATTCTCCGCAGCTCCCAGAGGTCCTTCGGCGGTTCATGTGTCTGCGACAGTTGTCTTTCCCCTTGTCTCATTCCCGGGCTCCTTCCAGGACTCCTTCCCCTCATCGTGCTCTTCGAAGACGGAGTGGCTACCCCCATGCAAAATGTAATATCACTTTTTTTTCTTCTTCTTCTTTGTTTTGCTTAAGGTCCAACCCCCCTTCTTTTTTTTTTTTGTGTGTTGTTTTTGTTAGGGTTTAACAGAGAAAAAAAAGGGGGGAGGGGAAACAGGTGACAATGGAGATGGGGAGAAGGGGGAAGAGAACTAAATAGTGTGAATAAATAATCAAGCTTTTTTTTTTTAAAAAAGAAGTTTACAACAAACAATTATAATCTAGGAGGGAATATAAACGAATAAAAAAAGGGGGGGGGGGATAAGAGAAATATAAAATCTTTTATAAAAAAACTGGGAGTTCTATTGTTTTCTTTTTCCAAGCAGCGGGGGAGGAGTGAAAGAGGCGTAAACCAGGCATCTAAATAAGAAAAAAAAAACTTTTTTCTCCCCCCTTCTCCAACTCACTTCTTCTTCCTACCAAACAATTTAGAAAAGAACTTTGTTATCCTCGGCCTATTTATGGTTTTTTTTTTTCCCCCATTCTTTTTTTGTTTTGCATTCAGGGCATACGTGGTCTCTTCTTCTTCCTCCTCCTCTTCTTCCTCCTCGTACTCCTCATATTCTTCGCCTTCTTCGACTTCCAAGACCTCAACAGACTCAGGACGCACAATGGGTGGTGGTCTGGAAGAAATGAAAGACATCCTCTTGTGTGAAGCAATATCAAGCATCTCGCTCGACCCAGCTGCAGGCAACACTTGGGGGGTCAGGTCTTCTGCGACAGGGGTTATGACGGGCTGGGTGAACATCTTCAACGACTCCCTTTGGGCAGGCGGTGCAGCTGCAGGTGGTGCCTCCTGCGCTACTGGAAAGCTCGGCGGCTTCTGCGCAGGTGGTGCAGGTCCTTTCGGCTCCTCTTTGCTACTATTCCCCATGGGGAAGCTCGGCGGCTTCTGTGCTGGCGGTGCCGGCCCTTCATTCTTTTCAACTTGCTGTAGAACCGGGAAACTCGGCGGCTTCTGCGTCGGGGGCGCTGGTCCACTCGCCTCACTACTCACAGGAAAGCTCGGCGGTTTTTGAGTAGGCGGCGCTGGACCCTTCGGTTCATCTTTCGTATCATCACTTTTCTGAACAGGAAAGCTTGGCGGCTTCTGTGATGGAGGTGCTGGACCCTTCGGTTCAACCTTGTTCCCCACAGGGAAACTTGGTGGCTTCTGCGTAGGGGGTTCCGGCCCCTTTGCACCCCCGTCGGCCACAGGGAAGCTCGGTGGTTTCTGTGTTGGCGGTGATGGGCCCTTCGGCTCCTCTTTCTTCTCGGCGGGCATGGGGAAGGAAGGCGGTTTTCGTACAGGTGGTGCGGGGCCTTCAGGCTCAGGCTTTACTTCCTTCGCAGGCACCGGCATGGGGAAGGATGGCGGCTTCCGCACAGGGGGCGCGGGGCCTTCTTGTGCGGGTTTCCCCACGGGCTCCGTGACGCTGAGAATTTCGACAGCAACAAAGTCGGGCGGCGGGTTCGGAGGCAAGTCAGGCACGGCAGAGAAGTCAGACACAGTAGGAGGCTGCGTGGCTGTAGGGGGCACAGTTTCAGTGGCCGTGGGGGGCAGCGTGATGTCAAGGGGGAGCGGCACACTACCAGACGCTGGAAGCGCCTTTAATGTGAACTTCCCGGGAACGTACAACTCGGGGGGCTTGTTGCAAACGTAGCAGGGACACCTGCCTGACCCGCACTGACAAATCGACATGTCTTTCTTACAGTCCCCACATGTCGCAGGTGAGCGGGTACTCCGCTGACGTCTTGATAGCATTCCAGCTAAAGCGCCTAAAAGGATGTTGGTCATGCCACATGACAGGACGAGGTACCAGGAGACCCCGAAGCTGCTTTCGTGGCCGACAAGAGGGTGGTCCTGGCGGATGGAGAAGCTCTCGAAGATGATAAGTGAATAGCACAGGATTGCTGTAAGAGAGAGGCAGCCAGAGAAAAGGATGGCAAAGGCGAACCCAACGGGCTGGGCATGCCACCACCTCTCAAAGACCCAGGCCTGGAAAAGCACAGCGAGAAGACAGAAAACGAGCCCCACAGCGCCTGCTTCCTTGAAGGTGTTCATGTCGTCTGTGTCCCACTCGATGCCCACCTCGCCGGCAATGTTGGGGGTCCAGTCCTTGAAAGAGCTGGATGGAGAAAAAAGCTTCTGCACACCGGAGTAAGCATTGTTCCGAAGGTTGGCATAAGGGACGTCAACGGAGTACAGCCCCAGATCGATGTTGTCTGTCAAAGTGGCGCTGAACTGCCCCAACCGCCAGTACGGGAGGAACATGGCAACCAACACGATGATCGCACTTATTGTGGACATCACAAGCGAGAAGACAGTGTACGGGCTGCGCCTGAAGGGCAGCGGGGGTGCTGATATTTCCTTAAAAGGGTCGGGGAGAGTCGCAGCAGAGCATCGAAGCAAAGGATACCAATCGGGTTCCGGACGAGAATGGTGCAGAACAAGGTCAAGGAGCCTACCCTCGCCGACAGGAGCCTCCTCTTTGAGAATGGCAGTGAACAGCTGCTGGAAGTCGGTCTCGGCGGCAGCCGCGGAACGTGTGGATGAGGGCTGCATAAGCATTTCGGTGACTTCTTTGCAATGGTGGAGCTTGGCGACGATCTCACTTGGGTCTTGGGAGGACTTCACAGCGTGCTGGAGGACTCTCCAGTCGATGCCGGGACGCTTCAAACGCAAGGAGCTTCTAGGGTACAAGGAATAATCGTCGCATCGGAAGCCGTCAGGCGACGTCGAGACGATCTTGCAGTCCCTCCAACCCCCACCGCGGCACACCCACGCCAGGACATGGTCGCCCACTCCTAGTATCGGGTCTTTGATCAGATTGCCAAGCCCCACCTCCTCACGGCCTCTCGTCGATTCCACTGTGTAGCATGTGTCGGTCTTCGTGGAAATCTTACAGTAAACTGAGACACCGTCGAAGGTTGCTTCAGCGTATTCGCCGACAGCGAAGTCTAATGTGGAGCGACGGACCCGTTCCTCAGGGATCCGCTTCTCGATGCTGTTCGATTTGAGAAATAAAGGATGAGTGGACTTCATCGGCTCGTATAGCACTTCGTATTCATTATACAGTGTGACCTTGAGTACCCTCGCATCAGTCCATCCAGAGGACGGGGTGTCCTGTACTTGGACAAGCTCACCTCGGACATACTTTGGATTCGCATGAGGTACCTTGGGCTCTGGGGGAGGCGTTTCTGCCAGCGTATCGCCCACCCCCACATCGCTTGTGATCTTGTCAGGGCCTGCCGCGCATGAACTTGTCACCGATAAGAACTCCACGGTGGGCTTTCTCATCTTCGTTTTCTGTCCCATGGTAGCCTGCAGGCTACGCCTCTCTGGCATCCCACTCCCTCCTGCCGACTTCGTGCTGTAGAACAGTTCGCCGTTCGGGTCAAATGGTGGGCATCTCGCGCCTCCTACGGTGGGCGATAGGGGGTTCCTTTGAACTGACTGGTAGTACACCGACCTTCCTGGGGAGTTCATTCTTGTTGTGCCCCCTTTGGGTGGGCTCCCCGTTGCCCTGTGCATATGCTGATTCTTTCAAAGTAGATGGAGTGTAATAAGAGAAGATCATACACTTTTTTTTTTTTTTTTTTTTTTTTTTTTTGTGTGTGATGCGAACTCTAAAACAGGTCGTTGGGGGTCTTCGGTTGGAGACATTGCGTCCGTCTCCACGTCAGTTCTCTGGTTTTCTCGTTTTTTTCGGTGAGGGACTGCTGCCAGGTCATGATGTGGCCGTCGTCGCCGCTGCTGGCGAGGGTTGTCCCGGTCAGGTTCCAGGAAATCCTCCAAATGTTATTGTTGTTATGCACTCCAATGCCTTCAAAGACTAAAACTGCCTCAAGTTCAGTATCCCTCGAGCCAGGGTACAGCTTGTTGATGAACAAGCTACCATCTTTGCTGGATGACGCAATAAGGTGGTACCCTCGCCCTATGGACGGAGCCCACGCCACGTCTGTCACAGCCCCACCATGCTCAATCGCCTCGGAGTTGAACCCACCTTCTTTTTTGTGAAGTGTGAGCGGAAACCATTTATCCCGGTTGCCCTGCCCCTCTGAGGCCCATATCACCACGAGCCCTGTGTCCGTTCCCATGACCTGTATGAGAAAAAATATGGATTTTTTTTTTTTTTCCCCTTCCCACAAACCAGCATTTCTCGTTCCTCTAGGGTGCTTGGGTTCCAATCGAGACAAGTGACGCCAATACGCTGCCCGGCCCCGCTTGATAATTTTTTGGTGGGCTCGAACTGTCCCACCTGCTGCCACTGGTCGAAGTCGGACCCGCCGGCTAGAAGGGTTTTGACACCACCTTTTTTTTTTTTTTTTTTCCCCCTCAAGACCACATACCATCATGAGACGCTGTTGCTATTTTCAACCCGAACTGACGTGGAGCGAACTTCACGTCTGTTACGCCACCGGTGCCAACCACACCGTCGAAGAGAGCTGTAAAGGGGTGGGGTGGGGTGGGACACTTCTACATACTTTTCCATGTTTTCTCGCCCCTGTGAGGCACCTCATGCATAATTTTTATCCTGTTGTCCAATCCACATGACGCAATTATCTGCCCATAGGACCCGTGCGCCCATGAGAGTTTTGTTACAGAGGCACTGTGCGTGTTCTCTATCACGCATGCCTCCACGAACTTGTGCTTTCCTTTTACGTTCTCCAAGTCCCACACTACAATCCTCTTATCCGTGCTGCATGTTACCAATCGCTTCCCTGCTGAGTTCAGTTGTAAATCGTGGATCAAAGAGGTGTGCCCTGAGGGGTGGCCTTCATCTATATCCATTTTTTTCTTCTTTTATTTCCTTTTTTTTTCCTTCTCTCCTCTCCTATTTTCTTTTTCTTTCTTCGTTCTGAGCGTTGGGGGGGGGGAATAAAAGTGCTTTTTTGGTTGCGGGGAAAAAATGTGGGGGGGGGACTGGTGGAGTTCTTAAAAAAAAGAGAAAAAAGAACAAGGCGGGGGGGGGGGGGGGGGTGGAAAGAGAATCAAAATAATTCTCCCTTCCCCCCTTTTGTTCTCCCCTCTTTGTTGTATAAAAAAGATGGGGGGGGGGATTACAGTCAGCAAGAAGAATGTCGGGTCCCACGGGGAAGGATCGCGGGAAAACAAGGAAAATAAAAGTTTTTTAAAACGAGACGCTTTTTCTTTTTTTTTTTTTTTGAAACGGCTTGGAAAGTAAAGTAATACCCCATAAAACGCATTATCAATGCCCAGGCATATTTTATTATCTTGTTGTTGATTACTGTAAATCCCCAACATTCCTGTTTCTTGATGAATACAATAACAAAGCGTTTCTGTTTCATCAGAACAATAAAGGAGAAGTAATCTCAAAACACACCTGCGGGGGACCAAGCACACAACATCGTGCCACTGAAGTGGGGGGAGAAGGAGAAAGAAAGAAAGAAAAAAAGAAGGGCCGTATTTAGGGGTTTGAGGCTGCCTCTTTGATTGCACAAAATATAATCTCCTCTCTCCATTTGGGTCCACCCCCCCTGCTTTTTTATTTTGAAAAGAAAAAAAAGAAAGTGTAAGAAAAAAAAAAGAAAAGAAATAAGAAAAGACAACACCAGCGGGGATACCTTAAAAATGAAGGGAAAATGCTGTTTTTTTTCCCCCCCTTTTTTCATATTACACATCGGGAAGGGTCTGTCTCAGGCACATTTGAATTCCTTTTTCTACATGGTTTTTTTTTTTTTTTTTCCTATCTTCTTTTTTTTCTTTCTGCCCACCTCCATCTTTCGGCCGTATTGATAACAAATCAGTTAATGCCCCTCCCTTTCCCCCTATTTTTTTTTCTTTTTTTTTTTTTTAAAAATATTTTCTCTCTCTTTATTTAAGATGGCAGTTCGTCTTCAGAATCCTGTTCCTGGAGCTGGCCTTTCTGCTGCTCCCCTGCTTGTTCATTTTCAAGCGCTTCGCGGTCGGCCTGCTCCTTGGCGCGTTTGGCTGCTTTCTTCGCTTTCTTTTCTTTCTTGGATTTTTTATCCTTCTTGGGTTTATTTTCAGCCTCTACGCCCTGCTCTTCCTCTTGTCCGGCAACCTCATTCTCCACGGTCGCTGCTTCGACTGCGGGAGTGTCATTTACGTCAGCGACCCCTCCTTCAGGTGGTGGTGGTGGTCCTGTTTCGAACTCATCTTTTGCATCTTCTTGGTCATCGTCCGGGATCATCTCACCTTCCTCCTCAGGGTCATTGTGAACAGCGGGGCCCTTCGAAACCTCCACTTCTACCTCTGCTTCTTCAACTGGGGGTTGTGGGGGTGGCATTGAAGGGAATGCGTACCCGCTTCCTGGTTCATCATCGCTCCCCTCACCCTCGACGGCATCCATGGCGCCTTCTTCTTCAGGCAGCGGATCAACCAGGGCGGGTGATGGAACCCTTGACCGCTTCTTTGCTTTCTTATCTTTCTTTTCTTTTTTGCTCTTTCGTCGTTCCTCCCTTTTCTTCTCTGCGACTGGTACCCACGCCATGACAGGATCGCCCGCGCACATCGACAGGTAGGAAGCGATCACATCCGATCGCTGGGTTTCTTTTTCGATGAGACGCCCGTTTAGCTCTGCGACGGTGGCCTTCAGCCCGTCGTCGGTGGGGTCCTCGCCTGCGTTCTGAAGGGTCTCCTTGATGGTAGCGTTGAGGGCGTCGATCTCCTTCTTCAAAGTCGACTGCTCATCCTTCAAGTTCAACACATCAGAGTGCAGGTCTTCGTACCGAACGATCGTCATGTTCGTCATGTCGACCATCTTGCGCAGCCCTGCAGGGATCGTGCACACCTTGAAGGCACGTTCCGCATGCTGTGGAGTGTTTTCTTCTTCTTTTTTTTTTTGGAAAAAAAAAGTATACCTGAATGGATACTTTCAACGAGCCTGCAATGTGGTCCATCTTGTCGACGAGGTCCTTAGGGGGCGGCTCTGCGGTGTCTGCCGTGTCCATGATGGCCTGTCTGATCCTCACCCAGCTCTTATGGCTGTGAGCGATGATGCCCACAGTCAACGCGGCCTTTCCAGGCAGCAGTTTTGCGACACGGGTGGAGGTTTCATCTTGAACTATTTCTGACCTCCCCGCTGCTTCTCCGTACTGAGTGGCTGTGAGGCGATCTACGCAGACCCCTCCCTCTGTGGCGGCAGGCAGTGTGTGCGAAAGACTGGATCCGTGCCTTTCCTTTCGCATAGTACTGCGTCTGCTTGACGTGTTCAGAGTTTGGAGTGAGGACTCTCTACTGATACTTGACAAGGTTGGCTTGCGTAAACCAGGACGGACTTCCGGTCGGTGCTGTTTTTTTTTTTTTTTTTTTTTTTTTTTTTTTTTTTTTTTTTTTTTTTCCCCCGGAAAAGGTATACTTTTCTGTAAAAGACAAGCTTCAGCGTGGACTGCTTGTCAACAGCGGCCTTGAGCTCGTTCCATTTCGTGATGATCTTGTTGTTCACCGAGATGAGCCTGTACCCTATGAACCTGTCGAGGTTGTACTTCGCACCAACACCGCCTTCCTGCACCCCTAGAAGCAAATTATGATCCTTCCAGTCCATCTTAAGAGATTCAGTAGGGGCCCTTTCGATGATGACCTCCTCGCCCATATCTGGGGAGGGTGCTTCGGATTTCTTTCGGAGCTTCATGCTGGAGGTAGCGGCGTCGTAACCATCACGAAGGGCGACTGGGTACTCCCCGACCCAATCGTCGTAAATAGCTCCTTTGGACCGCCATTTTTCGCAGAGTTTTTGAACAGCGGTGTCGAAGGGGAACCGGCCATCGGTGATGTCTTCTAAAAGGCTGTCGACCTTCGACAGGTGCCGTTCGTCGTATTGTTCGTAAAGCTGTTCGAGTATGTACTTCATGACGCCGATGCACTGCCTGCCTTTCCAGTCGGATTCGGGAAGCGAGAATTTTTTGCAAAGTGCGGACATTACTCGGTCGATGGTTGCTTTTTTTGTGATGACCCTGGCAGCGAGATCGGAAATAACGTGTTGGGGTTGGATGATGTCAAGCTCATTAAAGAAAACCTCGAGTCGGAAGTTGATACCCTCCTCGGTGAGGGGAGACGAGGTGGTTTGGTTCCTGACCGTTCCGTTGAGCGGTTTTCGCGCGGTTTTTAAAACGTTTCCGTCATCATCGTCAACACGAATAATAGAGATTAGAGAACACTGTGCCCAACCGTCCTTCATACCGGGAGCTCCTCCGTAATATTCCCATGATTGTATTAAGTCTGGGAAGGTTCCGTTGTGGGGGTTTTTCGAGGACACTACACCGAGGTTTTGCGACATTTTCACGGCGGTGGAGAACATCCAGTACCCTCCTGGGCCGTTGTATAACCGTTGGCGTCGGTACTGCCATGCTGGCATTTCGTTGTGGATGTCTTCCATTAAAATGTAGGTTCCCTCGATGTCAGGTTGTTCGTAACAGGTTACCTTCATCGCGAGGGGAATCGCAGAGAGTGGTGTTGTAGTTCTGTCCATCCATTCCTCTGCACGGGTTGCTTTTTCACTTTCAGTTACAGACTGCCGTTTCCACGTATCACTGTCTGTCCATAATAGTAGTTTTTGGTTTGATTTTGCCAGGTCGATTTCACAGTTTGAAAGTGCTACTGTTAAGTTCGTGATTTTAAGTGTGACTGGGTTTTTTTCACCTGCGTATTGAACTTCTGTTTTGTTAACACTGACTAAGGTTCCTTTTGACGTTACCCATTGCCCGTTGAGGGCCTTGAAGATGCCTTCTTTTCCCTGCATTTTTAAGAGGAGGCTCAAAGAGGCTTGGTCTGTGATTTCTTCTTCCGGTTCTTCTTGTTTTTTCCCTCTTTTCCAGGATATTGAGGGAAACCACCTTCGGCGTCCGGCGGGGGGTTCTTGTTTTTCAGAGACGGCTGTGGAGGCTTCGTCGACGGCCATGTCGCCTTCTTCGTCTTCGTGTTGGCTGTGGTCGTCTTCGTGCTCCTCCTTATCGTCCTTGTCATCGTCGTTTTCGGTTACAGAAGCCACGTTCCCATTGGTGGCGTCAACCATGAAAGGGTCAGGGCCTTTGTCGTCTGTTTCATCCTTCTCGTCTCCTTTTCCCTCTCCTGCCCACCATCTCCGCATGCTTGTTAATGTCATCATTTTTTTTTTTTTTTTTTTTTTGCCCCGCTCCCTTTTTTTTTTTTTTTTCCCGGGTGAGGAAAAAAAAAAAAAAAAAAAAAAAAAAAACTATTAGGGGAAAAGAGAGGGTGGGGTGGGAAGAAAAAAAAAAATAAGGGGTAAGGAAGAAGTATAAAAAAAAAAGGAAGAAAAAAAAACCCCCCCTTTCGTCATGTTCTTTTCTGTATCAGGTATCATTTTTTTTTCCCGTCCTTCTATACGTTGTGAAATAAAATAAAAAAAAATGACTTCGCTCACCAAAATTCTACTTTTTTTTTTTCTCTCTCTTCAATATTTAGCATTGATTTGTATCAAGAGGGTACTAATATTCTTTATTGGAAAAAAAAAAAAAAGAAAATAAAAGGGGAAAGAAAAAAAAGGGGAAGGGTAAACGAATCGGTGTTGTTTTTTTTTTTTTTTTCTCTCTCTTTTTTTTTTTCCCTTCCTTTTTTTTCCCCCTCTCTCTTTAGTAAAGAAGAAGAAATAAGAAAAACAAAAACTCGATCTATTTTTTGCGTGGGCTGGTGCCCACCACAAAAAATTCTCAGTCTTAAACTCTCTTTATCCTCTTATGGTGTTTTGCTTTTTTTTTTCCCCCTTTCTCAAATAACCCAGCATTCAAAGAAAAAAGTAAACACTTACCGCTTGTGTGCAGAGGGGGGGTTTAAAAAAGATGGGGGGGAGGGGAAGGAAGAAAAGAAACAAAAAAGAATAAAAATCAAAAAAAAAGGGGGAAGGTGGATAGATCGATATTTCTTTTTTCACTGCTTTTTTGTTATTGCCTTCTTTGTTCAAAAGATTTTTTACGCCGGGAAAACCCGCACCCCCCACCCTAAGCTGTTTCCTCCTCCTCTCCATCGAAGGTCGCAAGGGAGGGATCGGCATGGTTGGACTTTTTTTTTTTTGTTTTTTCCTCCGCCCAACTATAAATTGCATACCATGCCGCCCCCGTTAGGAGAGGAACCGCTGATGCTTGAAACAGCAAGTGCCCGCTCCCTCTCAGCTTCATAAGGCAAGATGTAGGCAAAGAGATGAGCAGCAAGTGGAGCGAGCTCCTTCATCGTGCTAATGACAGAATCAAGTTTGTCCCTCTTAGACGAAATGTCAAGCTCCTGCTGTGTAAGCTGGTGCTTGATGCTCATGTCACTCGGCTTGCGTGTCAGCTCCCTCTGGGTACGGTGGTGCTTGTCGTCTGCCTCGTCCATGTCATCTTGGTACTCCTTAAACAATGTGATCTCCTGCTCGGCCTTGTCGCATGCATCGGTTAGCTCCACAACATCAGACATGATGGCGGCGTACTGTTCCTTTGTCGGAGACATCAAGGCAGCACCACCTGCTAGAGGGTATTCACCCGCCTTGATCGCTGCTTGCACGCATGTTACCAGATCGGTTTGTTTATCGACCAACGGCTGCAGCATTTCGATGCTGCCGGCAACGCCTTTGCCCAGGCCCACTGCTCGCTCGACCTCGCTCTTCATGTGGTCCCTGAGGTCCATCAGCTGGATGTGGTACTCGTTTGAATGATGTGCGGACAGCGTGAGGCAGCGCTGCAGGTTCAATAAATGACAGGCATCCGCAAGCTTCGATACAGCAGTGCGGCCTGCGTCCTCCGCCTCAAGAACGAGGTTGAGAAGGGCTACGTGCTCGACTTTAATCTTTTTTTTTTTTTAAATTTCCTTGTTCTGTACAATACGCATACCGATGGTGCAAATTTCAACATAACAAACTTAACCCCCGACACAGCGTCTTGCACGTCGGCATAGGAGTTGACCTCTCTGTCGCATGCGGAGATGAGGCTCCTTCCGATGAACCTCTGCACGTTGAAGACGTCAGCAGGGCTGTCCTCCACGACGCCGCGTAGTGTGAGGTCTGTCGGTGCACCGTCAAAGCGCATCCCGATGCCCGCTTCCGATGCCTTCCACAGAGCAGCTTCGTCTTTCTGTTCTTCTGCCAGCGATGTGGCCGTGAGCACGGTGAAGTGTGTGTTGTTTTCATCGTGGACCTCGATGCCTTGCTGGCCGACGTATGTGACGATGCCCCCACGCCCTGCATCCTCGCCTTTCATGACCCTGACCTGCATGCCCTGTTCAGGTTCGACCTCGCCGTGGTACTCTTCTTTGTTAAGCTCGAGCTTCACTGTGATGTCGGCGTCGTCGATGCTGTACTTCGTCTGCCACATAGGCCTTTGTGTTGTTTTGTTGTGATTTTGGTTTTTTTTTTTTTTTTTTTTTTTTGTTTTTTTTTTTTGCATACATTTCGTGAGGGAGCCGTCCGTTGTGCTTCTCCTTGGTGATGATGTACCCGCCGCCTTTAGGGAAGTCGGCTTTGGAGTCGGTGACTCGCCAGTACCCGTGGGGTGTGCTGTACACCCATCGGAAGAGCTCGGTCGACACGCGTTCCCAGATGGGCCAGCCGTTGAAGATTTCGTTTTGCACACAGACGTACTTTCCGGAGCAGTGCTGCCATTTGTTTGGAGAGGTGACGATGATCTCGGAGGCATCGGTGGATGCGAGAAGGCGGCAGCGTGTTTGCCGTTCTGACGGCTGGGAAGCGTCTTGGGACGTAGTGGATGCACTGAGAACAGAGGGCTTCCTGTTCATCGACGAGGCTGGGCCGTTGACGTCGGGGAGGGGCACAGAGAAGCCAAGCGTCACTAGCTTGTCGCCCTCTGACGCCGTGTCGATTTCGTCATGGTGCGAAATTGCAATTTCGTTAACAGAGACAACCTTTAGACCGAGGTAGTTTTCTGCGTTCGCGCGTTTTCCCGCGGACCCATCTGACACGCTCATTAAAACGCTGACGTCGTTGAAGGTAAGACCCAGTGCCTCTGTCACAGCCTTTCTCTCCAAGGTAACAGGGAGTTCTTTGGGGATGAACCTCAGGGTCAGTTCTGTCTGTCCCCTGCTTTTTTCCCTCACTTCTGCAGCCGAGCCTACAAAATGGCCGTTTACGCTTACCAGCCTCATCCCGATATTCGCCCCGCACCCGTACCTGTGCGCTGCGCTTGGGTCGTCTATAGATGTCACAACTAAGCTCTTCATGTTCAGGCCAAGCCGCTCGTTTTCTTCCTTTTCTATAGTCACCTCTTGCATCGCGCTCCCCAGCTTACCTATGCGCGCCATCGCGTGCGTGCCTTGTGTGTTGCCCATTTTCTTTTTTTTTTTTTCTTCTTCTTCTTTTTCTTTCTTTTTTTAAATAATATATCCTCCGCCCCCTCGCCCTCCCTCTCTCCTTTTTTTTTTTTTTTTTTATTATAAAAAAAGGTTGTCGTTGATTTTTTTTTTTTTTTTTTGAGCATATCCCCGAACTTGGAGTCAAATTGAGCAGTTTTCTCCCCCCCCTTCCTAAGGATATTGAATAAGAATCTTGTATCGAGTGGAGAAAGGGAGTGGGTGGGAGGGGCAGACTGGGTTAGTGAAATGGGGGAGGGGATAGGGGAGGAGGGGGAGATAAAGGCAGAAGAAAATAAAAAGGCGATGTTTAAGGGCACATCCCACTTGAGGACCACCCTTAAAAAAAAAAGAATGAGAAAAAAGAAGGCGAGAGAAGAGGGAGGAGAGAAGATATTATTCTGTTAAAGATGATATGTTCCCCCCCGTTTCATTCTTTCTTTCTTTTCTTTCTTTTACTTGTGTATTTCAGCTTCGAAACACTCATATAAAAAACATGTTTTTTTTCCCCCCCTTCTTCTTCTTGTTTTCTTCACTCTTTACTTTTTCTCTTCTTTTTTTTTTGCCCCCCCCATACTTTTCGATTCCTGATATAAAAGGGAGAATACTAAAAAAAAAAAAAGAATTGATGTTATTCATAAGCCCTGCAACCGTTCTCAGGAGAAAGGCCGGTGCCGGCGGCGGGACCACCACAACGCAGGGACACGAGCCGCATCCTTAAAGGGGGGGGGGGGGGGAGAAAAGAGGAAAAATGAGTGTATGGGTCTTTCAGGCCACTCAACCTCTACGGTTGAGTGTAAAAAAAGAGTAGTTTTGTTGCAGAGGGGGCCTCTCCCTTTTTCTTCTTCTTTTTTTTTTCCCCCGTTTTTCTTCTTTTTTTTTTCTTCTTCTTTGTGTTGAAACTAACCGAAACGAAATAAAAAAAAAAACCTTTTTTTTTTTTTTTTTTTTTTTTTTTTTTTCCTTTTCTTCTTCCTTCCCCGTCGCGCCACACCTGCGTTTTTCTTTTTACCTCAATCGTTGTCTGAACCAATAACAAAGTGCGTTTTTTTTTCTTCTTCTTTTTTTTTTTTTTTTTTTTTTTCCTCTTCCGCGCAAGTCGGTAAAAGGGTTCCCCTCTCCTCTACCTAAACTTCTAAAATGGCCTTTTAGAAGGTGTACGAGAGGGTAATTCGTCTGGGGTAAAAAATAGTTAAAGTCGCAAGGGTAAAGTGGGGAAGGGGGGGGATAAACAAAACAAAGTGAGGGGTGTTACGTTATAGGGATGGTGTAACAAAAATGCAACGTGGCGGGAAGAATGGAAGGGGGCGAAAAGAAAATCGACGGGCCGAAGTGAAAAAACTTTTAAAAAAAAACCCCCGGGAAATGTTACACCACGAGCCGGAAAGACCAGCCACAGTTAATGCCACAAAAATACAAGAAATGTTTTTTTATTCTCTTTTTTTTTTTCTTTTCCCGGCGATTCTTTTCTTGGTTTACAGTTTAAAAAAAAAAAAAAAAAAAAAAAAAAAAAAAACAACGAAAAAACGATTTTTTGTTTCTTTTCCGCATTTCTTCTTCTCCCATCCCATCGATAAAAAAAAAAAAAAAAGGGCACACAGAAAGTAAGAAAGGAAGTTGGTTCAAAAAAAAAAAAATAGCAAATTATAAGAAAAAAAAAAAAAAGAAAGATACCTACCACTGCAAAAAAAAAGAGGGGAAAAAAAAAAAAAAAAAACTAAACGTGCAGCTGTGTTACCTTAGAACGGCATATTTTCGGTGCTGACATTTGAGGGGTCATCTTCCTGTTAAAAAGAAAATCATCCTTCGTTCGTCACCCCTGAGCATCCAATAAAAAAAAAAAAAAAAAAAAAAAAAAAACCATACCGGTCGAGGGGTAGCTGCCTCCATGTCCTCCACAAGAGGAGGGGGCACCCGCGCACCTGCACCAGAAGATTTTGCTAAAGGACGCTTTTCGTTGTTGTAAGTGGGGGAGTCGATGGGGGAGGGAACCTCGTCTGGTTGAGTCTCTAAACGGCCATCGACGGCTTCGCTTTCGGCCTCATCACCATCGAATTGCTTAAGAGGGTTAGTTGTCACATTCGGGTCAGGCTCAAAGGGCGCAACAGAGCATCCTTCATCACCACCCTCCTCCTCATCCTCTGCAGGCCGCATGGCGGGGACAGGCACTCCAGTAACTACACCTGTTGTTCTTCCACTGTCAACAGTCATGTGATTTCCCTCCCTCATTGCTTCCGCGGTCTTTCTTCTCTGGTACCTTGACACTGCAATCACCACAACCAACAGCAGCAAAGGGCACAGTACACATATGATAACCAAGAAGATCACCAAGGTTGCTGTGTCGCTCTTGTTTGAACTGCCACCTCCTGAGGATTTTATCAGACACCCCCATTCCCCAGGCTGCCCCGCGTACAAGCCATCGCACGCACCTTCGATCCCCCAGCAGGACCGGTCACCGTCGATGGTGTCCCCCACCTCATCCCACGCCACACCGCACCACTTTGTGAACCCCACGCTGAGCATCGCCTTCACAAGGCACTCGTATTGCGTCACCTTTTTTTTTTTTTTTTTTTTCTAAAAAAAATCTTTTTTTCCATACATCTTTTTGAATCAAAACCCTTTTCCCACCGTACTTACCTTTACGCCAGACGCACACTGCAGGGGGGAAGGGTATTATTAAAAACACAAAATATATATATGGCATCGTTTCAAAACCCCCCCCAAAATGAGGCCAATTGACACTTTCAATATTTCTCTAAGTACTTTTTCCCAAAAAAAAAAAATTCTACAACTTTCCCGGCCCAGATTAGGAAAGAAAACACCCCAGAAAATGGGAAAGTGAGTGTTACTGGTACCCAGAAAATTCAGTCCTAGGGGCAAAAATGGGTTTTTTCACTTTGCACAAATTCAGTAAAAGAGGGGGCGACAAAAATGGATGCTTTTAAACTTGCTGTTGAGAAGCTAGGGGTAAAAAAAAATGGTATTCGGACCGAGAAAGGGTAAATGGGAACACCACGGTGATCAGGACACTCGCCACAGAGGTTTTTGAGAAGCTCAGTGGCAACGACTGTGCTGCACTAGTTTGTGGCGTAGTGTGTAAAGGGGAACTTCTAGCGGCACTTCTGCTATCATTTTCTGGTTGATTTAGTAGCCAACAAGACACCACACGGCGCCAATTGGTCAGAGGCATGAGGCTTGACCACATCACACATGATGAAATAAGGGCAGCTGGCCTTACTGTTGGAAAAGTCTTGTTCCACAGTAGCATGGGCACAGAAAAAAATAAAGAAAAAAATGGAGTGGATACTCTGGACTGACGGTGGGCGTCACTTTCGTGCAAAGGAATTTTGCTACTTTGTTCTTTTTGGTCTTCGTTATGTATATCCCGATCGGACGTTTTCCCTGTGGTTTCTGGGGGAGAAACACGGCAAAAACAACAGGGACAGCCACTTTGGTGTGCTCTCTCGTGTTTTTTGGTTTTGGGTGCCTCGTTCCAAAACAATTAAAACTGTGGAACAAATAGGTAACATCACCAATACGATACGGTGCGCCATGCATGTAGTTACTGATGTCTTTGGCCCGTACAAAAAGAAAATTCTTGAGTTTCCGGATTTTACAGGTGCATATGAGCTCAGAAGCACACCGGAGGGTGTATTTGCTACGTGTGCGTCCACGAGCTAGAAAGAACTAAAGTACATCATCAAAGAACTCGCTGCAGACAGGGCAGAGAAAAGGCCCCCAGTCTATGAATCTTGTGATGAGTATGAGGACGTTCCTGATAGCCTTCCCGGACTTGAAAAACGAGAAAGAATAGTAACCAAATTACAAAAATACTCGACACCCCATGACAAGCCCAAAGCACCAAGTACACCTACGAATGAGCCTCTTAAAACCCCCCAAAATGCGGTAGAAGGCCTAATAGTATGAAAAAGAAATGAGGTCGCCCACTCAGCAGCAGCACATCTCAGCCGCAGAAGACTAGGAAATGAAGGTTTCCACTTCCAACATCATTTCAGCCACCTTCTAGTAGTGAGTTTCGCTATTTCTTGCTATTGAAAGCATACTCTCTGACTTTACCAAAACCACTAAAACCCGATTTTGACCCTAAAACTGAATTTTTCATAGGTCAAAATAGCACTCTTGAGCGATTTCTGACCCGGGTTCTTTCCTAATATGGGCCGGGAAATATGGAGAATTTTTTTTAAAGGGGGCGGCATGCCCAAAGATGCAACGAAAGTGTCAATTGGCCTCATTTGGGGGGGGGGGGGGGGGGGGGTTTGAAATCGACCCATATATATATCATGCATACTGTCTTGCGTTGGTTTACAAGATCCGGCGGATATCTGAATAGACCCGGTTCTGTAGGGCAGGCAGGTGGCCCGCTGTGTGGACAGTTTGATGGAGATATCGGCTTTCTGCTTCATGGTGAAGGAGTTGTTGGCGTCGTGCAGGCAGATGTCCTCGTGGGTGGGGGCCATGAGGTAGAGGGTGTCGTCCTCACACAGAGCGCTTCCGTTTGACAGGACGTTGAACGCGCCAGGGGTCACTAAGCTGACAAGGGAACAGAGCCCGTCTGCTTCAAAGTACGTAACCTCCCTGGCTAGTACTTGGCAGTTTGTGTCGTGGAACTCATGATACGATGCACCAGTGACCCGCAGCCCGTCGGGGCATTGAGGGGATGCTTTGTTTGTGTTTATCATCATCCACTGTGAGAAGTTGTTCTCGTACTTCTGCGTGAGAGGGTTTTTTGTGGCGATCTCCGCTCGGAAGAAGTATCCGCTTCGTCTTTGAACATTCCCGTTTGCGTCTTGCAGCTGTTGGGTACCGTCTCTCAGATGCACTCTCATGGCTTGCGTGCTGTAGTGCGACGAGTCCATGATCTTCAGCAAGTTCGGGACGAGGACTTCCTCACCCGTTCCGATTTCTAATGGGTGGTACGATTTGATAGTTTGTGGTACGCCCATTGTAGAGAGGGTGTACTCGTATGTGAAGATGACCTTTCTGTTGCAAAGGTCGGTTTTGAAATCGTAGATCTCCACTAGAACCTGGTCCCCGTGAACTGGGTCAGATATGATGCATTTTACTTCGTACTTCATGCAGTCGGTCTCCTTGACCCGTGTGATGTTCATGGTAACGGTGTCGGCGGTTCGGCCTCTTTCCAGTGCTTCTCTATACTCGTTGCAGCGGAAGGTGCTTAGGGTTTCCACTTCCCACGCGCATTCGCCTTCTAACAGGTGGCCCGTTGTTCTGTCTGTGTCTTTGTCGAGGAACATTTTTTCTGCCGTTGCGCACCACGCCAAGGCCGCCACGTAGCAAAACGTGTTTCTTACAAGCATTTTTTTTTTTTTTTTAAATTCCCCCCTTTCCCCTTCCTTTTTTTTTTTTTTTGTTGTGCTCAGCACTGGGATTTTTTTTTAAATCTGGGTTTGAAGGATTGCCTTTACCTCTTCTATCAAGCAGTTTAAAGTTGTTCTAGCAGCAAAAAAAAAAATAAAAATAAAAAATGGCAGGAAAACGGGGGGGGGGGGGGAGGGAGAAATAAAAAATTGCCACCCCCCCCCCCAATCACGTGTAACTATAATAACAGAAAATATGACCCCCGTCCAGCTAAAAGGGGAAATGAGACCGCATAACAAAAACAGGCCGGGCTGGTAGACTATCGGGATCAAAGGTGATATGTGTGATAAAGTAGTCAGAAGTTTTGAGGGGAGGGTGTGTTTTTGGGCAAAAAAAAAAAAACTAGTTTGGCGCTCCATTTGTTTGTGCACGAGCGTGTGCACGAGCGAAAAAAAAGAGATGAGATAAAGGAGGTTTCTGTCTTGGAACGTCCCCTTTGTCTCTACTTATCTCCCCTTTCTCCCTTCTGGGGCCTCGGCCTTTCTTTCTTTTTTTGGCTGTGTTGCCTTTCTCAAAGTATCCTCTCTTTCTTCTTGCCACTTCCTGCCCAGTTTCTTAAGGTCCTTCTTGGTTTTCTCTGATGCAAAAACTGGCCTTCTGTTCATCCCAGACTCTTCTTCGCACCTATGGTTCTGAGCGCGTGGTTCTTCTGGCTCTCCGCTGGGAAGATCCGCTTGCCTCTGACCTTCTTCTGGATGCGTGCTGTGTCCCAAAAAAAAAAAAAAAAAAAAAAATTGGCCAAAATAGAATATGTTGTCAAGTTTTTTGACGAATTCATTCAAAAAAAATCAAAAACCCCAGTTCTTTGCAGAAATTGTGGACTTTTAGCTGGACGGAGAGTGACGGGAAGAAAAAAAAAGAATAAAAAAAGAAGAAAAACCATAAAAGACCGGTGATTTTATTTATTTTAATTCACTCAATTTTTTTCTAAGGGAGGGGGGGGGGGGGGTCTCCCACCCGTCTGCTGTTTCCCTGAAAAGAACTTATGTTTTCTGCAGCAAAGAGCTTAAAGAACGGGAATAATAGCTATTTACTGCCAACAAGTAATGACTTTACCGTTACCTCGAGGTTCCGCATTTTACCGTCGAGGGCCCGCAGGGCCCGAGATGGTAAAATGCGGAACCGAGAGGTCGGTAAAGCATTACTTGGCGGTAGGTAAGTGGTTTTATTTCACGACACTCTGAAATTACTTCACCACGAGGGGCACAACAGGGTGACAAGGGGTACAACAAGAGAGGGGTTACAAAGGTTACAATACAAGTTGTTTTCCCTCCTTTTGTTGACTAAGAGCTGCCGCTGTCGCTGGCATTGCCACTGTCACCATCTCTAATCAGGCCTTCCCATACCTGGCGCGGCCGCTGGCTCCTTTTTTTCTGCTGCTTCGGTATTTTGAAGTCATTTGGGGAGCTTGGGTAAGCTGACTAAGTTACCCTTACCCACAGAAGAGTTACCCCCAGAAACTGGGAACAAGGCCTAGCCAAAAGTGGGCAAATTGGGAGGAAAAAGTAGTCCAACTTGGAACTGAGCCGAGGCAAAAGTTGGCCAATTGAGCTGAACCTGGGGGGAAATAGCAAACTGAGAGGAAAAAGTAGCCCCACTGGGAACCGAACCGAGGCAAAAATTGGCCTACCGAGGCATATTATTTAACGGAAACCCCCTATTACTTCACGGAAATCAGGCCATTATTTCACCGTGAAGTAATGAGATTTAGCGTGAAGTAATGGGCCCCCCAGTGCGTGAAGTAATTTCTGAAGAGTGAAATAAAGAAAAAAAAAAAGGTTCAAACTTAGAATATCCCGTAGGTCATTTTGCTACTAAAGACTTTTCGGCTTCTTCCCCCCCCCCCTTTATTTTTCGGGAGAAAAAAAAAAGAAAAAAAGATTTTTCCATGATGGGTGTGAAGGGAAGGTGGGATAACAACGGTACTGAATAGAAAAAGAATAAGAAAAATCGGGGATGGGTTGAAAAAGAAAAAATGGGGGGGGGAGAAAAAGGTATTTTTCTTTTACCCTCTTTTTTTTTTTTTTTTGCACACTTGAGCACGCTTTCCCTTTTCCAATAAAAAAAAAACACAAATGGGCGAGACAAAAAAAAAAAGAAAAAAAAAAAAAAAAAAAAAAAAACAGCAGATAAATAAGCATAACAAAATGGCAGTATGTTTTCCTCTTTTTTATTTTATTTATTTATCTTTTTGGCCCCCCTCCCTAGTGTTTTTGGCTGGGGACCCCATAAATAATGTAGTTTGTTTCCTCATGTTTCTTGCAGGTTTGTGATCAGTGGTGGCTAAACTAAGAGGGCATGTAAAGAATGAGTGTTTCTTCGTCCAAATAAGAGATGACAAGCCAACTGAAGCAGTGCTGGGGAAGACCGCTTTCTATGAGTTAGGCAAGATTGTTGCATGTGAGTTGATGCTCCCCAACGTTGCCTCGTTACGGGCCATACGTTTAGGCGCTCTTGTGCTACGCAAGCCGCCTAATGACCCATCCACCAAGCCAGCCGACAGCCACCTTCCCCCAGGCCGCCCCAAGCACACATGATATCAGAATCCATGTGATCATCAAGCAGGAGAAGTAGTAGACAGAGTCTGGCTAGTAGACCGACTACTTGTTCTCCCCTTTTTTCTTTTCTTTTCTGCCATTATTTACTTTTTAGCATGCCAAATATAAAACGTCCCCAGCCAAAAAAAAAACACTAGGTCGGAGGGCAAAAACGATAAATAAAATCACAGATTCTGCTATTAAAGTGGACTTTATTTTTCCCTTGGCCTCATTTTCTGTCCCTTGGGGTCATGATTTTCTCCCTCGCTACGCTCGGGGAAAATCAAACCCCCGCGGGAAGAAAAAACGCCCGCGGGAAATAAAGTCCACTTTATTTTACCAAAATCAATAGTTATTTTTTTTAAGTCCCGAATGCTCGCTCCTCTGAACCCAGAGGTCTAGAATTTGAAGCAAGCTTAAGAACAGGGACTGCTTGCTGCACTCCTGTTAACCAATGCTGATCTTCAAGGTACTTTATTAATAATAATAATAATAATTTATTAATGAAAAACACAGCCAGAAGAGAAAGAAAAAGGAAATAAAAATAAATAAAAAAAAACAACTTGAGAAAAGAATGGCAAAAAAAAAAAAAAAAAAAAAAGCGCTCTGTGAATCACCCCCAAGGTAGTTTCAAAGCAACTTGCTAAAATATTTTTAGTCCTGTTACAAAAACACGGGGTGAGGGGGACAGTGGGCAGCTTCCAACAAACAACGAGCTATAATTTACCCAATTTTCTTTTTCACAATTACCCCCCCCCCCTTTTTTTTGAAAATTAAAGTTTTTGGTTGCAAAAAGAAAGAGAGGGCACATTTTTTTTTTTTTTTTTTTTTTTTTTTTTTGGCGGCACGTCAGTAGTTTTCATTTCCTTTTTTTTCTCTTTTTTTTGTTTTTCTCCCACTCACTGCTGCCTTTTCATAAATCTCAGGGGTTTGCTACAACGCATCACTTCCCTCCTCCCTTTTTTTTTTTTTTTTTTTTTTTTTTTTTTTTTTTTTGGCCCTGCTGTACAAACAAAAAAAAAAAAAAAAAGCCCCTTCCAGAAGGGTTCCATCCAGAGATCTTGTGGTGTATTCTTAGTACTATAAAACTTTGGGGGGAAAGGAAGGGTTTTTTTTTTTTTTTTTTTTTTTTTTTTTTTTTTTTTTCTTTATTTAAACCACTGAACCCATATGTCAAATATATATACATGACATTAAAAAAAGAAAAAGAAAAAATCCACAGACCTTTTGTTCAAATTGTGATCTGCCATTCTCTTTTTTTTCTTTTTTTTTTTTGACGCCGTTGCGCGATTTTTTTCACTTTGTTTGGCTAAATGCCGCCCCTTTCAGCACTTTTTTATAAGAAATTGAAGAGTCCAAAATCCGGGAAAGTGGCAACGAGGAATACTCGACTCCACCTGAAGGGGAGCATCACCGTGATCTTCAGGAGCCCGAAACACCGACAAGTACCAGAAACTCACCGATAGGTCCCCCAGAGAACTTCTCCGTAAAAAGAACACTTTGGTTAAATGCTATTTTTTTTTCTTTTCTTTTTTCTTTTTTTTTTCAAAAATCGCCTCAAAAATGGACTTTTTTCGGTTTTTTAGCCTGTGGGCTTAGTTAAATTGTTTGTTGTTGTGTGATATAAAGATGGAAAATATAGGGAAAAAAAAGATGTCTTTGAAGGGAACCCGCAGTATGTGACAGGATCGCCTAGAAAAAATAGAGAGGTAAGTAGCACACGGCATTAGAATTCTTTTTTTGGTCGGGGAAAAAAAAAAAAGTGCAGAGTGCTCACTTGACCCCTAAGTTATAGACAACTCTCAAAGCCAGCCCCAAGTATTTTTTTTTTTTTTTTTTTTTAAAAATAGAATTCACTATGAGGTTAGCAACGCCCCACCGCAGTAGCATGCCTACCCTTCTGGGAGCTTGGTTGCCGTAAGCCCGAAGCAAAAAGGTGGCGGAAGATCGCAGGGTTTCACATTCTTGCATCTTTTGCCTGCTTCTATGATGCCCCCTGCCGTCTTTTCGATTCTCCTCCCATTTTTGCAACAAAAAAAAAAAAAAAAAAAAAAAAAAAAAAAAAAAAACAAATACTGGTTGCTCTTGCAAAGAATGAATTTCGCCAATAAAGAAAACCTCCCCCCGCCCATAATGAAGGCTTAGCACAAGATTTACTTGTTGCAGCCGCCCTGCCCTAGAAAAAGGAAAAATTCTCGCAAAAAAAAAAAAAAAAAAAAAAAAGAAGAAAAGAAAAATACAACGACCCTCTCATTGATCCACTGCATCGTAGCCCCCTGCGACATCATATGGCCGGGGAAATCGGGAAAACAAAAAAAAAAAACCCCCCCTCTCTTTTTCTTTTCTTTTTTATTTTTTGAGAAGAAAAAAAAAAATCACATTGTTGTAAGAGTAAGATGACCCGCATTTTCTCTTTAATATTTTTCTCTCTCTTATGTTACTATACTTTTTCTTTTCAGGGTCCCGGCGGGGGGGGTACGGGCCTTGAGGGAGAAAAAAAAAAGGAGGGGAACTTCTCATCTTACTCTCCCCCGCCGGTAGCTCGGGAAAAAAAAAGGGGGGGGAGGCAGGGAAAGGAAGTAGTGATATGCTGGAGGGGGGAGTAAAGGGAGGGAAGAAAAGGAAATACTCTCCTCTTTCCCATGCGTTTCAGGGATTTTTTTTTTTGTTTACAACTTAATCTTAACTTTCTTTTCCCGGAAAAAAAAAAAAAAAAAAAAAAAAAAAGAAAGGACCACCACCAACATGGAGAGCCCACATCGGAGAAAACAGCAGCATTTTTACGCACAACCGATTGACCTCCTTGATCTCCTGAAAAATCTACCCCTGTGTACATATGGCGCATGGAGCGGGCAGCAGGGTATCCGCAAACCCGCTTCTTTTCTTTTCTTTTCTTTTTTTTTTTCCTTTTTTTTTTTTTTCCTTTTTTTATCCTTGTAATAAAAAATTCTCGCCCTTTCGTTCATGGGACGCGTAAATCTCGGCTCTCTATTTTTTTTTTTTTTTTTTTTTTTTGTTTCCCCCGAATTTTCTTCGAAAACACACCTCCAAATAATCATTATTTGCCAGCCATGTTAAAAAGTGAGGGAATGTGACCCCCACGCCCATCGTTTCAGTGGGCGGTGGAATGCCAAGCCGCCCGCACATCCGCGCCACCCCGGAGCTCGTAATCTGCTGTGACCCGCCTTCTGAGAACATCGAATGGAGCGTTCTAGCACAAAAAAACGTAATCTTGTTCAAACAAGCATAGTACTCCACCATGCTGATTGAGGGCACGGTACCAAGGAGCAGGGTCAGTTGCCTGGCCGATGCCCTCAGCGCCGAAGCGTGTTCACTAGCACCCCCTCTGCTGCCCTGCAAGGCATCGACAGCCTGCTTCGGGACACATTGGACATTAACATCTTGGAACGCACATGAATCTCTTAAGGCAAGTTTGAAACCTTCTTTACTAGTCACGCTCACTGCATTTATACTCAACACGAGGGACCCCTCCGTGACACCATTTTCAAAGGCCACTGAGTCCTCTTTCACTTTTGTCACCAGCGCTCCCATGTCTGTCTCGTGCCTCCTGTACGTTATGGTGCTGATGCCTAAAAACGGTTTCAGTTCTTTGAACTTCATGTTGTTGACCTGTACTTGCTTGCACCGCTCCTCGTGAGCCGGCAGCGCGTCCCTCACGAACTCCACGCCGCACATCGTGCAGGAGGTCATGCCCTTCTTGCACACTTCGTCGTGTTGGGTGTCGTCTCTAGTCACTTTGTCCCCACACGCAGCGCATGTCACTAGCGTCACTCCGCAGTCCATCTCCTTGTGTACGACAAGAGGTGTCCCTTTTAGCATCGCCCCGCAGTCCGGGCACGATGTCCTGCTCTCGCACACTACGGTGTGTATCTTCATGTCGTCCTCGGGCAGCACGATGGGGCAGAATTCGCACTTCCTTGGAACAGACTTGCACACGTCCTGCAAGTGGTCTGGCAACTCACCCGCGGTCATCCCCTGCTTGCAGTACTGGCAGAACGCAGGTCGTTCCCCGCATGTCTTCCCATGCTCTGCCCGTGCCGGGAACACTTTGTTGCAGTACTGGCACGACACAGGTTGGTTCTCGCAGACGAGCATGTGTGCCTCTTCGTCACTTGCTGTGAAGCTCTTGCCGCATTTGTTGTAGCACTCGATTACCCTCAGCGAGCAGTACCTGTTGGTGTGCAGGGACAGCATTGTCCATTTAATCGAAGTCTTGCACCCTAGAGGGCATGCCACGAATCGCTCTGAGCACAGCTCTCCAGCAGGATGGCCCTCGAGCCCAACGGGGTCGCCACAGCTCGTGCACCGAACTGCGCGGAAGCGGCACACTTCTTGGCAGTGACGTGCCATGTCGCGTGTCATAACTGCCACCTCACATCCGTTGAAGCATGGACGCACCTCCAAAGGGCACGTCACGTGGAGACTGCCAGCAGCATCGCCGCAGCCTAAGACTGTACACCTTTGGGCACATTCACCTTTATCCATTGCAGAACACGTAAGGGCGTGCGCCTCTAAACTGCTGCTCTCAACCACAGCACCGCAGCCTTCCGGGCATGGTTTGGGGAGGTGCGCACATTTCTTGAGGTGAGCAAGAAGGCTGTACCGAGGAACTTCCACTTCACACGTAGGGTGCAGGCACATGATAGGCTTCATCTTGCAGACCTCGTCGTGGGTTGCCTGCGAACTGAAGGAAAGGATATCTCCACAGCCGTTCAGGCATGTGACTTGTCGGTGCATACATATTTCCGCCAAATGAGCAGCCATGCTGCATCTTTTGACCATGAGGCCACACCCTTCATGGCATTCGATGTGCTCATTCCTGCACTCGCGGAGGTGTGCGTCCCACCTCACTAGAGGCACATTGGTACCGCATCCTAAAACGCAGTCGATCATGCCGCCTGCAAAGGACATGTTTGCACACACGATGCTGTGCACTTGCAACTGCCTCAGCGGGACAACCTCCCCACAGCCTAAGGGACACTCGATACTTCGCACCGAGCAGTCGCTGTGGTCTTCGTCGTACACGTTAACACCGCAACCTTTCTTGCACGGAGATGGCTTCTCTGCGCACCCGTTCCGGTGAGCTTGCATCTTGTGCGCGGCCACGACGCCCTCGCACCACAGGCACTGCAGCGCGCGCTTGTCGCAGTATTTGATGACGTGCTCAACGTACCTATTCCTTGGGAGGGACAGCCCGCAGCCCAGTTTGCATGGCACTAAGAAATTCTCACAAACGACAGCGAAGTGAGCAGGAAGAGCACCACGTTCCACTGTCTCTCCGCACCCATAGGGACAGGGGTGAGCACCTTCGACAACACCACTGCAGTCGTGGAGTTCGTTGGGGCTGACCCAGTTCCCGCAGCCTGCTTTGCATGGGTACGACAGGTTGCCACAGCTCGACATGTGTTCTTGCATATTATAATCCGTCAGTTTGGCGCCGCAAGCGAGAGGGCACATCACCTTCTTCCCTTTGCACTTCCACATGTGTTCAGGAGTCTTTCTGGCAAGCACTTCTTCACCGCAATCCCCGCAAGTTATCATTCTGTCTGCGCAAGACACCTCTTTGTGCATTGCTATCTTGCTGACTTGAACCACTTCGCTGCACTTCTCGCACTGTACCAACCTGTCCGGACACGCAAGCCCATGACTGGAATTCGTTAGCGTAGCACCGCATCCATTGGGGCAGCTCGACCCTGGCCATGGACAGGACACCATGTGGGTGACCATGAAGCTTGACTCCATGACACCCTTGCAGGCATTGCATGCTCGTTGTGACTTAGGGCACAGTGATAAGGAGTGTCGGTGGGCATCTTCCCTACTTGGGAGAATGGCACCACACCCGAGAAGGCAAGGCACTGCTGTGTTAGGGCATCGGGCATAGTGCTTAGGTAGCTCAGAAGCTGTGCAGAAGTAGCCGCAGTTGTACTGGCACGTTGCAATCCGGCCTACACACGTCTTCCATAAATGAAACTGCATCTTGATCCGCGGAACTGTTTCCTTGCATTGGTAACAAACCACCTCAGCTTGCTCGCAGAATGGGAAGTGAGAGGCTACCGAAACACCCACAGCACCGCATCCCCAGATACATGGGGCTTTGTTGCCGCCCCTGGCGCAATGCGAGGCATGCTGGAGAAGGTTGCTTGCCACTATCACCTCGCCGCACTTATTGGGACACAAGATGTAGCGGTTCATACACGCATTCACATGGGGCACCAGTAGGTTGTATGGGAGGACAGCACCGCAGTCGAAGGAGCACGGCAGCACCACCTGAGAGCAGCTTGCGTTGTGAACCACTTGCTCGTTCAGCTTGAAAGCTTTGCCACACCCGTTCACACAGGTGTCGTATCGTGACCTGCATTTCGAAATGCAATGCTGGGGGAGGTCAGATAAATCTATGAATTCTCCGCAGTCGAGAGGGCACTCCAGTTTTCGGTTGCACTGCAAAACATGTTCTTTCAGATTGTTTGCGGGTATCACCTTTTCGCAACCAGAGGGACACAGTCTGTCACCACTGCCACACAAAAGGTAGTGCATTGTGTATTGCGAAGCTGCCACCAGCTCCGAGCAGGTCGTGCATTTCATGAGACGGTTTTTACAAAGCGTAACATGCTCTACTATTTCTGACTTCTTGAATTGCATGCCGCAGTTTCCACAAGGCTGCGTCCTGTTTGCGCACACCGAGCTGTGCTGTTGAAGCGTCTCCGCGCTGCTGCTGTAGCCACACGTGATGCAGCCGGTTATCCTATTCTTACAGCTGCTAGAGCAATGGATAAACAGGTTCTTCTTTGCTACTGTTGAACGGCACTTCTTAGGGCACGGTATTCGTGTCATGATGCAGGTCTCAAAGTGGACAGCCAGCCTCGTCGACGGCTCTAGCGACGTATCGAGTTCCTCGCTGCAGCCCTGTGGGCACGTCGCACCGATATTCTTGATCAGCCTGCATACGAGGAAGTGTGGTGTCAGATCGCCTTTGATGAACACGTTGCAAGCAGGGCAGTTGGTGCCCACGGAACAGTGGGCTTCAACATGTGAAGCCATCTCCAGCAGAGGAACGAGGGTTCCGCACCCTTGAGGGCACTTTAAGGGCCGCATGTTGCAGATCTCCGCGTGCTCGGAACGTTTATGCATAAGAATCTTCTGTCCACACCCGTTCCCGCACACGACGACCCTTTTAATACAGTTGTCGTAGAGGTGATCACCTAGGGACAGCGCTGCAACAGACATCCCGCACTTGGCGGGGCATGGCACGGGCTGTGCAAGGCACCGTGAGACGTGAGAAAGCCGCTCTTGGATGTTCCCGAAGACAGCGCCGCACCCTGCAGGGCATTGCAACTCGTGCCGCTTCTCACAGTGATATGCAGTGTGCTGGCTCATTGAACTCCTAGCAATTTCTATGTTGCAGCCCAGTGGACACGGGATAGGAATCTCAGTACATGAGTTGAAGTGGTCGACTTCGCCGTCGATGAAGCAGTCGCACATGGGGCACAACTCGCCTGCGGTGCAACCCCGTTGGTGCTCGGCAAAGGCGTTCTGGGGAACAAGCTGCTTGCACCTGGGGCACGTTACAAGATGGGTGCAAAGGTGCTCGGGGTGCATTTCCGCGACTTCCCACGTAAAGTGAAGCAAAACAGCATCCTTGACATAAGGGCACTGTGCAGGGTACTGCGCGAGGAGGGTAAGAAGAGAAGCGGCGGATACTGCCGCGGCTATAGAGGTTTCACAGGACTGGCACACCTTGCTGGAGGACACAGCGGCACAGTATTCGCAAGGGGACTCGGCTAGCAGTGTGATCGACAATGGGGTCTGGCCTCCCGTCGTATCTCCCTGCGAATGGGTTTTGTTGAAAGCCTCCACACTTTCCCGGATGCTGAAGGGCCGTGGCTGTTCGGGGACCGCCTCTCTATCTCGCTTGTAGTAGTAACTGATAGCGACGAAGAACAAGAAGATACAACAATCGCCGATAACGAAGAAGTAGCTCCCTCGGGGAGGGCTTGAATTGACCCCGTCAACAACAATGGAAAGCCCCATGAAGATAGACCCCAGCAGGATATGCCAAGTGTACGCAACGTGCATACTAATCATCAGAAGCAACAGCGAAGCGGAGCAAGTCCCTGTTCTGGTCATGTGCGTCATGGAACTGTACTCCACACGAGGCGTCGAGTTCGAAGGAGCGGGGAACACATCGTAAAATGGCGTCCAATAATGTAAACTCATCCCCAGCCACCCAAGGCACATCATGAACAGGAGGGTACAGAAGGGGAAGCCTGCCACGGTGCTGCTTTTCCGATGGTGCACAACAACAACACATGAAACACCGACAACCACTGCTGCAAAGCAGAGCGAAATGTAACCCAGAATTTTATATGAACCAAAACCGCCCATTGCACATGAATAAGCTACGGCAGCGACGGCGGTGAACAGAGATGAAAGCCCGGATTCCCATTTCCGCGGAGTTGGCTTCGTAATGAAAAAGTAGAAAGCTGCCTGCAGCAACGTTATAAGAGAAGCGATGCATAGCAGCCCAGCAGCACGAAGACGTGGGACGTGAACTGCAAATGCAGAAGAGATGGTTGTAGCAGCCCACAGAACGGCAGTGGTCGCGAATGCAACGGAGACCCGAATGTCAGGCTTGGTGTACAATTGCTCGCAATCAACGGTTTCAATAACAGTTGTGGGATTGTTGGTGTCAGTTGTGGAACATAAAAGAAGAGGGTTGCTAGTAATGGTTGTTGTCATTCCATTAGTCGTCGCCCCCTGAGACGACTCTAGCAACACGCGGCTCCTCAGTCGGGCCCCCATTACCCTCGTCCCGCTCAATGTCGTGTCCCCACTGCCAAAGCTTAACCCCTTCAGGGAACTCCTCACTGAAGAAAGCTGCTGCTTCTTCAAATACGTGTTGAGATGTGGTCCTTCCTCTGCATCATAAGATGCCGAGGACAGACTCATGTCCATGGTTTGGTAGAAGAGATGCAAAAAAAAAAAAAAGAGGGGGGAGAGGGGAAACGTTAGTACTACGTTTC
>OZ025701.1:341084-481276 GCA_964019335.1 Diplonema japonicum
CCCTTTGAACGCGGCTCTTTAGGACGCCGCTACCGTTTGGACGGCAGAGTACTCTTACATTGTCCGATTGTGAACTTTTCTGTGTTTTGCACGGCATTTCTGATGAATATCTATCATTTTCCCGAGGTTAGGATGGTAAGTTTGTTTTTGCAAATATTCAGGTACCAAACCGTGGTCACTGTTTTTCAAAAATACAGATAAAGTATTAACAAGTGCCCAGAAATGCTCTAATCCGGCGGATTTTGATTTTTTGGTTAATTTGGAGGGTATTGGGCGGTTTTTTTTACCTTAGGGGAAAAGAATTTAAAAAACTTTTTTTTTTCACGTTTAACCACGTTTTTTAGGACCATGTGACCCCCCCTAGGGCTATGCTGGCAGGAAACGTGGAAACGTTTCCGTTTCCGTTTCCGTTTCCATGAAACGCGTTTCCATGGTTATGGAAACGGCTATGTATATTTCGGTAAACACACTGTTTAGAAGGTCCTTATTTATTTGGGGTTTTTGAAGATACTTACTTTTGGGGTTTTAGAAGGAAAGCGCACGTCGGTCTCTACAAAAACGAAAGTAAACATGGTCCAGAGAAAGCACCCCCTGGGAGGCGCTTGTGGGAGGAGGTTCAGGCGGAGGACGGGAAGAAGACAGTAAAATGTCGCTTCTGTGATATGGTCTTCACAGTAGCGTCAACCAGCAGACTCCGCGCCCACATGTTCCAAACAAAAGGCCAAGGAGTAGCGACGTGTGTCCCCAAAGGGGATAGTGTGGAGCCCCACAAGAAGCTGTTGGAGAAAGCGACAGCGGAGGCGAAGGCTGAGGCAGAGGGAACGAAGAAGCGTAAAGTGGAGAACAGGCCAATGACGCCATTTTTAACTGCTACAAGCACGCCAGACGACGTGGACAGGGCTGTTTCGGATTTCTTTCTCGAAACTGGGACCCCATTTTTGAGGGTCGAACATCGGTATGATGTTTATCTGTTTCGTATCCTCTCATATTTTCTGTTCACAGAACATTCAAGGCACTGTTTGAGAAGGTGAAGCGCCTTCCGCTCGGGGCCACGTACGAGCTACCGGACAGGAAAGCTCTGAGCGGAAGGCTGGTTGACGACGCTGTTCAAAAAATGGATGCCACAATCGCATCCTTCATCGAAACCCAGAAGATTTCCCCAGGGCCAACACTGGCCCCCTTTGTCTCGTATATTTCTTCCGAGTGGTTTGCCCCCAAAAAAATAAGTCTCTAAAACCCCCAAAATAAGGAAACGTTTCTGCCCCAAGGAAACGGCCCCAAAATAGGGAAACGTTTCCGTTTCCGTTTCCCTTTTTTTTCAAAAAATGCATGGAAACGCGTTCCATGCCAGCATAGCCCTAGGGGGGGGGGGGGGGGGGGGAGAGACACCTTTTTTCCCCCTTGGGAAGTGGTCACAACACCCAAAAAAAAGGTCCCCCTTTCCCCCCCCCCCTTTTTTTTTGCCCTCTACTAAAGATAACTGGGTAGAATTCCTATTTTTTTTCTTCTTTCTTTTTCAAAAAATTAAAAAAAAAAAATGAAAAAAAAAATTTTTTTACTAATAATAATAAAACACCAAGGAATGGATGAGCAAAAAAAAAAATGGGGGGGGGGGCAGCAGAGAGACGAAATATAGCAAAAGTAGGAGTCGCACGCACAAAGAAGTATATTTTCGGTAATGATGGGAAAGGATATTAGTAACGCTGAAGGTACCCCTATCACATACTTTGAACTTGAAATTGTTCACTTTCACCACATCTTGCTTAAAAAGCCTCTCTTTACACACTACCCCATTTCCCTACCAGGCAATATTATCCAATAAATGGCGGTATTACACATAAGAGGTGCATAAGAAAGAAGAAGAAAGGGGAAGAAAAAAAAAAGAGAACACACTGCATGGGAGAGTTGTTTTTTTTTTTTTTTTTTCAAGTACAAGAATTCTTTTTTTTTCGCCCCCCTCTTTTTTGTTCTTTTTTCCTTTTCCCCCTTGATAAAAAAGAAAAAAAACTTTTATTAACACGAAAAGAAGAAGAAGAAGAAGAAAAAAACTGTTTTTTTTGTTGTTGTTGTTTTTTTTTTTTCTTTTTTTTTTCCCCCCTACCTATCACCCCCCACCACATTTTCTTTTTTGAAAAAAAATCACTGTGTCTGATTGACGGATGGACGCTTTGGAGGGTGCTTAAAGGTAAGAAGAGATCGGGGCTTTTTAACCAACGGGGTTGAAGGAAAAACGGAAGCAGGTCTGTAAAAAAAAAAAAAAAAGATTTTTTTTTAAAAAAAAATATTTAACACACCGTTTCAATGTAGGCTGAGGGGGTGTGCGCGCCAGCGGGGTGGAGGGCAGCGAAGAAGCGGAGGAAGGACAGCGCTCTCCGCTTTTTTGCTCGGTTTTTTCATTTTCGCTGTCCTCCCCCACGACGGGGACCCCAACAGGACGCCTCGGCGGCGGCGAGGGCTTTACACTACGCCGCTTCATACTCCTCAGAAACGAACCAAACCCCGAACTGGAGCCCTTAGACGCGGACCCAACAGAATGTTGAGAAGAAGCGTCATCATCAGGAATGCTCAAAGGGGTAACCGGTGTAGGAGGCGTACCATCAAGTAATACAACGGACGCTTCACGCTCACCAAAGGATTCTTCTTGATTGTAAAAATCAGGTTTCAACAACGGAGGCGGGGTACAGGCCTCACGCTCCCTTTTGGTCGTGTCCGACAAAATAGGCCCATCATGCATTTTCAACACTTGATTTTCCCCAATGTGAACAACGACAACGGTAATGTCATCGTGAACACTACGCCGATTTTTTCCAGCAGGCATTTGTTTGATCATCCTCACGGAAACCCCCATAACGGCAGCGGCCTGTTCTACTGCAGATTCGATGAGCACTGTGGCGGGGTTATGGTGCCGTCTAGACGCGATTTCTACTATTTTTTGATTATCCAGCATGTTGTAAAGACCGTCTGACGCAATAATCAAAGTCTTGTCGTCATCGTGAATCGAATGCTTTGTCACTATCGGCTCCGAGGTTATGTAGGGAACATGCAGCCGGTATGGTGGAAAAGAAAATTCAGGTATTTTCAGGTATGCATCGCCAAGAGCTCGTGTGACCATTAATGAGCCAGCCACCCTGCGTGGGCCGGACTGTGTTGTTTTGATCGGCATTGGGTCAGTTGTGCGCCGTCTCACTTCATCGCATTCTAGTTTGTTGCCGCAGTCCTGGTCTGTTGAGAGTTCCCTTGCTTCGATTCGATTAGAATTTTGAGATTTTCGAGCCAGTACCGCGCGGCTGTCTCCGACACATCCTGTAATAACTTCTTCTGATGTTATAAGGCACACTATAGCGCAGGAACCACATGTTGCGTATTCCTTTGCGTGTTCTTTAATATACTCCTTATCGAGCTCATTCAATGTTGTCTTTAGAACCGATTCATAGGGTATGGGGTGCGGGTGTGCGTTTCTCGCGGTTTTGAAAATGCTGGTAACGGTTTTCTCGCAGAAAATGGAGCAGGTGGGGCCGCCATGGCCGTCGAGAACTGCGAAGAGGTGCACGTCTGGGTAGCTGACGTCGATTACGGACCTGTCCTCGTTTCTTGCGTTGGCATTCATGGAGTCAATAGAGAACCCTTTTACTTTCGGTGGACACCGTGGGACAGATATCGGGGTCGGGCTGGGGGATGTACTATGGGATGCATTGCTCGGCTCGCTATCTATCGCTACAAACTCTCGCTGTTTTTTTTTTTTTTTTTTTTTTTTTTTTTTTCCCGGCCATACCGTGTACGCCGATGGCATCTTATATAAATTTTTTAATCTTTCCCCCCCGAAATTTTTTTTGCTAAAATTTTTTGCCCCCCCTCCCAACGTTTCTTTTTTTTCGGGGGGGGTTTTTTTTTACTGTGTTGGTTGTTTGTTGTTCCCTAAAAAAAAGTTTTAAAAAAATCGGGTTTTTTTTGTCATTTTTGTTGTTTTTTTTTTAATTTTTTTTTTGTTTTTTTTTCCAGATGGGTTTTGTTTGTTTGTTTTTATTTCATTGGATTATTATTATTTTTTTTTAAAGTCACGCGGCAATAAGAAGGAAAAAAAAAAGGGGGGAGTAAAGCGTAATGAATGCGGAACAGAAAAAGAATGGGGTGAAGGGATCAAAAGGGGGGGAGCATGAGCAGTGTCCATGATATTATGGTGGAGAAGCAGGGGTAAGGGGGACAGACCTAGGAGTCACTCTGTCTGACATCGTCGGGGCGGAATTAAAACTCGGTCTGTGGCCTTCAAACGGCACTTTTTTCTTCTTTTTTTTTTTCTCTCCTCCCTTCTTCATTTCACAGTCTTTGAACTTGAAACTTGCTGGTATCAAACAAAAAAAAAGAGGGGGGGAAAACCCCCTAAGGCATAGCAGTCATCGCTCGGTAAAAGAAATTGACAACCCCAACATCGGCGGTCAGGATACACATAAAATAAAAAAAAAGGGGGTGGTGGTGAGGAAAGATATGGGTAGAAGGCTCTTAATAAAAATACATAGGGGGGAGGGGATATCGTTTTACTATAATTTTTTTTTTTTCCCTGTCTTGCAACAGGCTTATTAACTCGCGAGAAAAAAAAAATTTTAAAAGAAAAAAAAAAAAAAAGAGGGGGAAAAAAAAAGGGGAGGGTGCAGAGACCCGCTCTAAGTGCCTTTTTTTTTTTCTTGAAAGCTCTCTGAGCACCCCCCTTCTTTTAAAAATATATATATATATATATAAATACCCCCCAACAAAACACTGTCCCTCTCTCCCCCCCGTTTTATTTTTTAAGATTTCTCTTTGCTCCGACTCATCAGGTTGGCGTTAGCACCTACCACGATCAAGGTGGTGCCAATAAAATGCATCAGCGTAAACGGTTTTGGGAACAAAAGGTACGAAAAGAGAATGGTAGACAGCTTCCTAAAGGACGTGATCAACGCTGCTGTAGAGCCCCCGTGTGACATAATCACTTGTAATACAGCGGATGTACCAAAATAAGAGCAAGCCGAAGACCCAACAACGAGAAGTAAAAACGAAGGGTTCAACGACAAAAACACCACGAAAGCCGGATAGGTAGAGCTGAGGTAGAAATAAATGATGGCGGGGATGATGGCCAACACCTGCATCAACAGAATAACCTCTTGCTTCGCGGCGTTGTACCGTCCGAACGCAAGGCCTTCCTCAACAATGAACACACCAGCATCGCATACCAAAGCAGCAGTAATATACCCTAAACCCCAATAGTCCCGTTTACCTTTAGAGACACCCGTTGACATAAAACCCAAACCGGCAACTATGAGCACCGCGCCAATCCATTGATAAATCCCAGGTTTTTTCGCAGACCGTAGAAAAATAATTCGCGCGACCATGACCCACAATAACTTCGACGATTTGAAGACAACCTGCGTCAGATAATCCAAATGCAAAATCGATTTATTCGTCAATATGTAAGACCCGGACATTAACAAACCCAGCAGCCCGTACACCCAGAACGGAGCTTTCATTGTAAAGGTTCCGGACAGCGATGAGGATCTCAACCGGCAATCGAGTAATGCAACACATGCAATGCAAGCTGCTTGAATCACAGACAGCGCTTCGACGTATGAGAAGGAAGGGAGGTGGAAGATCTGTTCTTTAAGAATCGCATCGAAACAGTGAAAGAAAACAACCTGTGCGGAAAGCGCTGCCAAAACGTAGAAAGGGTCTGCAGATGACGATGTTGAGCTTGTTGTGGGGTTTTTAATCACGATGTGCTCGGTGTCCATGAGGCCAGCGGTTTTAAAAATCTGCGGGATGTCAATCGTAGCGTTGATTGCCGATGTTGCCAGTTCCTTCCGGTTCACGATTTTTTCCATTGAATTGACAGGATGCTGTCGAACCATTGCCGTCCGCACGTTTCCTAGCTGTTGACAATCGAGGTTCTTCCACAGTTCGAGAACGGTGGCTTGCGGTTCTTCGGCGAGGGATTCGTATTGAATAAAATGCTTAACGATGTTCACGGGCCATTCCTCCACAATGGTTTCCCATTGCTTCACGCTTTTCTCCACAAAGCTTTCGATGTCATGGGTGGTTACCCTTACCTTTTCGGTTTCCTTCAGCTGTGCGGGTTCTTCTGTGTAGTATCTGCCCGTTTGTTCCGCAACTTTTCGCGACACAACGAGATCCAACGCACGCGACCTCGACACCACAACAATCTTGTTTATGTCCAAAGATTCTGTTAACTCACTAAGGTTTATTTTATGGTGAATAAGCTGTTCTGGGGTTACTCGGCAGCCGACATATTTTGCCTTAGGGTGAGTTTCCTCCGCAGTTTTCAAAACAGTTTTTATCTCATCAACAGGTGTCGCCACCACCCTCGTCACTGAAATCGGCTCAGCATGCACCACCACGACCTCCTCCCCTGATCTCAGATACGACACCAACAATGTGGTCCCTGCCCTCTCCTGACCTATCACCAGTAATCTCTTCGCTGGCATTTCTTTTTCTTTTTTTTTCCCCCCCCTTTTTTCTTTTTTTTTTTTTAAAACCAATATGTAATTATTTATAAATAAGAAAAAAATACATTTTTTTTTGTGGGGCAAAAAAAAAAGGAAGCAGCAAAGAACAAAGAAAGGGCCAAAGTATATATGAATAAGGGGGGGGGGGGGTATTTTCTTTTCTGTTCTTTTTTGTTTTCTTTTTCTTTTTTACGGGGAATACAACATTTACTAGGTAGGGGGGGAGGGGGGGGGGGGGGTATGAGTAGTCGGGTGTGTGTGAGTTTTTTTTTTTTTTTTGAAACAAGGGGAAAATTATTCTAGAGCACCCCACTGCAAAGAAGGATCCGTGTTGGGATCATAAGGTGAATAAGTACCAGGCTTGTAGGTGGAATGCCTAAGAGCGGGCTGATGAGAGATGACAGGGGGGAAGTTCTTGGTAGGGGTGGGGGTAGTAGGTTGTTTCATGCATTCCACCCGTTGCCGAGCCGCTGCAAGTACAGAGAGCAATCTATCGTTTGAGTTGGGGGAACTAGGGGTAGTGGTCACAGGTGCAGTAGATGTAGGTACAGGAAGCACATTTTTCCTGGTTCTGTCCTCGCGTGCAAAAGCTTCTTTTAGCAGGTTTTGCAGTCGGCTTATCTCCCTGTTGGCGGCTTCTAATTCATCTTTTTCTTCCTTCGCCGCCTTCAGGTGCCTGAGCGCCACCCTCCTCTCCCCAGAGTGTTTAAATTTCACAATAGCATGCTCTCCTCCTTCTAGTTCCTTGACCACTCCTCTACTGCTGTCGGGTACCATTGGGTCACCCGAAGTCTCTACAGCTGCGCCAACCCCGAACACCTTCCCCAGCTCCGCCCTCGCGCCTTGAACCTCGAAGTTCGCTTGCTCGATCCCTTCCAGCCTTTTCTGTTTTTCTTGCTTAACGAGTTTCTGCAGTTTCTGCTTGTCGCCCTTCAGCTTTTCATTCTCAAATATCACATTCGTCATATCAACACGCAGCGCCTCTGCCTCCGCCGCAGTCACGTTGTTCCTCTTCACCAGCTCGCATTGCACATCAGTGAGCCGCTTGACTTCTCCCTCGTAAACCCTTGCCGTCTGTGTCTCTTGTATCTCAACTTGCATTGCCTGCATGTTGCCCTGTGCTTGCATTGTCAGTTCCAACACCTTTAACTGTTCTCTGAGCTTCATGCTTTCTTGCTTCTCCGTTTCGAGTTGTCTTGTGAGCGATGTGATCTGTGGCAGTTTGTGGTGTCTTGTCCATACCCTAAGCACCTCCTGGTCGGGCACAGGAGTGAGGTTCTCTGGCCGTATGCCACGCACAGGATGCATCGTACCGAAGTTCACAAGGACACGATCGTGCTCGTACCCAACGACAGTACCATGGGCACCGTTCAGTTGCACGGACCGGCGCAGGCCTGAAGCTTCCACTGTAGTCGTGACAGGGAAGGTCTCTTTCAGTGTGTTTGCGTCTGAGATGACTATCGGCAGGAGCTCGTCTGGTGGGGTATCGGCGTAAACAGGGTCGCTGCTCACGACATGGAATGCCGCCCAATCTGCCATCTCTGTTGCGATACTCTCTTCTAAGGTGATGACTGACCGCTGATACAGCTCCTCCTCGAACAGTGTGCGCAGCCTGATGATGAGCCGTGTCGTCGACGCAGCGGCCCTCGGCTCGTACGTGTCATGTACGTCGATAGTGCAGTCTGTCCCTGTCGCAGCATCCTGCTGCGGCGCAAGGTCGGTGGTTTCAGTAGCAGTGTCGCATGGGAGAACAAGACCCTCCGTGTCGGTGGTCGTGTCCTGCAGTGCGAAAAGGTCACGGCTATCGGTTTCTGTGTCCTGCATTGTTGCTGGACACTGCAGGCCCTGGCTGGTGGCCGAGGCGTCAGTGGTGTTAATTTGGATACAAACATCCCTCTTCAGCTTGCTCTGGGTGCATGCATCGGCTGTAGCAGCGACCCCAGACGGCAGGAGCGTGGCAGGGCTCGATGCTGCGTCGATGGGGATGTAGATATCGTCATCGATGTACAAGTCGTCGACGCTAGAGTGGTAGGAGTCAGGTTTCAGGATCTTGGGCTCGGGGCTGACAGCTTTGTGCACGAAGGCAAGCTCACTAGGAGTGCGTGTGCGTGCTTCACGCCGCTCTGCCCAGCTGCGCGATTCGCTTATGCTTTCGCTCTCCTCCAAGTGTCGGCTGCTGTCATCGATCGTTGGTGGCACCTCGGGATAGGACATCGTCTCATAGTAGGGGGGAACAGAAGGCGGGATGGAACACACTGCAGCATCGTGAGAAAAGCTGCTCAACGGAGTCACAGGCAAGGACACCTTTGCTGCGTGTATGGAAAGGCCCCGCGGCGTCATGTGCAACGGGGTTAGAGTTGTCGCGTTGGAACACGTCTCAGAAGTAGTTTCGTCTACCTGTTCATCTCCCTCATGTTCATGTTCGTGTCTTTCTTCTTCTTCTTCTTCCACTCCTTCCTCATCCACCTCTGTAGCCACCTCAAGGACTATGTTATACTCCACTTCTGGCTCATCGTCCTTTGGATCCTCCTCCCGTTCTTCCTCTTCAGAATACTGCTCAGGCAGCGAGGGGGACACACGCCCATAACCTTCAGCTGGCACTTCTGACTGAGGTTCTCTGCCAGTTGCCTGTCGAGCACGAGGCTCCACTCTCAGGAGATCTTCCCATTCTTTCCCTTCCTGCTCGCACAGAATGGTCCGTCCAATGGTCTCACCCCAGAACACTTCCTCTTCGAAGAGCTGTCTTTTCTCTGTTTTTCTTTTAGCCGCCTTCTTCGACCTTATTTCGTCGTCAAGTACCCTGGTGTACTCGGCCTTCTGTTCGCGTTCAATAACACCCCGCATGTGCTGCATCCACAACATGAAGATGCTTTCACGTTCAGCCCCTTCTTCCACCATGGCATCACGCCTGCCCACCTCTTCTTCCCAGAATATTGTGTCCAAACCATGCTTCGCTTCTGCCGCTGTCGTGATCGTGCTTCGGATCTGTTGCATAATATAACTTGGTGGTTGTGGCATACCACTTCTTGGGTCCCTGCGAAGTGCTGCTCCATCAATGCCTCCCACGCAGCGTCTTCTTCCTTCATCAGAGCTTCCCGGGCAGCTTCAAACTCAGGGCACATCTGTTGATATTTATACAGTCGCAGCACGTGACACACCTTATTGTAAAGAGTTGCTTCAGAGGAGGTGCTTTTGTGGACTGCCATGAGGTGCACGATGTCCCACCACGCAGCGTCTTCTTCGACAATGACATCCTCGCGGTGCTGCTCCTCTGTCCACGGGACTTCACGCGTAGTGCGAACTTGCTCGTCGTTCTGGATGGTGGTGTCAAACTGTAGCACCTTGACAATGGGCTTCACATCGAGCACAATGAGCTCCCTCCCCTTCAGTTCTTCTCTGGCAATGTCGCCTCGCATGGCCTCTTCCGTGATGAACATATCGGTTACTTCCTTCAACTCTCGAGCGACCCTCGACTGTGTCACTCGTCTCGCGTTCTTTCTCTCTTCTCTTTCGATGCTCATCAGCGACCTCCACAGCTGTGCTTCTTCTAATATCAGGTAGTTTCTTGCGTCGATCTCTTCCCGTGTCCTGCCTTGTTCCCTCCGGCCTGCAGCCTCGTTCTCAACCGCCATCGCTTGTGACAGCTCCGCCCAAGCAGTAGCCTCTTTCAGGGCTAGGAAAGACCTGCCCTCCTGCTCTTCATCAGACATCTTCAGGCGCTCCTTGCGGTATCGTGCCAGTTTGTAATCCCTTGCCTCTGTTCTCTCTAGTTGTTCGTGTTCCATGAGGCGCACCCATGCCTCGTGTTCCAAGGTGAGGAGGTTGCTGTGCTCTTGATGCTGGAGCTTTACCAAGGATTCGATGCTCATGCGGTGTATCTCTGCACGTTCCGAGAGCCGTATCTGGTGTCGATTCGCTTGTGCCTCCTTCATCAAGAGCTCCCACCGCATCTGCTCGTCAGAGAGGATTTCGTCCCTGATGTCCGCTTCTTCTGTCATTATTTCTCGCCTGTAGGACTCGAGCCCAGTCAGGCGTTTTGCTGTCAGAGCTTCCGCTTCTTTGCGATGCAGAACGGCTTGGTCTATGAGAGCGTTCCATGCCTCTTGCTCCTCCTGCATGATTGCTTTACGTGGGGGGGCTTCTCGCATCGCGACTTCGTCGCGCTGCTTTTGCAGTTTCGCTTCCCGAACACGACGTGCAGCATCGTGGACACCCTGTTCCTCTTGCACCATCAGTAATGCCAATGCCTTTCGTGCCTCTTCCTCGGCCGCTTCGATACCTTCCCTTCCCCTGTCTGCCATGTCAATCATTGCTTCACGTTGTTTCATTTGCTTCTCAGCCGCTGCTGTTATCTCCGCCCTTCTAACTAGCTCGAGGTCCTGTTCTCGCAGCCCAACAAGCGCTTCCCAGGCTTCTTGCTCCTCCCGCAGCACACTGTTGCGCTTCATGTCTTCGAACAGCTCGACACCTTCACGTTGCGAGTCGTCGCACGTGGCGAGGAGGTTTTTCCAATCATTCTCCTCGTGGACCGACAGCGCTTCACGCACGATCCCCTCCTCTTTGACTACTGCATCGAGGGCACTATACAAGACACCAATTGAAGCCATGTTCTTCCCGGAGAAGGCGATGATGTTAGACCACGCAGCGGCTTCTTCACCCTCTATGATACTTCGCTGGAGCCCCTCGTTGCTGTCCAGGGTTTGCCGTTCGGAGCTATGTTTTTCCATGCTGCCATTCAGGTTGAGCGCAATGTTCTGGAGAGCGTTGAAGGCATCCTCCTCCTCCTCCTCGATGTCCACGCGTTGGTCCTCTTCGTCGTCTTGAAGGGAGGTCGATTCGTCTGCGAATCTTCTGTTCATCTTGTGTGAGGCACTCTCCATAGAGGACTGAACCTGCGCCATGATGGCCTCCCACCCTGTCTGTTCCTCATAGGAGACCACGCTGCGCTTGGTGGGTTCCTTTTCCTCGATGACCTTGATACCATTGCGGACGGGCGTGTCGTCTTTGTCCACTTGGAGAAGGAAGGTGATCTTCGCACCGGCATCGATCCCCGCGCGGAGCAGTTTGATCTCCAAGGGCAGCGTCCGTGCATCATCACATGTCATCGATGCGTCCAGTGACACGACGCCAGTCCCGTAGCACTCGTCCCTCTCGCTCAGGATAGATACCCAGAGATATTGCTTCTTCAAGTATTCTCTTGAGTGCGTGGCTGGCACAACTGGGGGCAGTGCCTGTACCATGTAGCCCAAGGGTGTCTCTGTAGACGGCGTCATGGGCATCTTGACTGTCGGCCCGTCAGAAAAGTCACACCACACAGCAATAACAGGACGCTGTGGGAGGGTCTTGCCTTGCATCTCGCAAGCACCGGGTGCTCCTTGACTGCAAACCAGCTCTACATTCAGCAGACTGAACTTCTGCAATGGACAGGGCGTGCTGAACGCTTCCACGTACGTCAGTAGCGTCGGGATGGCGAAGATGTTGCTCACCGCAGGGCTCAGGTTCCGCTGTTTTTGGTAAAACGCCTTGTAGCAATTATCGAGAGGGATCACCTTGGTACCTAACTGAGACTTCCATAGGATTCTAAGCTTCAGATTCTCCTCGTTCAGCTGGTGGTTCATAACTAAGTCAGCCTCTTTGAACCCTGCGAGACACCGCTCTTCTTGTATTTCTCTTGTAAGACGATCGCAGTTTCTCGGAAGCATGCTGAGCCTCTGCCAGTTGTGGTTTTCAACTTCTGCGCCGTACTCAAGGCCGCCCATGAAGAAGGCGTGGTGGCTTTTTTGGACGGTGTCGCCGGCGTGGGAGGGGCCGATTTCGAGCTTGGTGAGAAGGTCTTTGATGATCCCGTTGCGGAGTTGAATAGAAGCTTCGCCCTCGTCGTCAGACAAGAGGGCCATTTTGGTGCCGACGAATAGGAGCGACGTCTCGTTGATAGAAAGGTTCAGGGCCACGAGGTCCACCAGCATGGACTCGGCTCGGTTTTTAATACCCATCTTCTGTTTTAATGTGGGCGTTCTTGTTGTTGCAGATCTCGAAAGGGAACCTGTCCATGCACCGGTCTGGGATATCCGTAGAGCTTTTGTCTTCTGACACACAACTGTCATCGCCACAGTCCGCTTCCCGGACTCGAGCTCCGTCGAGAGCAGTGGGACGTAGTCATCTCCAAGATGCTTGGTGACCATCTCCCCCAGCTGCCCACACTTCTGCATCACTGTCGGTATGTCCACAAAGCATGTGACATAGAAATCTGCAGCGCCGACAGGCATCCAGTCATGTAAATCCCCTGGGTTCGGCATGGCCCCTCGAAGATCCTTTGTCCCCGTCCACACCTTGATCTCTTCATACGGCTGTGGGAACATCCGCAACTTGCATGCTCCGTTAATGACATGCCGTTCGCCCTCTGCCCCGCCGATCATGTTCGTTTCGAGCTTCCCCTTGATCTCCACCATAGAAGGCTGGGACTTCCTCCCGCAAAGGCTCGGGCACCATACAGGGAACATCCGAAGTGCCTTGGCCAACTCGTAAAAACGTTGCCGCTCTGTCCCGTTAGAGTACACAAGGTCGTAAGGGTGCTCTGCCTTAAAGAATCGAAGGCGCAACCGCTTCTCATCACTCTGATCACGCTCGGCCCTGTACAGGGAAGAATGGACATGGGTTTTCGATTTGTCGCTGTTCTGGGACGACCATGTCTCTGCACCTGTCTTCCCGATCTGCATCTGTGCGAACGACCTCATGAAGAAATCCAAGCCCCACACCCTCTCCTTCTTCGTCAATGCTGCTAAGGTGTGCTCCGGGTTGTACTTCGCCACTCGGAACAGCGACCGCAGCCACTCCGCTCCCCATATGTCATCGACATCGAGGAAGTGATCACATGGCAGATCCATTGATTCATGTAGCGGCCAGGATCCTGGGTGTGTTAACATGTGACAGGCGGGAAACAAAAAGGAGAAATACTACAAAAAAAAAATAATAAGATAGACTATTCTATTGTGGCACTGAGGGAGGTCAGCGACCTGGTGAGGTCGGAAGGGTCTTGTTTGAGGGCGTCGATCATCACTTTGGCGCGTTGGAAGTCCACGAAGACACGGTTGCGTGTCCCACGGCGGCGCTCGGCCTCTTTGTTTGTGTTGACATAGAACTGTGCGAGGTACTCGCTCACGAGGCTTTGGTAGTTCTGCCACGTTTGTGACCGGAAACCACTCATGCAGGTTGCGAAGAACTCCAGTTCTATTTCAAGCTGTAGAGTTGCGTTAGCAGAAGCCATGTCCGACAGGTTAAAGAAGTCCAGCTGCTTCACTGCGAACAAAAAGGTCCCCATCGTCTGGTTGAACGTAGCTGTCATAACATCCCGTGTAGCATGCCCCCGTGTGAGCCTGATCGTTGCCTCGTGCAGCTCCACTAGCTCCAACAGCAGGTCGTGACAATAGTTTCTTAGCCTAGTTGGGACAGCTGCGTACGCCCAGTTCGTGTCTGTTCGCATGAACCCATCGACAGAGATGATACGGGTGATCTGTTGCATGCGGCCCGATACAACATTCTGCACGATCTTCTCCTTTACAGCTTTGATGAAGCGGCGCAATGTGCCCAGGTCGCTTTGTTTCTTCTCCTCTGTGATGATCGGCGACTGCACCGACTTCCCGAAGTCGACAGACATCGATGACATCGAACGGTCAAAGCCCCCCTTGGAGTCCGCCACGTCTTCGCCAAGCGTCCTTGCGAACGCTGAGAATGTATTCGCCGACACCACCTCCTCGAACACATGGCAGTCCGCCCAAACAATCAGTAGCTTGTCCTCGTGGGACAGGGATTTCTCCCTAACCGCGGCCTCGCCGCCGGACAAGTAGTTTGCAAGTGCTGACTTAGATTGCACTCTCGCTTTTGTCTTCCCTTCGTTCCTACCTTCTTCAAAGGCGAGGTGGTGCAGCAGGTCCACGAAGTCCTTATGTGCTTGGAAGATCCGTTCTTTGAGGTCTTCCATCTGGTGTGCATCTGAGGTGAGCTCATCGCTGCTGTCCATCAGCGTCTGCAGGTTGAGGATTGCTGTTTCGAACTTCAGGGGCAGGTCGGTCGACTGCAGTGTGCGTGACACTTTGAAGCTGACCTTCCAGTCCACGCTTGCTGCCCAGGATGCAATCTCGTTTGTGAGCTGCCCACACGCCTGCTGAACAAACTGGGCTTGGCACTTGTCCCGTAGCTCGGTTAGCACCAACCTCCCATGGTTAGGGGGCGTTGTTGCCTGCAAGATATACGAAATTGGCTTCACAATCGAGAGCAGTGCAGAACGCCATTCCTGGAGGGACGCACCACTGTGCGAGTCGGGCTGTAGGTGCGTGATGCAAGGCCACACGAATTTCTCGAACTCGTAAGCCAAATCAATGAACAGCTTGCCCACTTCTTTCTCGGTGCCCTGCGGTGCCTCGCCACGCTGCTCCATCTTCCTTTCTTCCCACTGCTGCTGGTAGATCGTCCAGAAGCAGACCAAATGATTGGCTAAATTCTGCCCACACTCAGCAATGTACATCAAGGTCTCTGGGAGGGCACAGGACTCGGAGACCTTGTCAATCTCGGCGAGGAGGTCTTTGCTGCTAGCGATGCGACGGCTGTTGAAACCGAACTCGGATTCCTTGTATTTGATACCGAGCTGGCTGGACATGGCGCGCGCACGTAATTGGGCACTGCTCTTGACAGACATCATCTGCTGCCACGCAGCTTCCTGTTCTTTGGCACGGAGAGCATTTTGCTGGTACTGGTTGATGATTGACTCGAGATTCTTGATAGACTGCGCGAAGACGGCGAAGAGGCGTGCTTTCACAATACTGACGTACTCCCTGAGAAGCTGAGGGGTGTCGAGATCGCGGAGGACGGTGAGAAGGTCGAGCTGCGCGTGGGTTTCCGTCTGACCGCTCTCGCCGATGGGGATGCTCTTGAGCTTTGTGAGTAGCTCGCTGCGGAGCTCCGCGACTGCTTCGTTGATCTCACTGAAGACACCACGAAAGAGTTTCGCGCCCTGGCGGTGCCTGTCGTATTTGTGGTCGGCTTCGTAATGCTGCGCACGCTTGTAGTCGTAGATGACCTTCTGGTACTCTTCTGCTTGAATATTTTTCTTGATCGTTTCGGGGATTGAAAGAAGAAACTGGAACTTGTCGAAGACTTGCGAAGCTTGTTTGAGCTCCACCAAAGTCGTGTCCTTGCTCAGCAATTCCGTGAACGCTGCGCTACATTTATCCTCCACTTCTCTCTGATCCTTGCAAAACGCCCCCATCGTGTCCCTATGCAACAGCGCTCCATCCGACCCATGTAGCTTCTCCACAGTGTCCTTGCACGCTATGAAGGTTTTCAGGTGCTGCGCCACCATGAGCCGCATGTCGTGTACCCCTTTCATCTGTTCGCCCTTTATGTTCTCTATTTCCTCTATTATCTGCCCGTAGTCCTTTTCCTTCATGTGTGTGTTAATATAGTCATTTGGGTTGAACTTTTGCGAGTTCAGGTCCACAGTGTTGTGCTCATCCCTCACTCTTGTACGTACTCGCGACATCTTCCCCTGATGAAGGTTGTGGGGGTTGGAATTAGAATCAGTATGAATTTTAAGGGTGGGGGGATAAATTTTGAGAAGTTACAATTATGGTATTTGTGTAAATCAAACAGCGTCTAGTAAGTTGAGTTCCTTCTTGCGGGTTTCTTTGCGGTGAGTAGGCCACAGTTTGTAGCGGTCCTTTTCAGTGCCGAAGAGCTCTTTGAACTCCTCATCGGGGATGTAGAGCTCGCGCATGGCGACGTTGATGAGCGTGGCGTCGAGACTGGTGTCCGGGAGGACGAGCTCTGCGTAGGGGAACCTTCGCACGATGATCCCCTTCATCTCGTCGTTGAAGGCCTTAGTTGCGTATTCTTCTTTCATGCTCTGCTTCAGGACATGCAGCTCAGCTCCGTACTCCTCTTGGACCCCTTCCCGCACGGTGAGTTCTTCATTACCGAAGACGGCACGAGTACGTTCTTGCACCATGAGCATCAGTTGTGTGACGCAGGCGAGCTCCTCCGGCTTGATAACAGCGTGCTTGTTCAGCAAGTCGTGGATGGTGTCCCCAGCTTGGGTCTTCCTCCGCAGTGTTTCTGAGCGTAGCCCCTTCCCATTTAGCAGCGTTCTCATCACCGCCTCTCTTGGGTTGCACGCGGCCAGGTGCAGCGGGCTGTAGGCTTCGCTGTCCAACACATTCACATCAGGCTCGTGTTTAAGGAGGTGGATAATACTCTCTAAGCTGTCGCTCATGCACGCCGCATGCAGCGGTGTCATATTACTGTGCTCCGTCGTGTCGGTCACTTGTGCAGGGTGTTGCTCTAAGATGGCCGCTAGCGCTTCGATTTGGCCCTGTGCAGCAGCAATATGAACAGCTTTGTAGTTGCTCATAGACACGGGCAGGTTCACATCGCATCCCAGACGCAGCAGCGTTTTCACGGACTCGGCTCTGCCCAGTTCACACGCACAGTGCAATGGGGTATGGCCCTCTGCGTCGCGGGGGTTCAGGTCATGTCGGCAGAACTCCTCCAGCAGCACGTGGTGTCCCTGCAATGCCGCCATGTGCAAAGGTGTTTTCCCATGCATATCAGGGTCATTTTGAGCGCCCTTGCCCAGCAGCATTTTCACTAGCTTTAAGTGCCCATTACTTGTTGCTTCGTGCAGGACGGTTCTCCCTTCGCTGTCTTTGCGTGTTAACAGGTCTTCGTCAGCCGTGATCAATATCTCGACGCACCGCACGTGGCCGTTAGTGGCAGCAGCGTGTGCTGGTGTCTTGCCCTGTGCAGTCTGCATGCTGAGCTCTTGTTCGTCTTTCATCACCTGGACGAGAGCGTTGATGACGGCAGCAGACCCTGACAACGCTGCTGCGTAGAGTGGTGTCTCTCTTTTATTGTTGGGGAGGGGTGTAACACCAGCTTCTAAAAGTTGCGTGATGCACTGTGTGTGGTTGTTGGTGCAGGCGAAGTGGAGTGCGGTGTCTCCGGTGTTAGTTTTAATGTGGCAGTTTGCACCTTTGCTGCGCAGGTATTGCAACACCCCATCATTCCCAGCCCACGCCGTGTGACACACAGCTGTCCATCCGTCAGCGTCCACGACGTTGCAGTCCGCGCCATTATCCGTTAGGAGCTTAACTATATCGTCTGGGCCACTCAGTCTGCACGCGGCCATGAGGGGTGTCCTGCCATATGAGTCCTTCTCGTTGATGTCTCGCAAGTCGCGTTCCAGCACCAGTTGTACTGCGGTGGCGCTCTTCGCAACGGCGGCGTGAAAGGAGAACGCCGATAACGTCTTCACCACGTTTTCCCCCATTGCCCTTTTGCAGGCGTCGCCGATGAACACCTGCAACCCGTCATCACAGTCCTCCCCCTGCTGCACGGTGTTGCACAGACACACCCTGTCGTCAAGCACCTCGAACACGTTACAAGCGTCTTCGAAAAACCCCGCCAAGGTATCATGCCCTGTGGCGTACCTTTCTTTGAAGCCCTGACCGAACGACTCTTCCAGCACAGACACAGGCACGCCCCGCCGCCCGCTGTTAAGCTCCGCTAGCTTAACCGCCCGCTGTATCGTGACAGAAGCCCGATCCATGTGTACCTGTAGTGTGGTGAAAAAAGCAGAATGCCGCAACTAAACTAAAGGAGAAGGAACCAAGAACAAGCAAGCACACTTAAACAGCTATTTGCTGTCCACGTTGGGAAAATACGCTTCACATCGGTGTGGTACACCGTGGGATTGTGGTTAGAGGAATCCGGTGTTGGTATCGTTGAGTGCGCTGGCAGCATCTACTCTTCACCGAAGAGACTGCCGATGGCACGTTCGACGTTGCCGCGGTTGCGGTCCAATGCCCAGATGCACTTCTCAGTTCCAAACTGGTCGACTAAGCCAAAGGCTTCCATGGATGGGAGGAGGTCGTGCCATTTTTCATTCTTCTTCAATTTGATCGAGTCGAAGATGTTCTCCAGCGACAGGTACCTCCATGTCTTTGAAACGTTCTTGCAGCATCGCTTCAGTTGCTTCTCGGGCAGGAACTCGAAGATCCTTTTCAGCGGCTCGACACTGATCTTGAAACCAGTGTTGTAGTAGCTTTTCACGTCCGCTTCAAGAGGTGTCTTTTCCAAATGTTGCAGCTGGACCTTCAAGCGCTGCGCCTCGACGTAGTCCTCCCTGTCGACAGCAGACGTCTTGTCGTTCAGAAGCTTCTGGACAACTAGCTTCCTTTCCTCCTGGACATCAATCGTCGTTTCCCCGTTGCTGTTTGCGTACACGGGCACCCACTCACCGATCATCTCCTGCACGGTGGTCACGTCCTTGGCCTGCATGCACTTTTCAAGCGCTCCAACGTCGAGGTTCCCAACAAGCTTCGCCTGAACAGCCTTCTCGATCACAGAGGTCAGGGCACGGAGATGCGACTCGTCAATCTTGTCGGGGTGTGCGACGGGGGTGATTCCCATGAAGGAGCGCACAGATGCCGCGATCAGGTGGAACACAAACTCATTACCCAGCGTCTTGAACGACGACACGATTTCAGCGATGCTCGCAAGCGGCACCCACGTCGCCATCAGAAGCAACAACTCAGTGCCCAGCTCGTATTCCTTGCTCTCCGAGGACAACCTTCCTAGCAAGAAGTCGATTTTAGTAAGGTCTGGTCGGTTGCCGTCAATCCTGAGCTGCAGAGGAACAATGCCCTCAGCAACAAGCTCCAAGTACATCTGCCCCTTGAGCTGCTGGTCGGCTGGTCTCAAGTCACCGGAGTACACTTTGCTAGGGAGGAAGGACACCAGCACTACCTTCAGGTCCTTGTTGATCTCGGCGATGTACTTCTTGATCAACTGCGTGAAACCGAGCTTAGTGATTGCCGCTGGCTCGTTCTCCTCCTCGTCAGAGACAAGCAGCAAGGTTTCGACCTTCTTCCTTGCAAGGTACAGGCGCTCCAAAGCAGAGGCGGGGGACGTAGCACCGTCGGCCCGCGTGAAGTGCGAGAGCATGAGAACGTCTTTGATGGTCTTAGGAGTAAACAAGGGGTCAATCGCGTCATGGTTGAAGAAGAGCAGGTCGGCACTACCCAAAGCGGTGAGCAGAGACACGATGATGGACCCTGTACGCACGGCAACGTGCATGCTCCCGGAACAGTCACCCAGCACAGCCATGGGAGTCTTCAGCGGCAAGTGGTACTCCTTAATCTTTTCCTCTGCAACAGGAACAAGGTTCTGGAAGACAGGGCTGTCCGCAGCATGCATGCTCATCAGTCTCTCGACCAGTTTGCCATACCCGAAGGAGGGCACCTCGCACTTTTTGGTAATCCTGTTCTCAAGGATCTGGTCCGTCTCCTTGCACATCAGCTCCTCGTACCACCACACGACGGTGTTAATGTCGGTGTACTCCGTGATGGCTGCCTTCACCCTGTTGGACACCCTCTTCATGTCGAACTTCTTTCTCAGGTAAGTGAGGGGCACGTGGTGCTTCTTCAGTGCCGTGATGTCCTCTAGGGTGTCGTTCGTGAGCTTCAGGCCGTACTCCACGTTGCCGGGCCTCCTCCTCTTGGAGTCGTAGACGCAGCGCAGGAACTCGTCCAGGGACAGGTCGTTGGGGTTGATGTGGATGATGTCGCAGAACTCTTTCCATGGTTCAAGACCGAACTCCAGCAGGTAGTGCATCAGCGTGCCCTTTTTAATCTTCTTGATCCACGCCTGGAACCTCTTGCACATGGACCCGCTCATGGTTGCCGTGAGGCCTTCCAGCAACGCATTCTCAAGCGAGCCGATGTCGGACTTGAGGCCCGCGATCTTGGCTGCTCTCCTCCTCAGCCAGCGGGGCTCGTCGTGCTCTTCTTCCCTTTTCCTCTTCAGGCTTTGTCCTTTGCCGCCTTTGCCTTTGCCTTTCTTGCCGCCCTTGCCTTTGATGCTGCGGACCATCGCGGTGCCCCTAGCAGCACGGTGGGCGACGCCCTTTGCACCTTTTCCCTTTCCTTTTCCTGCTGAACGGGACTTGGAGTCGCTGATCTCTTTCTCTCTGTCAGCAACCAGTTTTGTGATGTCGTGCGTCAGCTTAGCAAGGCACTCCTCAGGTTTGGGGGTCTCGTCGTTGCCAGCGGGTTTGTCTTGTTTGGGCTTCTTGTTGGACGAAACCTGAGACGAGCCCTTCCCCTCAAAGGCTTTGAGAGAAGCCTTCCAAGAACGGAGGCGGCGCTTCCCGTCAAGTGCCTTGCAGGCAGCAAGGACCTCGGGGAAGCCGTAGGAGCGGTGTTGAAGAAGGACATCAGCAAGCTCAAACTGCTTGTGCTCCAAGGCAGCAAGGAGGGACCTCGTTTTCGTCACTTTCTGGATTTCAACTAGCTCGAGCAGCAGCAGCAGCTGCACCTTGTACAGCTCTGGGTTAGACGTGATGGCCGCAAGGTGCTCTCCAAAGCTGCTGTTGTCGTTCAAGAAGAGCTCCTTCATGTCATTCTGCGACAGCATGGTTGTGGTGTGTGTAGTCGTGTTGTAAGAAAACTGTATTTTTAAAAGAAAATATGACGCCGTGTAGGTGGGAAAACGCAGAATAATTTAATAAAAGTAGGAAAGACTAAATAAAAAAAAAAAAAAAAAAAAAAAAAAAAGAACACGGAGGAGTTTCCTTCTTGATTTCTAAGGGGTGGGAGCACTGGTTGAGCCCAATGGGTTTCGGCGGCTCACGTTCGGACCAACCACGCCTCTTCTTGTGCTTCAATCAAGTCACTTTGCGGCGTGCCCCAAAGGCTGCTTTTGACCCAACTATTAAAATATGGGAAACAAAAGAAAGTCAGGGAGGGGGGGGGGGGGGGGGGGGAACAAAGGGAGGTGAAATGAGATGCTCAACAAACAACTTTTTACTGTTTTCATCTAAAAGAAACAACACCTTATATCTCTAAAACCCGATATTGACTTTTTTTTTCCCCCCCGTTCAGAACAAGGGAATGAACTCAAATCGGGGAAGTCTTTAATCCGTGAAAAATCCGTGTTTGGGTCATTTGCCTGTAAAAGTACAATGCAAAAAAGGGACCTCCGTTGTCCGTCGAAAATAGATTTCCTCTTATAGTATCCTTAGAGCCACTTAAAGACTTTTGCTCAATGGATTTTAGAGATATGGCGCGTAAAAACAACTTTAAAAAAAAAAGGAATGAGAGGGCGTGACCATCATTACAATTTTTTTTCACGCCCCCCCCTTTTTTTCCCCTTTCCGTTCATACCAATAAATCTAGGGGGGAAGGGGGGGGGGGGGGGGGAAGAAGAAATTTTTGATTTCTCCCATTTTCTTTTTCTCTGTCTAGTTCAATGCATAGAGTTGGGTAGCGGGACCTCGATTCTGCTGCACTTCAACATACAAAGGGTCTATCCGTGTCGGGGTGAACGTGAAAGGCTTGTAGTCGAACGCAGAGAGGAGCTCGGGGGGCGGAGTGAAAAACGTAATCTGCACAACCTGCTGGGATAGGATACCTAGGACGAAGTCTTTGGTAAGGCTGTCATTATAGCTCCGGGGGATGATAATATAAGGGCGGGAGTTGGGCTCCAAGATAGTCCGGAAGTTGATATCACGCGCACCTAAGAAGACCCCTCCATGGGAGTCCCTCTTGGAGTCATGTGAGTACCCTGTCGCTTCAGGTGTAAGCAGCGACAGCAATATAGAATCAAAAGCCCCTTCTGAATCTGAACCTTGCTGGTAGTACGTTACGAAGAGTCGTGTTCGTTGGGTCACAGTGATGGCTGCACCCCATGCGGCTGTTCCGTTTAGGAATCTTCCCCTTGCTCTCACGTCTTGGTAGTGTTCCTTCGCAAAGCACACATATCCGGAACAGAACAGGTTTGCTGCGTCTTCCCACCCTATCCAGAAGGTTCCGTCGTCCTGTTGCCTGTAGGCGCATTCTCTTGTTACATCGGGGTGTTGTTCCCATAATGGGCTGTCGTTGCCCCACGCCCCGTCCCACCCACCGGTTCCCCATGGGTTTCTGACGTGGCACAGCTTGAATCCGTTCACCTCCTTGATTTGCAGAATCGTGTACACATGCGATGGTTTCAAACACGCGACCCCCCCGTTTGTCTCAAGCCCTACTAGGAAGCCTTGCTCGTCGTAGATTTTCAGCCTTTTGAACAACGCGTCTGCATCCTCATGCCACGATACTGACTCGGATGGCCAGCCGGTGAGGTCAGCCAATGTTTCTTCTGTCTTCCCGCTTTTGATGCTTGCGTAAGACCCGTGCAGCTTCGCGTAGGCCTTTTCAAGAAGAGACACCCAAAGTTCACCAGGCTGCTCGATAGTTCTGGAGAAACAAGGCTGGTTCCCAGAGGCGGGGAGGTAGTCATCGATCACAACGGGCGTCCACCACCCGTGTTTGGTGAGCTTCAAGCGCCAGACTCCGTAGGCAGCGTCTTTATCTTGCGTTGGTGAGTCAAAGATTCGTTTGATGTATGACGGATGCTCTGCAAGGGCGGCCACAGCACCATGGTACCAGGCGTTGTTCAGATCCCCCATTGCGATGTCGCACGGTTCAACAGGTTCCCGTCGCGACGTGCTCTCCATCAGCACGCCGACCCTCGTGTTGAAGAACATCTCCGCAGGCCGTTTCCAAGGGCGCTCGGGAAGGACCGCACCCTCCCATTCTTTGCAGATGCTCTGCTGACAAGGAGGGAACTCCAAGTAATCAACGAACGGTATCTTGTTTTGGACACACTGGCTAGCTACGTCTTCACTCTGCCCCAGACTGGCCATTCTTTGAATCTCTCCCGCTATTTTCGTTTCCTGCTCTTTCTTCACCGCCACGTGGTACTCCTCAGAAAGGGGTCCATAGTTCATTCTCATGTTATACCCATTAGAGTGCCCCCTTACAAAGCCCTGCGTCTCACCAGGGTAAACCTCTACCTCGTAGAAGTTCCCGCTCTTCACGGCGCCATTCAGCGGGAGGAGTTCGGCACCATAGAAATCGTACGTCAATTTGAACACTAGGTTGCGGGTCGCGTTCCAGAAGTATATTTCTGGCGTCCCATCTTCTAGCTTCGAGTCCAATCTGAATATCCTGCCTTGCTTGAGCAGTGGCTTCATCTTACCCTTCACTGTCGGAGGGTTGATGCCCGCAAGGGAGATTGGGTCGACCACAGTGCTAGCGTCAGCCCAGCTTTCGTCTTCTGCCTCGATCAGCTTCTTAGCAGGCAACACCCGTATCGGCTTTGTACCGTGCGACATGTCGTGCACCGACTGCTTGGCTGTGACCTCCTTTCGTAGTTCCTTCATGTGCTCCCGTTCGTCTTTATGAGGCGCTTCACACACTTTGGTACTGCTCACCGTAGGGGGTGGAGTGCTCCTCCCCCAGGCTTCCTTCTCCGCGAGGAGCTTTGCAATAATACTCTTCGCTTCCAGCAGCTCTTGCTTGAGTCGCACGTTCTCCAACATAAGCTCGCGTGAGGATGACCCTTGCGGGTTTCCGTACACAAAGGCATCTTCCGGTGTGACGGTGGCCACAGGGGAAGGGGGCCGTGTGCCGCCCTCAGACTCAGCAAAGAGTTCGCCGTGTGAATGAAGTCGACTACCAAGTTTAAGAAGACTTGCCGTGTCCAGAGGCCGCTGGCCATATTGCGGTTGCGGTTGAGATGTTTGCATAGGCAGAACAGGTCGTGAGAGATGGTTGGAAGTGTCTTGCATTGACACAGCACTTGTGTCAGCAGTGGGCTGGTACTCTTTGCCAGAACGCGGGGGGTTAGAGAGCCGCAGCTCTTTCTGGCTTTCTTGATGCACGGGAACAGGTTGTGTCTGGTGCATCATAGAAACGGGTTGCATCGTGCCATGTAAAGACGTTTGCTGCGTTGGTCGTGACTGCTGCGGTATCGAACTGCTGTGGGGTTGTGGTTGCTGTGCCAACTGCTGCTGCTGGTATTGCACCAAAGACTGCATTGGCTGCGGTGCAGACGGCCTCAGCGGCTGAATGGGAGGCTGTTGTTGCTGCTGCTGTGGCACAAATAACTGCTCCTGCAGCGCTCGCTGTGGAGGCTGCTGCTGCTGCTGCTGTTGTTGTTGCTGTTCCTGTTCGCGTTGCTGCTGTGGCATGAACAATTGCTCCTGCAATTCCCTCTGTGGAGGCTGCTGCTGTTGTTGTTGTTTGTGTTGCTGCTGTTCTTGTTGCCGCTGCAATTGCTGTGGAGTAAATAACTGCTCCTGCAGCATCCGCTGTGGAGGCGGCTGTTGTTGTTGTTGTTGTTGCTGCTGTTGTTCTTGTTGCTGCTGCAATTGCTGTGTCGAATATAACTGCTCCTGCAGCGCACGCTGTGGGGGGGGCTGTTGTTGCTGCTGCGGTATTAATGGCTGCACCGATTGCTGCTGCACCTGCCGTGAGCTGTGCTGTTGTTGCAGCTGTGCAGTAGCGCTACGTTGTTGTGGATGTTGCAAGTTAAACTGGTGCTGTGCCGGTTGTACATGCGGCTGTGGTTGCTGTGGAAGGGATGTAGCCTGGGTGCCGGGCGTGAATGTTTGGAAAGGCTGCCGGAGCTGGTGCACAGTAAGGGTCTGCTCCGATACAGGTGTAGCAGGGGGCTGGTAGATGTTGCGAGTGTACTGTCTTTGCGGCGTCATTGTATCGACAGACCTGGGGCTCTGCGACTCAACACCTGCTACCACACTGTTCCGCAGTGTCTCCACCCCCGAGGCTGGGAGGTTTTCCATTCGTGGCGACGACGGTTGTGCCACGTTTTTCGCGTAGATATCCCGGTACGGGGCATTCTTCAGGGGCGATGTTGCTTCCCTAGCCTGCACCACCTGCTCGTGTAGCACGCCGCTTTCGTACGTCTGGCGTTCCTCCTGTTGCGTCACGGCAGCCATGTCATCTCTCATCTTCTGCAGCTGCTGCCGAAGGCTCTCAATTTCCGATCTGTTAGCGGCATGGTCGTACATTGTGTCCATGCCCCTCCCCCTTCCCTCCCTCCTTTCCCTTTTTTTTTTTTTTTTTTTTTTTTTTTGTTGATTCTATTTTTTTGTTTTCTTTTTTACTGTAAACGAAAAACCCTGATGGCTGCTAGCCTCGAGGCTCCCATCTAGCCACTGTAACGGTGCAGGGCACGACGTCCGCACGATACGGTGGGCAGAGAGCAGCTTTGTAGATAGCAGGAAGATGCAGGTGAGACACCAAAGGAGCTTAAGAATTGGTGCAAGATTAGATAGAACTCTATCTATACAACAATCTGCAGTATCGTAGAACTTAAGGAGTTCCTTAGATCCTTCGTTTCCTATCCTAGGTTAGAGAAGCAAGCTGGCCAGCAGCCAAAGCATCGACGCAAATAGCGCCCCTGCCGACTCGAAAAACGAGGGGACTTCTTTTTATTTCCTTGAGAAGCCGCAGGTGAGAAATCACACAATAATATTTTCTACTTTATCCCCCACCTCACTTGAGGTAAGGCTAAAACCCTCTCTTTGTTTTTCCTTCTTTCTCTCACTTTTTCTATAATATTTGCTTTGCTCTTCACTAAAGCCTGGTCATCACAAGGACCCAGTTGTCCTTTTCTTGCTCGAAAGACTCGAGCTTGACGGGGAGTTCAGAGACGATGTCAAAGAGCTCAGCTTTCTCGAAGAGGTGGTGGTACCGTGCGAGAGGGGCGCCGGTGGTGCGCCGCCATTCGATCATGATATCGTTGGCCGGCATGTCTTGGACCGGAAGGGCACCCTGATGGATCAAGTCGCGCACTTCAGAGGAGCGGACGTAGAGGAGGATGGATCCACCTGGCTTTGTTATTCTAGCTAGTTCGGAAACAGCAGCCTTTCGCCGTGAAGGTGTGGCCAAGTGGTGCACCACTGCGATGCTCATTGAGTGGTCATGGGACTCGTTTCGAAAAGGCAGTTGTGTCGCACAGCAGCGTACCACGTCGCATCCCTTCACAAACAGTAGCAGCTCTCTGCTTGTGTCACTCCCCACCCCGACCACACCTTCAGGAAGCCCGCTGAAGTTCCTCCCGTTCCCACACCCTACCTCTCCAACGATTTCTCCCGCCACACGCCGGCTCAACCACTCCCGTGCCATCCTCCAAGGGTGCCTTCTCGTGTTGTCCCACTCGCTTGCTATTTTATCATACACATGTTGCAATTCTTTTTCTATTTCTATTTCCATTTTTTTTTTTCTTTTGGTTTTTCTCCCCCGTCCTGAGTCGTTGGTTGAATTTTGTGAACAGCCGGCAAAAGAAAAAAAAAAATATAAATATTGTTACTTCTGTGTTTATTACTTCACTAGGAGAGAGGGGGAGATACAGGGACAAAAAAAAAAAAAAGAGAGAGGGGGATATCTAATCACGTGCCAAAGATTGGAGAAGGCTCACTTCAAAACTGTTTTTTTTTTATTTTTGTTTTTTTTTCCTTCCCTTCCCCTCTTTTTTTTTTTTTTTTTTTCAAACCTTTGTTGTGTCATGTTGTCATCGTAGTCCTGTGGGTAGGAGAGCTCTATGTCACGGGTGTCACGGGTGACGCGCAGCTGATGTGCGAGAGAAGACTTGATTTGAGCTGCGATGCGGAGCTCTGCGTGCAGTTGTTCACAAGAGGCTTTGTATCGTTCACTAGAAGCTTCAGCGAGGTCTTTTTCCGTTTCTAGACTGTGGCATTTTTGCCGCATAGTTTCTACCTCGCACTCTAGCCTTTTGAGCCTCCCTTCTGCGGCCCTTCGAATCTCTTTTACGACCTCTGTCTTCCTCCCCAGCTCTTCCCGTAGTGTGTCCATCTCATCCCCTTTCGCACTTTCCGTTTCTACGCTTACTTGGTACTCCACTGCTTCATTAAGCTCCTCAATCTTCGCCTCTGACACATCCAGTGCCTCCCGGTACCTTGACAGTTCGTCCTGTTTTTTTTTTTTTTTTTTTTTTTTTTTTCTCTTTGTTCTTTCTTTGATACCTTCAAAGCGCCGATCTCCTCATTGGCCTTTGCCCTGTTGTGTTTTTCAATGATGCGAAGCCCTTCCTCTGCTTTGATCTGTTTTTCCTTCGCGACCTTTACCTGCCAGGTATTTTGTTGGTTGGGGCAGAACAATGATATATACCTCATGTTGCCACGAAGAGCTTTGCGACCGCAAAGCGTTGTTCTCCTCCAATGTTTGTTGGTGCCGAGCCTGCTGTTCCCTGTGAGAGTCAAGCTCCGCTGTTAGATGTGTGATGAGCTCGGGGTGGCTGTACAAAATGTCTGCAGCAGGACAGGGCGTGGTGAGGGCCTTGAGGAGGTGGCTGTGAGAGGTTTGCAGGCAGTTTTCGTGAGACTTAAGTTGCGACTTGAGGGACGTGATTGTCGCTTCTAAAGTTGCCTCCTTTTGCAAAGATGCTTTCTTAAGCGACGTATTCTCTGCTTGCAGATCTGCCAGTTCTGCATCTTTTTTATCGCAGGCTTTGGTCACGCTCTGCAGCTCGCCTTGCACCCTCCCCAGCTCCTTTCTGATGTACCCGTTGTACGTCTGGTCAGACTTGTTGGCTTCATTCTCCTCTTTCAGTTCGGAGAGTTTTACCTGCAATGCCAGTACTCTCTCCTTCTCCTTTCGTGTCATCATCGATTTTTGGTTTCGCCGTGCGTCGAGTTCTACCATCACAGCCTTTAGCCGTTCCTTGTTGCTCGTCTGCGCTTCTTTCAACGATCGAATTTCGATATCTTTCAGTGCAATAACCTTCTCCCCTGCAGCGGCAGCTTCCTTTGTCTCCAGGATCTCTCTCGTGGTCCGGTTCAACTGTTCCTTGAGATATGCTATTTCAGCTCCACACCTGTCCAGCAAGGGCGAGACTGCTGGTGATGCAGCGTAGCCTTGCGATGGGGTCTTTGATCCCATCCTTACATACTCCACATTAGAGTCCATGTTTGGTGTGTACAGATAATCGTCTCTTCTAGGAGCAGAAGGCTTCGGGATGGGGGAGCTATTCATTGAGGGTGGCGATGGGACGGACACCCCTTCCCAGTTGGTGTGCTTCTTCTCAGAAGGCGGGGAGGGTGGAGATGCAGGAGGGGACATGGTACTGCTGATGCTTCTCCGCCGTGCACTTTCATATACAAGCTGGCCCTCCAGCGACTCAACTCTTGCATTTAGTTTGCCTACCTCATCCTTATACCGGTCCCTCTCCTTCTCCAACACCCCATTGTCCTCCGCTAACCCTGTTAGCCGCGACAGTAGCCTGTCCAACTTGTGTGGTGCGTTATCATCACCCATCGGTCATCTCCCGCCCACTCCTGTGTTGTAAGTAACGGTGTTTAACTGGAGATAAGAAATCCCTACGTAAGAAATTGGGTTACCAGTGGCCGTTCAAAGAACCACTTGTTTTGCGTCGAGCACGAACGCATCCCATGTACTGACACGTACTTCATCTTCTGGTGTGAAGCTCTGTCTCGAGCGACACCGCGACAGCACCTTTAAATCCTCGTCGGGCGGGAGATGCTTGATCATGGCAAGGCCCCAAAGAAAGTTCGCCAGGTCCCTCCACCACACGTTTTCAATATCCGCAAGAACGGCTTTGTACAGAGGCGGGACGAGATTGGGGTATTGGTGCGTATCCGAGATAAGGCCCAGTGTGTGGAAGGTTCTGCAGATGTGTTTCACATCTAAGCTGCTGGCTTTCTTGGCAATCTTGGGCAACAGAATTGAGTAACACCCAACAAGAACCCCCCGTTCCGCCAGGTCGTTGAGTGTGTTTGGTACCACACGGCTTCTCGCAAGGTTCCATGTGAACGAGGCTGCTTGTGAGCCGGTGAAGTCTTTTCCAATATGGACGACCCTAGCGCATAACATCACCTGCAGGCCTCGCGAGGGGAGGCCTAGCTCAGCCATGGCCTGCACCATATCGGCGAGGGAAATCGGTGTCATTGTGTCTGACATAGTCGCTGTCATAGAGCAGAGGTTGCCCATGGTGCGTGCGTTCTTCAAACGCAACCGTGACATTGCAACCAGTGCGCTTGTTACCTCTAGTGGCGCTGCCATTTTCGTTCGCATGAACTCCCGATCCTCGAAAAGCTGCACGATCTCGTCGCACAACAGCGTATGCTTCACCATCACGACGCTGTGGCTCCACAGTATCCGAGATAGCGATTTCCCGGAAAGTTTTAAAAGCGCTTTTTCGCTTCCCGACATCATGAAGGCCTTTGAAAGCCCGAAGAGGGTATCGATCATATCCTCCTTGTTCCACGGGCCGCGTGAGAGTGCAAGCGCCATGATGTCGATGTTTAAGGCGTTTGTGGTGCCGGAGTACTCGAGATGCTTCGAGAGGAGATTGACTATCTTCACGGCGGTCCCTGTCGCGATGGGCGAGAACGGGTGCTTGCTGATGGCATCAACGGCCATTGCAGCCGTGCTGAGGTGCAGCCTTTCAATGGCTTCTGCAGGAAGCAACTCACACAGCATGCTGGTCAAGTTCCGCGACACGTATCTCGCTTTTTGCATGGACCACAGTATGTGGACGGTGTGGTTGGGCTTCTCTGGGGTTATGTCTAGTGCACCAGCAACCATTCTCTTCTCAATGGCCTCAAACGGCAAGGCCAGCTCTGATTCAGCAAGTCCCTCGGGCATTGCTATCGCCAGCGAATGCACGAAGTTCGTAACGATGAAGGGCGGCACCAACTTGTCCTGGTCCTCAAGGCCGGTGCAGAATATTTCGATCATAGCAATCGCCAGGTCGCTGCACAAAAGCGACTCCCTCGCGTAGGCGTACACGATGTAACTAGCCTGCCGCAAACCCAGTTTGTCTAGCTTCGGCATGATATACTGGTTTTTGATCGGTTCGAAATAACTCACAGCGGATCGAACTGTCGCTGTTTCTTCATCATCACCAAGGGTGTTATCTTGTTCGTCTGTTTGTGTTTTGTGAGGTGTCATGTCGCGGTAGCCCAACCCATCTTTGACCCGAGCCTGATTATGTTACCCTCCCCCAAACTTTTTCTTTCTATCATACCACTGCGTAGGTCAAGGTTGCGAGGAGTTTTGGATCCGTGTCTGGATTGCTGATGAGAAGGTCCATCCACTTGGTGACGGTGTCGATCTGCCCGGCTTGGGTCATGTTGAGGAGGAACCGCCATTGCCACTCGTGTTTCTCAAGGAGACGGGTGCAGTGGGCTTCAGTGAGGCTCAGCTCCCCGACAGCTTCTAGAACTTCTTTGACCGGAGTTTCATCGATGGGCTCATTCTCTGCACCCCACTTCTTACTGACAGCGACGGATAAGTACGAAACCCTCACAAGGTCCTGCGTATCGAGCATATGTAGCAGCGGGCCGTCGGAGTCAAGGACGTACCTTGCGAGGCATTCGAGGACATCTCTCAGCGGGACGCGGCCGAGCTCAGCGGCCTTCGAAAACGCAGAAATCACCCTTGCGACTTGCTTCACCTCTAAGCCCTTCCGCCGAACCGCTGCATCCTCCGTAGTATCGTCAGCCAGTAGGTACTTGTCACGCAGCTTCGGAAGCAGCTCATCCATCACATGGACAGCGATGTTGTCGTAGAGTCCTTCGGGTGTAAGCCGTGCTTGTGCAAAGCTAAACAGCATGTTCGAACACTGTTTCAACGACAATTTTGCGTACGACTCGGGTTCCGCAAGCTTTTCACCCACTTGGTTCATGAACTGGACCTTTGCGAATGACAAAGGTACCTGTCCTCGGATGTCTCTTTCCACGTAGGAGTGCACCCCGAATACCCAGAGTAGGAGCGCGTAGGCAACCGGGCCTTCCAGCTCATGGATGCGCTGCTCGAAGATTGGGATAATATGGTCGCAGAGATCGATAATCTTCTCACTTGCCTCCTGACTCAGCTCGGGGTCCCTGTACTGCAGCAGGTGCCACACGTGGAAGCTGTCTACGTCCACCCGGGACAGATTTTCAACCACCACGTTCACTGTATGGTTTATTAATGGCAGAGGAACCTTGTGCCAATTCCCAATGCTGCGTGTCACAAGCCCTAGCGCATTGAGCTCCGCCAGTCCTATAGTTCTCAGAGGCACGAGTTTCTCTTCAATAATCTGCCTGTATAACCCCTGCATTTCATAAAGCACCATTCCTTTGTTGCCCCGCAACGCATCTGCCGCAAGCTGCAGCGCCCTCCGCCTCACCTGCCCTGCAGTCCTTACTGGCTGCATTGTAGCATCGGTTACCTCTGGGTGGGGGGGGGGTGAAAAAGGATAATGAGATTGTTAGCGAAATATTAAACTACATGCGCTACCTCCCAATATTCACAAGTACTTGTGTAACTCAGAAAGCATGTTGGTGACGTGAGTCCGACGGGCTGCCTTTTCCCGCCTCTTGTTTTGGACATAAATCTGTTTGTTTTTTTTCTTCTTTCTTCTTCTTCTTCTCCTACATACCAAGCATTTAGCCTTAGCTCCACTGGGTTTGGCTGTGGAGGTGTCATGATCGGAGGTCACGGGGTCTGCGCTGTCAAAGCCGACCTTGTGCATTGAGTTGCGGGATTTTGACTTTTGGAGCTTGCCCGTTCGCTGTGAGGTGGAGAGGACGGTGGACTTTACAGGAGCGGAGAAGATCTTTGCTTGGAGGACCTCTTCGTCATGAAGGTCTCTGAAGAAGCAAGTGTTGAGGAGGGAGTATGTGTGGTCAAGCCCCGCGTATGCCGACAAGGCCCTGCCAAGTGCGGGGTATGCCGAAGACACAATGGCGGGCAGCGGCACTGGGTAGCACCCCTCCGTACCTATGATCAACGCACCGTCGGAAAACTGTTCAATAGATTTCGGCGGCGATGTCTCGCCCTTAAGAGGTATCACAGACGTGACTTCCCCCGACTTCACATCATAGACCCCAACCGACGAGCCAAGCGACGGCGCGAAGAGCAAAAACGGTGCTATTTTGCAAAAATACATCGTCTTGCAAGTGGGCACGCCAAGTATTTCCCCAATTGCAATCTTTTTGATCATATCCCCCGGCTCCACCGTGCTTTCCCCCCCCGTACTGGTTTCAATGATGCCGGACCCGTCGGGTTTGACCTGTTTCACGATGCCGTCGGCCGTTCTGTCACCTATTTTTATTGTTTCTTTGCAGAAATCGTGTATGTAGATGGTCGATGTCTCCGCTGTACGAAACCCCCACGAGGTAGCTAGGTATGTCCGCGACCATATTGCGATGGAGTAGCATTCCAACACGTTTTTCTCAGATGGCTTCCGCGAGGCCCGCCGATAGTCCACGGCCGTTGTGAGGAGGACCTCGCGGGTGGTCAGATCGAAAATTTGAACGGTGCCTCCTTGGCAGGCCACGGCAAGCACCTCATTCTGCATGGCCACCGCGTTGATTACGCAATGGAACCCGAGGCACTTTACACCTGGGTTTGGTTCGGGTATATTCTTTTGCTGTTTTGGCGGTTCGTCCTGCGCGACAACCTTCCCCGGTTTGCTCATCTTCCGTGGAGGCTGCTCTGGTTTCTTCGGAGACAGGACCTTCACATCTTCCACCAGAACGTCGATGCGATGCAGCGGAACACACACAACGTCGAACCCACCTATCCATGCAATAACGGCACCCACCGTCACCACGCCCTCTCTATCACCGTCATACGTGGTGAAGCCTATTTGAGGACGGTGAGGGGAAGGGGTTTTACACACTGCCGTGTACAAAACCTCAGGAGGGCTTGAAGAACCTGTTGGGGTGTCCTTAACCTTCCCGATTAAACAGATAAGGACCGATTCCTGAGACACCACTGCGAGGTACTCCCCGCAGGGGGAGAATACAAGGTCTGTGGTTTCGTTTTGCAGGGTCATTTCGTACAGCGTTACCATGCGGTCTCTCTCCGAGTTTTGAAGCCGGGAAATCTCGTCGAGGTCAGCGACTGTTGTTGGGCCGCCGTGTTGCGAGGAAGCAAGGGATATGGAGTTTGTTCGCCTTGCGGGGGCCAAAGGGAAGCAAACGATTTTGAGGTTCTTCCCATCTGTCGTAGCGGCTACAGGTACATTGATGTACACTGCTGAGAGGTGTGAGATGCGTGTCTCGTGGAGCTGAGTGGTTTCGAGGGTTTTTTCCTTCAGAACGACATTCCAGCGTTCCAAGGCTCCTTGGTCCGTCCCTAGGTAGAGATCGGTTTCGACAACAGTAGGGGAGGATGCAGGGTCTGTGCGCAGCCCTTCACCGATTTCCACAACAGTTTTCCCTTCTTCCGTGTACGCCTTGCTGCGGTCACCTATCTTCGCCTCGATCTCCTCACACGCGTTATCCACGATCGTTCCTATTATCTTGGCAACCAGCCTATACGGTTGCGGCAGCTTGTCAGTGTCCAGGTATGCATCTTCTGGGGGAATGGACATTTTTTTTTTCCAGTAAAGCCCTCTTTCCTCCCCCTTTTTTTTTTTTTTTTTTTTTTTTTGTCTCTGGTACCGGTTTTCGAATATAATGGATATGATACTAATTTTCCCCCTCCCCTACCAGTAAGACATAAACACCTTATTCGCTGTCACTGCAGCCTGCAGCCATGACTCGGCACAATTGTTCACACAGGTTTTCTCAGAAGCCGTCAGGTTAGGAAAGTACAACTGAGTCACACACACATCGAAACATTTCTCCGCAGCTAGCAAATGCAATCTAGAAGGGGAAAAAAGAATGGGGGGGGGGAGGGGGAACCTAATACCTGTCTTCCTGCTGTTTTTTCATCGCGTTGAATTCTGCCTCCATTTCTTTAGTAAATTTTCCCATTTTTATTTCCGCCCCCCTATCCCCTCTTTCTTTTTTTTTTCCTTGTTTTTTTTTTTTTTTTTTTTTTTTTTGTCAACCCAGGACTTGCACGTGAGGCTGTTGATCCAGAGAATGACAGGTGCCGACTGAAGGAAGCGTACCGGTGGTCAGCAGGAACGGTACGACCTGTCACGAAGGCACAATCGCAGGTTGAGAGACGCAGCTGTGTGCCTTAAAAAAAGAAAAGGGTTTTCGTGGCTTGTGGCAGAGACACCAAATACAAAACCTTTTAAAACGTTGGTGTAAAAAAACAGATTCTTCACACCCCCAGTTGACTCCCCTCGCTGTTGAATAAAATTCACATTTTTCTGTCATCATTACATGTCGTTCTGCGGTTACAGTTTGTCGCGATGAGACGGCATCTGGGGCGAGGGGGTCAGTTTTTGGTGTTGGCGTAACAGTTCTTTTTGAATCTTGCAAACGGGCACAAATTGTGGGGTTTTGTCCTTTCCGCACTTTATCAAACACGGTTCAGCGTGCTCTTCGCCAAAACTACAGAGTTTTTGCGATATAGCAATTGTGTCCATGTTGTTTGGTCTTCTGGCCATCAGCGCTACATACATAGGAGTATACCCGCTGTTGTTCTTCGTGACCTTTGTTTCCTTCAACTTCTCCATCAATGCCAAGGCGGTCGAAACGTCAAGAGACTCGTTAGCAGCCAGAAGGTGCATTGCGGTGTTCCCGTCACAGTCTGCTTCTCCGAACTCAGTATCATCGGCCACCTCTACTACCTTATCGACAGCATCAAGTACACTGCCTACTACTACTTTTTTCCGACATTCAACAATCCAGTGGAGGGGTGTCCTGCCCCAGATGCACAGATCATCTTCTTTCCCATTGCAGCTCAGGAGTTCTATGAAGCATCTATACTCACCTTCCCGTGCAGCACAGTGTACCGGCGTGAAGCCGTTGGCGTTCACTTTATCCACCAAACCCAAACCTCCAAGCTTTTCCTCAAGGGTATGGCTATAGTCGCTAGGGTTGATGAGCATCTTTATAATCTCCCTTTGCCCTTTTTTCGCGGCCAAGTGTAAAGCGGTGTCGTCTTTTGTTCTCGTTCCTTCATTCTTCCTGACTGTCAGTGTCGGGTTGGCCCCCTTCGTCAGTAAGGTTCTGGCAACTTGATTCATGTCTTCTTGACTTAACTCACTATTCCTATCTGCGAGCAGCATTAGGGGTGTGCACCCTAGATTGTTTCTTATATCTATATGAATCCCCTCGACACTTAGGATGTAGTCGATGCAGGGTTTGTGTCCCTTTGACACTGCCTGGTGCAGGGCTGTCCACCCGGCGTGTGTCGTATCGTTGACAGTTGCCACACAAGCGCGCAGAGCCTCAAGGTTCCCACTCCTCGCGGCTAACACCGCAAGCGGGTCGTCTGTGTGGCCTTCCCCCGCGATGATGTTGTGGTATTCAAGGAACTCATCCCTATTCAGAGCAGGCATATGTGTACCCGCCCCCCCCCCCCCCCCCACTTCCGACCCCGCCTTTGTTTCCCTGTATTAAAAGCCCCCTTTTTCGTGATACAAAGGCTCCCCCCCCCCCCCCCCCCCCCTTCAGATTTGCAAAAGAAACCATTTCCAAGCGTTCCGAACCAGATATTCCGACCCAAGAAAGAAAAAAAGAAAAAAAGAAAAAAAGAAAAAAAAAAAAAAAAAAAAACATCGAATCCCCCACCCACCCATTTTGTGGCCAACAATGGGCACGCTGGAAATGCTGCACAACAAAATAGGGAGTTTTCTCTCTAAAATTTTAACAAAGTGAAGGGAAGAAAAAAGTGTTTGCATGCCACGAATGCATCCAGAACGCAAATAAAACTGATTCAAAAACACTAAATATCGAACAAAACTGGGTTTTCTTGAAAATGGCCATTTTTGGCTTAAAATCCTAAGCCTTGACTTTACACATATTCACTTTTCTTCCTTGCTTAAAACAGTGTTCGCTCATGCAAGAGCCCAAACCTTTGGGGGAGTTTTTTAAGAAACACCGTGGCCACCCTTACATTTGGGGTTTCAATAGCCGTCGGGTTCAAGACCCAGGAGATGGCTCCTTCCAACATTCTACTCCGGAATATGCACAATAATATAAAAAAGAAAAATCAATTGTCAGAAAAAACAATACCGGGGGGGTGGGGGGGGTCATATGGTCCTTAAAAAGGCCCCCTTATGACCCCCTAGGCATAGTGGTGAGGCGACTCGCATTCTCGCACACTCTCGCACGATTCTCGCACATGCTAGTGTGCACTTCAGGTGTGCATGTGTCAAAAATAACCCCCCCTCGACCTTCATACTCCTCCCGAACTAACACGATCAGTGCGTTCACGTCCGCCCCCGTGTGTGATTCACCCTCCTCTGAGTATCCGACCAGCCCAGAAATGTTTGGCACTGGTGGCGTCTGTGCTTAACGGCAACAGTGTCTTTTCGATGCTTTGCTTCACTCTTCTCGAGCCCTTGCCTCCTTCTCGAATCCGGGCCCCTTTGCCAGCAGCGTGTCTGGTGTCGGTATCTTCATGCGCGAGCTCCACCAATGGGATGCTGAGAAGGGGTGTTTGCTGCTTGGTGGTTGGTGGTGCCTGCGACCAAACACAACATCGCCCACCCGTCTATGAACTCCTGCCCCACCACGGGGCAAAGCACTGCCTGTTGAGGTCCTTCGAAGATTTTGACACTCAGGCACCTGGCTTTCCCTGTTGACAGCCAAAAAAAATTCTCGCATCATTCTCGCATGCGAGAATGTGCGGGGGGGGGGGGGGGGGGGTTCGTCATTGAAGAGAGCCGCGAAACGAGTTCATTGCAGCCAGTGTCTTACAAAATAGCAATTTTCCGTGGTCCCCCAAACACAACGGGTTCTAAACGGGGTAAAAAGGGGACAGAAAGAAAAAAAAAAAAGAAGAAAAAAAAACACCCTCACCCTCTTGTATTGGTGCACGGCGTCTCAGAAAAACCTTTTAGAGAAAAACTACAACACGACACGCGAATTTGGATTTTCCACCAAACTCTGTAACCTGTTTTTTACCCTTTGTCCACGGTAATTGGGTTTCCGTGTTTGGTGGAAATCGAAATTAGAGTGGAATAACGAAATTCGGGTTGTTTTGAACGGTGTAAATTTTTTCGTGTTTGTAGTTTTTCTCAATTTTTTTTATTAAGCACATCCTGTTCCCCCCTCTTTTTTTGTTACTCTCATCCCCTTTCGTTCCTCATTAAGCTCCAATCCGGAGAAAAGACACCCCACAGTCGATCATGAACCATAGTGTTTGTAGTGCTCTATGACTTCCCACATTTGTCCTTTTGCATTCTTTGCGCGATGCGCTCCGCTGTAGCTTTCACCCCGTTGAACTTTAGCATTGCAGAGGTGTCTGCACCCATCGTCACCAGCTTGTCGTATACCTCCTTCACACCTTTAAGAGCAGCAAGGTGCAAGGGTGTCATCCCGTCGGAGTCGCGTGCTTCAAGATCTGTCCCCTTCAGCATGTCGAGTGCTTGCAGCACGGTGTCTGTCTGGAGGGTGGTGTTCGCTATAACAGAGTGCATGGCTGTCCGGTCTGTTTCGGACCTCAGATTAGGGTCACACTTCCCCATGCTGCTCATCAACAGCGAAATTATTTCCAGTACCTCCTTGTCTCCTTCTCCGTTGTCACACTCCATTGCAGCTGCCATATGAAGGGGTGTCAGACCGCTTTGCCCGCATCCGGTGCTGGGGTCTGCTCCGAAAGTCAAAAGATGTTTCATGTTTTTCACTCGACAGCTCTGAACAGCACAGTGCAGAGCGTAGTACCCATCGCTGTTCTGCTTATTCTTCGCCATGCAGAGCTCGCCCGTCACCAGGGACAGCGGTTCCGCACCTATCAGAAGCTTTAGGATGTACTCGTTGCTACTCTTTGCAGCGAGGTGCACAGCACGGTCACCCTTCACGGCCATCCACGAGTCGGCTGCTGGCATCTCTGCTTCCACGTCTGCCTTTGCTTTCAACAGGCTCATCACAGCTTGTTCCTTTTTCTGGCATATCGCAAGCATCAACGGTGTGTACCCTTGCTTGTTCCTGGCATTGATGTCAAGCCCCAGTTGCACACCTTCACCCAGCAAGAACTCTACGCATTCATCGTGGCCCTTCGCCGCCGCCTGGTGCAGTGCTGTCCATCCAGAGGGCGATTTCTCGTTGATGTTTTCTTTGGTGGCACAGTTTTTCAGCGCATCAAGATTATTGGACCTTGCTGAGAGGACCACCAGGGGGTCCTCTTCGTGATTCTTCGTCTCGATGTTGTAGTTCGCTAGGAACTCGACCCTCTTGAGGGATGTCATTGCTTCTGTAGTGGTGGTGTGAAAGGACAGACAGCAACAATAAGAACACTGAAAGAAGATGAGCAAGGTCGGAAAAGAAACACCCTCCCCTATTTTTTCTAGCTATACTATATATGGAGCACAAAGACTCGTGCTAGCGGCCTGCGAGATGGCTGACGCCTCATATCTCTGAAATCAATCCCGAACTTGCTCAAAGGGTTTAAAAGGAAAAAAACACAAAAAAAAAAAGCAGTGAGGTTAGGATATTTGCTTTTCGTTGGACCCATCATTTTTTGATACCCTTCTTTTTGTGTTTCTTCACTTTCCCTCACTTTTTTCTTTCAGCTCTCTGGAAGCAAGCCTTAAAAACACCTGGAAAAAAAAAAGAGAAAAAAAAAAAAGATTGTTAAACCAAAAAAGGTATTACACACGAAAAAAGAGAAACAAAAATAAAAAAAGGAAGGCCATCCCATTTCCAAGGAAAGAAAAGTAAACGGTTTCTCAATCTTCAAGCTAAAAAAACAAGACCTTAGTACTCAGTTTTTGACAGATCGACGGAAAAGTTTTCGGGGGGGGGGGGGGGGGGGGGAGGATGCGCAAACCCGCAAACCCGATGCGACATGCAAACCCCGCGCGAGACCCGCAGGCACCGTTTGAAAAAAGGGGAGGGGGGTATAAAAGAAAGTCTCTAAAATTACATTCTAATTTCTTCCAATAAAAAAAATAAATATAAAAGCCTTACAGAATACTTCCTCTCGAGTTTTGGCCTGGGCCGGAAGAAAAAAACCGTAGCGAGCTATAATTACTTCCACCCGAGTTTACAAATGTTCCCCCCATTCTCCTCACCCCCGGGAAGCCAAAAGTCAAGGCATTTGTCAAGCTCCTAAAAAAAAAAAAAAAAAAAAAAAAAAAGAAGAGAAAATACACATCAATGGACAGGCCCAGACGATGTGCTGAAATCTTTAAAACAAAAAAAGGGGGGACAGCGGAGATGTCCGCACCCAGCGTCACCATGAACCATAGTGTTTGTAGTGCTCTATGACTTCCTACATTTGTTCTTTTGCATTCTTTGCGCGATGCGCTCCGCTGTAGCTTTCACCCCGTTGAACTTTAGCATTGCAGAGGTGTCTGCACCCATCGTCACCAGCTTGTCGTATACCTCCTTCACACCTTTAAGAGCAGCAAGGTGCAAGGGTGTCATCCCGTCGGAGTCGCGTGCTTCAAGATCTGTCCCCTTCAGCATGTCGAGTGCTTGCAGCACGGTGTCTGTCTGGAGGGTGGTGTTCGCTATAACAGAGTGCATGGCTGTCCGGTCTGTTTCGGACCTCAGATTAGGGTCACACTTCCCCATGCTGCTCATCAACAGCGAAATTATTTCCAGTACCTCCTTGTCTCCTTCTCCGTTGTCACACTCCATTGCAGCTGCCATATGAAGGGGTGTCAGACCGCTTTGCCCGCATCCGGTGCTGGGGTCTGCTCCGAAAGTCAAAAGATGTTTCATGTTTTTCACTCGACAGCTCTGAACAGCACAGTGCAGAGCGTAGTACCCATCGCTGTTCTGCTTATTCTTCGCCATGCAGAGCTCGCCCGTCACCAGGGACAGCGGTTCCGCACCTATCAGAAGCTTTAGGATGTACTCGTTGCTACTCTTTGCAGCGAGGTGCACAGCACGGTCACCCTTCACGGCCATCCACGAGTCGGCTGCTGGCATCTCTGCTTCCACGTCTGCCTTTGCTTTCAACAGGCTCATCACAGCTTGTTCCTTTTTCTGGCATATCGCAAGCATCAACGGTGTGTACCCTTGCTTGTTCCTGGCATTGATGTCAAGCCCCAGTTGCACACCTTCACCCAGCAAGAACTCTACGCATTCATCGTGGCCCTTCGCCGCCGCCTGGTGCAGTGCTGTCCATCCAGAGGGCGATTTCTCGTTGATGTTTTCTTTGGTGGCACAGCTTTTCAGCGCCACAAGATTATTGGACCTTGCTGAGAGGACCACCAGGGGGTCGTGCTCATGGCCGCGAATGTTTGAGATCTGGTGTTGACTGAGGAAGTCCTCCCTGCCGAGGGGCCACACTTCCACATTGTAGTTCTCCATCACAACTTGTATCTGAGTAAGGTCGCCTGAGTTGAAGGTGCTGATCTTCCTGAAACGGCCAAGAGCGAAGAGCAGGACTTCTTTTTCTTTCTGGAGGACGCTGTAGTCGGACATCATTACGCCTTTGGCGTTTTCAATGACGAAGATGACCCGCCGGCCTACGGATCCGACAAAGCTCTTGTTCAACACACCCATTTCCTCTGTGCAGGAAGTCACGGCGGGGAACGTGAATTCCTCACCGTCCTTGATCATGTTGAAGTATTTCACGATGGCCCCTGTACGGTCGTGCATACCTCGGTAGACGGTTCTAACATACGGCTTTTCCCTCCTGAACGCCTCCAGCAGGAAGCTCAGGTATGGGATGAAGGGTTGCAAGGAAGAACTACCGTTTCGAAGTCGCTGGTTGAGCAATCTATATAAAGCAATGGTCTCCTCAATACTGTATATAGTGAATGCCCTTCGGTGGTCGTTTGGTTCTTGTTTCACAGCGATGTCGTAGTGCTTGTGGATACGGGGTATGAAGTTTTTTAGAGGCTCGATGGCTTCTTTAAGAGTAGCCGGCGGTTTCATGTTGGTGAGAATGTCAACAATGTTGAACATGGAACTCTTTGAGGACATTTGAACGGGGCTGGTGTCATCGCCCAAGTCATTTATCGACACGAAGATGAACTCCTCGATTTTCTCGTTGATCATTCGCTTGGAAGGGTTTTCCACCACCATTTTCGAAATAAGGAGCCGTTCCTTGTCCGTCATGCCCTTTACCAAGCCAAGATCATGGATGAACAGCTTCATATCGACCGCCCATTTCACCCTGTTACCCTTCACCATAATGTTTTCAAACTCAGATGTTTCAACCCTCATGAATAATATTGTAATGCCGAACGCCCACACGTCTGATTGGATTGTCGCAATGCTCTCTATTTGTTCCGGTGCAGCGTATATGTTGGTATAGGTGGTTCTAACAGTTTTCTTTAAACAGATGTTTCCGAGGACGTACCTGGTGCGGCCCGCTCGCTCCTCGATGAAAATGTTTTTCGGGCAGATTTTCTGGTGTGCGAAGCCGATGTAGTGTAGAAAAGAAAACGCTTGAAAAATGTCGCGGGCTAGGCCCATGCTTGCCTGCAACGATGTAAACGGGCCGTTCGTTGTTTTGTACGCTTCCAGGTTTCCGAGAACATAGTATCTGGTATAGATGAAAAAATGTTCGTCACTACTGATGTGAGTGAGCATCACTTCCAACGTGCGGTGGGTGTTTTCTTTGAGCTTTTCGAGCAGCCCAGCACGGACTTCTTGCATCTCCACCTTCTTCAGCATGGCCTTCTTCCCCTCCCATGTCGTGATTCCCACGTTTTGGCTATCGGTCATCTTCTTCACCTGCTCCTTGCTGCAAGGATCCATGAAGAAACTCATCTCAACTTTTCTTTTCCCTCCCCCCCCTTTTTTTTTCTTTGAACAAAAAAAAATCGAATCTCGTTTTCTTTTTTTTTTTTTTTTTTTTTGAGAAAAAAACAACGTCCACGGTAACCAAATAACTTTTTTTCCACTCAAGTCTGTAAGCAGAATTTCCACCACTGTTTACGGTAACCCACAACTTTTTTTTCCACTCTCCACGGTAACCTACAACTTTTTTTTCCACTCAAATGGTTTTTTGTAAAAAATTTCCACTCTCCACGGTAACCTATTTTTATTTCCACCAAACCATGTAAGTAAGAACTTTTTTTCCACCGTCCACGGAAACCCACAACTTTTTTTTCAACGTCCACGGTGGAGGTGTATGCACTTGGGAAAAACGTGTAGGCACAACCAGGGCTCGAAAAAAGACACTAAGAATTTCTCCTGGAAGTTGGCAAGGGCGATTTCCAAAGACGATTTAAAGCCAAAGCCGAGGTATCTGGCGTCTGATGTACTTCTCCACCCCTCGCCCCCCTGCCTGTGAAGGATATGCCAAGGATGACTTCAAGCCCCCTGTTGTCACGAAGTCACAGATAGGCAGTGCTGTGCTACATTTCGTACTAACCCCAATGAGGTATAAAAATGTCGGAGGTTACCGTGGACGGTGGAAAAAAAGTTAGTGGTTGCATAAGGGAAATTGTTGGTGGTTACAGTAAAAAGTGGAAAAAAAGTTGTAGGTTTAAGGCGACGGTGTCCCCCCCCTTTTTTTTTTTTTTTTTTTTTTCCCCTTCGTTCCCCTTCTCTCCTATTTACGTGTATTTTGTTGAAGGTCAACGTTTTCCTGTAGCAATTGAAAGGCTAGGCGCTCTGCTTGGTCCCTTTGTTCTTCCGCTACTGCTATTCTGTCCCTGTCAGAGGCGGTCAGCTCCTCTTCGGAGGGATCGGGTTTTCGGGTGGTAATGCAGTGGAGAACCGAAACCACCACTGTTGCGGTAACCCACAAGACAAGTGCTTTATCGCAAGGCCGTTCACCCAAGGCTGCGACAGCATCCATTTCCCCTCTGTTGTTTTCGTAATGTATGGGGAGGGGGGAATTTCAAAAAAAAAAAAAAAAAAAAAAAAAAAAAAAAAAAAAATCGAATCTCCTTTTGTGCAAAGGGGGGCTAGCTCGAATCGCTGTCGCTATCATTCTCAACAGTCAGAAAAAGCTTCTTGAAATATTTGATGTGTTTTGCGGTGAGGGTGTCCAGGGTGAGGTCCTCGCAAGCCATTCCTTCCTCGACCAGAGAAAGGAAGTTTTCCTCTGTGAAAATTCTTTCTGCGTGGTACTGCTTCCTGGCAATCACCTCCTTCACGATTTCAGAGCCACATTTTTCGATGATTTCCTTGACTTCTGCAACAGTCAGCTTCCCGTCTCCATCGTCACTTTCCATTTTTTTAAAGATGCTCAATAGTCGGTTGGTGGCCTTCTCCTTGCCCAATGGTTTTGTTTTGGCCTCATCTTTCATTACCTCGTTCTTTTTTTCCCTCCTCCCTTTTTTTTTTTCTTGTTATGTAGGTGACAAAAAATAAAATAAAAAGGGGGGTAAAAAAAAGGGGGGGGGAGGGGGGGAAGGGAGAGCTGTTGAGGAGGGATAGATGAGAAAATAATGGAGAAAAAAAAAATCAAAACATCAAAAAAAAAAAGAACCCAAAAGAAAAAGTCGAAAGAAAAAAAAAAAGTGTTGCCTCAGTCTTGTGCAAAAGTTGTTTTTTTTTTTTTTTCCCTTTTTTTCCCCCGACATACTTTTGGTTTTTTTTTCTTTTTTTTTTCTTTTTTTTTCCCTTTTCGGTTTTTTCTTGCCAGTTTTTTTATTTCTAGAATAAGGGGGAATGTGGGGAGGAAGAAAAAAAAGGGGGGGGGGGAAATATGATAAAAAAAATGAAGAGACATAAAAAAAAAAGGGGGAAGGGAGGAAACACCAAAATAAAAAAAAGATAAAAAAAAAGGGGTTTTTTTATGTAAAAAAAAAATAATGACTGTCCCCCCACCCCACTCTGGGGAAAAAAAAACAATTACTGCAGGTGAAAAACGTCGGGCTGACAAATATCCTGACAGGAAAAGCTTCCGGACCAATGATATTCCTAAATTCCACCCCCCCCCCCCCAAAAAATAACATCTCCAGTGGCCTTCAACAAAACCTTTACCGACATATTTCCCGGGACCACATTTGCCACCTTTTCATACAGTAATAATAAAAAAAAAGAAAAAAATAGCATGACCTCTTTTTTTTTTTTAAAATAATTATGAAAAAAAAAAAAAAAAAAAACTCTCACGATAAAAAGAAAAAAAGAAAAAAAAAAACCGCGTTTTATGGAGAGGACTGGTGGGGGGCTGACAAGAAAAAAATATAAAAAAAGGGGGGGTTTTTTTTTTTGTGTTTTCTTCATTCTCAAGCCTGCTGCGACCTGATGTACTGGATTTTCTTCGTCTGAAACCCGTTGAAGGCGGAGGCAGCTGCTAACGTGTAGGCGCCAAAGTCGTAAAAGATCATCCAATCACCAAGCTACAATTTTTTTTTTTTTTTTTTTTTTTTTTTCCCCACACACCTCCATTTCTGGGAAGTCAATTCTCTTAGCAATGCAGTCCAACCCGTCGCATGTCGGCCCGAAGATGGTGGTGCACCTCTTCTCAGCGTCCTTCTCATCCTCGGGTTTCATGAAGAAAGGGTGCGCATCCACAATAGCATGATCAAAGAACAAACAATTGAAACTCTGGTAAACTCCTTCGTTCAAATAGTACTGAACTTCCTGCTTTGTGGATCCCGACACCTCGTCTTCCACAAAGCTGATCTCCCTCTTGGCGAATACGTTGGCAGCCAAGGTGTGCGAGGCACACGCGAAATATCTACCAGGCTCTGCGATAATCTGCACATCATTTGGGAACAGCTCGTCCAGCACGGGAGCAAGGTGGTTCGCAATCTCCTTGAACGTCGGTTTAGTCTCCTTGTCACCGGGGAACCCTCCACCGATGTCGAGGAGGTCCATCTGAAAAAAAAAGATTTTTTTTTTTTGAGAAAAAAAAAAAAAAAAAAAAAAAAAAAAACCTTGATGCCTCTTTCCTCTGCCATGTCGAATACGGTTCTGGCGTCCTTTGCAGCTTGCGAGAAGGCAGTGGCGTCTCCGCAGCCCGACCCCACGTGGAAGCTGACACCGACGAGTTTCAAACCAAGCTGGACGCAAGTGTCGATGAGCTTTGGAACGTACGACAGTTGCGCACCGTACTTTGACGAGAACTCGCAGATGCTCTTGGAGTCGTCCGTAACAATTCTCAAGACAACGTTGGCCCCCGGCCAGTGTTTGCAGATCTTCGGGAGCTCCGCTTCGTTGTCGAAGGTGACGTATTTCAAACCGTGCGAAGCGGCGGATTTGATGTGAGCAACCTGCTTGCAAGGGTTCGCAAAGATGATGTCCTGGGCTGGGTCCATCTTCAGGTCCTGCAGAACATGTTCAAACTCCGCCTTGCTGGCACAATCGAAACCTGTACCAAGCGCAGCAAGTGTGTCAAGAAGAACTGGGGCGCCCTGTTTTTTTTTTTTTTTTTTTTTTTTTTTTTTTATATATGAGCTCGTCCGGAAAAGAATGTCAACAAATGACCCTCCTATGCGGCGGAAAACCCCCGTTAAATTTCTAAGTAGAAAAGTAGTCCGACACCACTTTGTGTGCAGAAATGCAGTCTAAGCTTGATCACCATATAGGTCAAAATGCTCGCCGTTTGTTTTATTTTTAAAACGCACGTGCAAAAACATATGTTTTTTAGAATGGTTTTTGGCAAACGATTCAATTTGGAAGTTACAAATAACCCAGACTCCATTTTTTATTTTCGTTTTTCCGTGAAAAGCGACAGGAGGAATGGACGCAGATTGAAAATCTGTGAAACCTTTGGGGTCATTTTGGGTGGGCTGGACTCTAAATCACTATTAAAATGGGGTGGGAGAACTTACCCTTAATGTGCCATTTTGGCCTATTTAAGGCTAAAATCCCTTTAAAACCCCTTAAAAAAGCAAGTTTTTCACTTTTAAAGTATTATGAGTGCAGAAGAAAAGGAAAAACCTCAGCAGATGGGTAGAGAATGAAAGTTTGACCCCAAAGAAACCAATGTCGAAGCTCTGCATGAGCAGGCAAGTGTTAAGAATTGGTTTTTCTGAAAAAGGCCAAAATCCCTTAGGAGCCCCTTAAAAAAGCCAAAAAATAGGGTGTAAAAAACCGGATTTTCGGGGGCTATGCGGCGCCATATATTTTTCGCAGTACTTTTAACAGTAACCCGACCCTGGGTTGTACCCAAGGGTCACAAGTGCGCTTGATCACCAATTTTATGCACCCTAGATGCTGCATTTTAAGCAATAAAATTGCATTTTAAACATTTTTCGCCGTTTTTCTGACCTCTATTTTTCGCTTCCCGGGGGCAGCCGGTTGCAAAGCCTGCCACCCTCATGGCAAAACAAGTATCGCAATTGAAAGAACGGCGTCATGTACATCTTCCTATGGTTGCATGCTGCCCTTTTTTTTGCTCAAATAATCAAAACAAGAAATTTTCGGAGGTGCCCAAAAAAGTGTTGACATTTTCGTCCGGACGAGCTCATATATTTTTTTTTTGAACTTACGTTGCATTTGTATGCGTAGAAGGGCCTGACCCTAGGGAGGAATTCGATCCACTGTCTGATCTGTTGTTCGATTACCCCGATGTCGACGATGAAGAAGGGTTCCTCCATTGGGTCCTCTGGCGTTGAGAACTGGTTCATCACGTTGCGGCAGTACGCCTTTGTTTCGTCTTCATTGAGCCCGAGACCGGTTTTGTTCTTTGTTTCAACCATGTCTGCTTCGTACTTGCGAGCGACCTCGTTCACCCTCTCTGTGGGGATTTTTTTTTTTTTTTTTTTTTTTTGAATTTATATACCCGAGATGTTTTCAGGCCACCATTGCTTGAAGGCTGCCATCGCAAACACAAGTCTTTGTCAAAAGGGAAAAGAACAGAGAAGAAGAAGGAAAAAAAAAAGGGGGAGTTTTTTTTTTTGTTTTGAAAAAAAAGTGGGGAAAAGAAAAAAAAACAGCTCTCCTACCGAGTTACGAAGGGAGAAAAAAAAAAGGAAATTGACAAGGGGGTTATAAAAAAAACGGGGTTTTTTTTTTTCCGAAGTGTCTTTTCGAGAGAGAAAAAAAGTGAGAGTTTTTGGCTTTTTTTTTTATTATTAAAATGAAGAAATTAAAACTTTTTTACGAGAATTAGTTTTCTAAGATTTCTAACAGGCAACAGGTAATGTACTGTCTTCTGCAAAAAAAAGGGGGGGGTGTTTTTATTTTTTATTTTTTTAAAAAGAAAAACAATAAAAACAAACCTGCTACTGCGTATTCAAATTCGGGTTATTACTCGATGTCAGATGCCATGCCCCCAAAAAAAAATCCTTTTTTTTGTTGTTGTTTTACGTGTTGTTGTTGTTTTTAAACAGCAAGGCATAAAAAAAAAAAAAAAAAAAAAAAAAAAAAAAAAAAAAAAAAAAAAAAAAAAACTCAAAGTACAGGACAAGCCCCCCGCTACGAGGGCCGCCCTATGGGAGGGGGGGGGGTCTATCTGTTAATACTCCCCTTCTGGAGCATTGTTTTCATCCCGATTGAGGCCGTGAGCGTCTTGCGGAGTCGTGTGATGCGGTCCCGCTTGTAGTCGGCTTTCAATTCCATTAGCTTGTCGTGCGTGGAGCGGGTGGCGAAAATAGGCCTCCTGGAGAAACCAATAGCTGCCTTTCCTCCAATGGCGATGAGGGACTTCACTCTTTTTCTCTCGTCCGCTGGGAAGGGGCGTCGCTTCTTCCGTGCCCTGCATGCTGTGTTTATCTTTACGATGAGAGCTTTGATTCTGCGCGCCCTATCTTCCAGCAGGCCACCCAAAGACTTTCCGGTCGTCCATTCGAAGTCAACGACACCTCCGAGGTGGTGTCCTTCTCCACCCAGCGCAAAAAAAAAAAAAAAAAAAAAAAAAAACGTTTTTGACTATCCACCTTCCCTGTCAAATTTTTATTTGTTCCGTAGTTTCTGTGCGACCTTCGATGCTAACGAAGGTAGCCCGGTGCTACGCGGCACCCGATCTCTCCCCTCTTCTTTCATTTGCTTGAGATATTGACGCATTCTGTTGTATTTTTTTTCTTCTTTTTTTTTCTTTTTTTTTAAATTCGCTACCTCGAATATTTGTTCACGCTCAACTCATGCAAGTAGTCCCACCCATATATCCCAGTTTTGTGTCCATCAGAGAACTCCACTGTAACCGCGTAGTTCCCAACCTGCCACATGTTTTCTATCGTGACTCCTTTCTTCCCGAAGACTAGTTTCTTTTGGCTTTCGTGGTGCCCCACTGCGTCAGCCGATGTGGTATGCACCCTCAGGTACTCTGCCAGTAGAATGTGCTTCACTTCATCACCGCTGAACCCTACTTCCAGCTGCTTTCTCCCCTTCTTCACTCGCAGCGAGTTCACAACATGACCCACGCCCGACAGCCTGCATGCCGTCGCCCTCAACATTGGGAGTTTTTTTTTTTGTGTTCCCCCCCCCCCCCCCCCCCCCCTCTGAATACATATTAAATTACGCCGTAAAAGAAAATAAAAATAAAAAAGAAGAAAAAAAACTTTCGAAAAATAACAATTGTCAGCGCCCGCGTCCAGCTCGTTTGCTGGGGTCCTTTTTTTCGATGTTCCTGACCTGCCCCTTGTTGACCACGGAGTCCTGGTAGAAGGGGCCTGTGTCAATGGGGTTTACGGTGGACTTCACATGTCGCATCTCCACCGTCATGGGGTACTCTCTGAAGCCGACGACAGGGACAACACCGGTCGGTGGTAATGAGGTGAAGGTTGCGGAGATGGTTCTTGTGGTGATGCGGAGGGTGAGCTCATCCATGTCACATGTTAGGGTGAAAATGTCACCACTTTTACGGAGGGGGGGCAACCGTGCACGGAGCTTTTCGTTGTGCCAGAGAGAGCCCATGTCTGTGACGACCCATGCCTTGGGCGCCTCGCTGCCCCATGCGAGGTTTTCGTGTAAGTTTATCGACGGGATGGCCACCCCTACCCTTGCAGCACGAGTGTTCCCTGTCAGTCTCAGTTCCCATGTATGTGACCCTCTTGTGAGCATTGCCCCTGCCATCGCGCTGCACCATGGCTTTGTTTGAACATTCCGGGTCACATCGAAACCTTCGCTGTCTAGTGTGCACTCCGAGTCCACCACACGCCAGGTCCATGGCCCGCCGCTTCCTTTCCAACTGTTCAGCAGCCGCACTTCGTTTTCCTTCCGTCCGTCCCAAGCACCCGTTGCAAGCGCTTTCATTTCCCTCCCCTTCGTGGTGTCTTGATGTGTTTCCGCTTGCCACTTGTGTGTAATCGGCATCTGCCGCTGATCCCAAGCCGTCTCCCCGTGTTCCCGTCCGTCCAACGAGTCCCACATGTCAGGCACCCCTGTCACAAACGGGTTCTGCTGTTTCGGTTTCTGCACAGGGGGTTTTCTTTCAAGATGTTGCTGTGCCGTGTTTGGTTGTCTCCTGTGGTGGTGTCCCGCAACGAGACGCCGCATATTCCGCCGGAGCATTCTTCCCCGCCTCTCTGTGATGTCTAAATGGTAGCAACAAGGAGGTCGCAAGTGGACGTTGCCCTCGTACAGAAGTACACTATAAGGGGTGGATGTGAGGGTTTTGTGTTACTTGTAAAAGTCAGCACCACCAGTACATCTTCCCTTCCTTGTCAACCGAAGAAACAGCACGTGTGCACCCTATACATGCTCCGACAGCTCCACCTGCCAGGCTCTCTGCAACGAGCTCTCTGTGCACGTTGCTGTGTAGGATGACAGCAGTGCCCACAGATGCTGTGGCACCCATGCAGCAACCAACTGCACAACCGACGAGGGCGCCTTCTTTTTCTGGTATTTTGTCATGCCCTTGGCAGCGGTTACACGGAATACAGCCTCTTTTTACAATGGCAGTAGCAAGGAACCCCAGCAGCAAGCCTGACATGGCACCCACCACAGCGCCAGTTACCAATGCTCCGCTTGCCGTGGGTCCCGTCAGCACTACTCCACCCACTGTCAGATGGGTGTGTGAAGAGACTGCTGCTACCACCGATGTCGCAGCCACTGCTTTTGCCGCACCTGCATGAGCACCTGCAACTTTTGCTTTTCCTGCAACAGCTGCAGGTGCCTTCGCGGCTTCCGCTGCAGGTGCTGCACCTGCTTTTGCTGCAGTCATACCTATGGGCCTATAAAACGTAACTACTGAATAGCGCAAATTAATAAAGCATCTTAAGTGTAAATGACATCATTTCCCAGCAGCACTGGTGGGTCTTGACGAGATAATCACCGAAGCCCCACTGCTGTTTTCAGCGTCTGCAGACAGCGGTCGGTAGACCAGCACGTCCTTGTCGCAGTCGCTAGGCTTGTTGTATGTACCCGACAGCTCAAGTTTGAGGGCCAGTGACTTAAGGAGCGGAGATATTTCACCCGCGGAACCATGCGCCAGACGGTTTATTAGGGTATCCCCCGTGGGTGGCCGTTGCGGTGGGCGCCGTGTCAACCACACAGTGTGGCGGTTTGCCATGTGGAGCACAGGGTCAAGGTCACTGCGCACCCTATGTTTGTTAAACACGGTGGCCGGAAGAAGCCCAGAAGCATGCGTATTGCAAAGGGGGTTCAGCCTAGAGAGGGGCGGGCTCCTGTATTGCACAGGGGCTTTTTTCCATTTCTTCGGGGCAGGGGTGGTCAGCGCTTGCATCTTCTGTACTTCCAGTAGATCATGCTTTAAAGACTGTATCAGGAGTGGAGTCTCAGAAGCGGGTTGGTCCTGTGCCACGACCAACGCCCCTTCCTCTTTTTCTTCTTCTTTTTCCTCTTCGTCTTCTTCTTCTTTTTCTTGTTTTTCTTTCTCTTCCTCTTCTTCTTCCACTCTGTTAGCATCCTCGACACTGTAGTTTTCGCTACTGTCATCTTCTGTCTCTGCACCTATTTCTAGTCTCGGCAAAGAGTATTCTCGTGCGGCTCTCAAGCAGAACGACGCTCCTGCCACGACGCTCTGCCTGCGTGCTCTTGGGAGTGACAGCGTGGGGACGGGGACTGGTTCAATTTTCGAAACTCGTGTGAGTTCCCGCACTGCCTCGTCTGTAGGGCAGTTCTCGCACGGGATGGAACCATTCCAGTTCCAAATGCTGCCATCAGCAGTAGCAGGTCTGGTGCCAAACTTCCAGCTTGGCATACGCTGCATCGCAGGTGCCTCCAAAGAAGCAACAGCAGAAGGGGTTGGCGGTATCTGAGGGGGAGGAGCAGAGCTAACCCGAATATCTTTGGTGTCTTTAGTGTCTTTGGCGTCTTTGGTAGCATCACCGTTGGACAAGAGAAGGTTTGTAGCCTCAAGCAACGCTGCTGTGTTGTCGTCTCTCGTCAGCAGTCTCGAGACAGGAGTGTCTACCACCATCTCACGGAAGCTTTTCTTACACGTCATGGGCATGACAGGTGCATGGACAGGAGTGGCTACGACCTCTTTGACTATTACTACTTCCTCGGGTTCGTCGTCCGACTCGTCGGCTCCTAGCCACTTACACTCGCTCAGCGTGCAGACCTCGAAAGGTACAAAGTTCTTCACATTCTTCGTTACCCAGGTATCGATGCCCGGCAACATGTTTTTCCACTTCTGCTCAGTAGATGGAAGGGACCGCAACGCTGCGGGGATCGCGGGCACATCATACACTGCGAGCTTTGGTTTCCTGAAAAACGCGACCGTGAACTTCCCAGACAGCACACCCTTCAAAGTGCCGTGCACGGCTTCCATGCGCCGTCTGACCTCAATGATGGCCGGCGGGACTTCGAAAATACCTTTCCTTTGCTTGACCACTTCCTTGGGGGGCTTTTCCACACGTTTCCTGAAAGGTGTGGATTCCCGGTGGTATTGACTGTATTTTGTGGTGGTGATGAAGCGATTCTTAAGCTTTTTCCCTTTGTTTGGTGTAGGAGGAGGGGTGAAAGTGGCGTGGCGTCCGGGGGGTGGCTTTTGGTACTCATCAAGCATGAACGGAGGTTGCTGACGTCCGTCGCCTGACGGTCTCCAAGCCTCGTCACGAGGGAAAAGAGAAGCGTAGTACTCTGCAGTCACTACCGCAAGGTTCCCTTTGCAGACCACTTGATCTTCCGCGTCAGCTTCTGACGACGAACCAATAGATGTCTGCTCTTCCGTCCGCTCTGAGGCGTCGGAGGAGGCACATGAAACGTGCGAGACACTCCGTCGCCGGCCACGCAACTTGTCGCTGTCCTGTGCTTGCAGGAACAGCCCGTGAGCAGCAATGTAATCAACAGGTATGCTCCCCACATCGTCTTCTTTGAACTGCCGTCCCTGCTCCAGTTTTCCCACCTTCTCACCAGCAATGTCCCACAAGTACACGTTGCAGTCGCCGCCACATGTTATGAACCCTGATATCTCTTTCACAAAGGCCAGATCGCTCACGGGTGTCATCCGCTGATGTGCAGAAATGCAGTTCATTACTGTGGCTTGCGCGATGTCCGGGCTTTCAACCGATAGGTCATCTGTCTTGTATTCCGGACAAGGGAACGTCGCAGGCTCCAGCGACCAGGACGAGATGATAGGCTTCATGTTCCAGATGGTAAAACAACCGTGGTCATCCCCTGTAAAGAGCTTTTTCCCTTGCGTCACCATGCATGTCACTACTGGGGTGGAAGCCGCTCTGTGGTATTTATGCATCTTCCCCCTCCCACATGGCTGATACGGTTTTCGATGCGGCCGCAGGGTCCACATTGTAAGGTACCCCCCGTAGTCAGATGCCACTAGCAGCGGGTACGGGTTTGCGACAACCACACACGCGATTTCGTTGACCTTCGGGTGCATGTAATGTCTGATCTGCTGCTCCGTAGCTTGGTTGGGGTCTACCTCGGCTACCTCCTCACGTTCTTCACGCGCACGTTGGTACTTCACCGATGCGAGCGCCTTGACCTTCGATATGGAGTACGTGTCATAGATGGTGATGGTTTCTGTGGTGTCGCCAACAGCAAACATGTTGAGCTCCGGGCACTTTGCGAAACACAGCTGCGGGTCTTGAACTTTAATGGATATCATAGGAGGCTTTTCCGCGTTCTCTGCCCCATCGACCCCCCTGTAGCCGAGCAGGTGGAGCCCCGCGATGACAATGACAAGGTCGGGGGGAACCTCAAATATGCCAGTGACCTCCGCCGGCGCTTTCTGGAAGGTAGTTGCAATTCCGCCAGTAGCGAGTGCGTGTACTGTAACCTGCCCGTCGTGGCATCCTAACATGAATCGTCTGCTGTTCCCGTCTATGGCAACAGCTGTTATATGGGATCTTGTGATATCTGAATAGGTTTCCCGCACAGAGCCCGTCAGTGCATCCCACACCCTTACACTGCATCCCGAAGTGGTGAGGAAGCACCCTGCCGGAGCGTTGTAGAGGACGCATGATACCGATTCGTCGTGTGCCACATAAGCGTTCTTATGCTTGAAGAGTACTTGTCTGTGTACCATCGTGATGCGCTCTGTGTCTGTGCGGCATGCAGACAGCAGCCATCCCCTACTAGGGTCCACTGCCACGTCATAGACATTCAGTTGCTGTTTCGCCTTTTGTTCTACATTGTCAGCCAGTGTACTGTCCTGCACCCCCAGCCGTGCTGCTACATCCCCCACCGATGGGTCTAGCCAGAAAGTTTGCAGGACCATCACTTTTCGTATGTCCCACACCTTCAGCATCCCCAAGGAGTCAGCAGATAAGAGATGCCATGGTTGCAGGCACATGTTTCCACCTGTCTCGTTCTGTTGTACACAATGCACGCCGATGATGCTCCCCTTGTGCGGTGCGTCGATGTCGCGAAGCTTGCTAATGAACTGACCTGCCAACGGTGTCCACAGTGTGGGCTCTGGGTCATAGCAGCCGCTGGTCGCAAGCAAGGCGTACTCGGGGCTGTACGAGAGAGAGCGTATGAAATCCCGTTCGTTCTCCCTTACCAGCTCGCGCTCTATGGTTCCCGTCGACACGTCGTTGATGTAGCACTTCGAGTCCAGACCGCAACTGACCACTTTCTTGGCCCCTATTGTGGGCAAGGGCAGCAGGTCGACTACAGGGTGCGGCAAGTGGGGTCTTGCACGAAATATAGTTTCAGGCATTTCGTTCGGAGTGTCATCTGGCTGCAAGCCGAACAGCTCACCCCTGTTGTTCCCGGTAAACAGGAGCCCTGTCTCGGAATCCAGACAAATACGCAACTGCATGCCTTCTACGTACACATGCTTTGTGAGGCGGATGGGGTCAGAGCGCGTCTTGTCCTTTGGGTCCCTGATGGTGTACCACTTGAGGAGCCCGTCGGCAGAAGAGACCACCAGTTGGTTGAAAGAAGGCAGCCATTCGGCGTCTTCAAAGCTGCATTCGCTTTTGATGGTACCGTAAGGCTTGATGCTGTGGGAGCCGTGGTTGGGGAGGTAAACGGACAGCACGCTGTGATCGCTCATGGCTGTCGTGTGGCAGGAGTCGATGGTGAAAGTCTTGTCGCAGGAGGGGAAATAGAATATTTTACGTTTTTTGCAGCGCTCGGCAGGGCAAGCATAGCGGCTCAGCTCTGTCCACGGCTGGTGCGAGTTCATCGACTCCTTACGCGCTTCATATGAATGGACGATGTAGTGCGTTAACTCGCTCCAGTCCAGCGAGCCGCTTCCGTTCACATCGATCAGGAAGAACAGCTCCTCGATGCAGGCACGGAGCTCGTCCTCGGGGAACGCTACACGCTCGTCCTTCAGAATAGCTGTCGTGAGGATGCTCACGAAATCCTCCAGAGGGACTGGTCGGGTCAATGTTCTGCACAACATGCTGATCTCGCTGTCGGGGATCAGGCCTATGATTTTTGCGGTGGTCAGCTTCGCGCTCTCCTTCTTGATCTCCTCCACCTTCCTCCCAAGCATCTGTCTTCTTGAGGCCAGCCACTGCTCATCGCCATAGTCCTCGTTCACACCTACCACCGTGTCGTCGTCTCGCCTCTCGAGCAACATTACATCCCATAGCTCCTTCATGCTCCTGGGCCTGTGGTGTGGTACGGTGTTGGAACAGGTCAAATGGATGTAAAAAAAAATGAAAACGTGTGCAAAGGGTAAAGAACAAGAAAAAAAGAGACATTTAAGGGGTACCTGCAGTACGTGGCTCCTAAGAAGCTTCAGGAGATAGAGAAAATTGCAGGGGGGGGGGGGGGGAAGAAAGAAAAAAAGAAGGAAAAAAAAAAACAGACGTTTAAAAAAAAGAGACGAATTCGTGTAAACTAAGGCCAACAGTACGATGCTACAGCCACGGGTTGATGTTTCTATCATTCCCCTAGGCAGAGAAGGGGGAGGGAACTTCGTCTAGTTGAGTCAATTTAATAATTAAAAAAAAAAAAAAAAAAAGAAAAAAAAGAGACATTTATTTTTAAAAAAAAGAGACATTTAGAAAGAAAATGAAGAAAAAGAGGAGAGTGTATACAGCATCAAAACGACTCGACCCCCAGGAAACGTTTGATGAAGTGGCGCACGTTCACGGCTCGCTGAGTACCATGAACCTGTCGCGCAGCCTCCTCTTAATGGCGAAGAAGTCCGTGTCAAAAGGACGGAAAGCAGGGCGGAATGTATCGGCGAGGACTCCAGGAATGGATTCTTCCAACGGCTTAACCTCCTTCTCCAAGCGTTCGGTTGCCAGACTGGACTCTTTAAGACATTTTTCAAGGAATGTGCGAAGCTCTGTTTCGTAGAGGTCGGTTGCTGGGCTTTTCTTTGCCGTCATCGCCAGTTTTATGATTTCCTTCTCATTAGGCGTGTGCACATCACTCTTGCTATTCACAAGCATTGCGTACAAAGGCCCAAGCAAGACTTCCGTCTCCTTCGGGTACTTGCTGATGTCCTGCAAGGGCAGACCTTTGTCCACGTCGTTTATTGTGAACAGGATACCGCCTATCCCGCCCTTTGTTGCATTTGCCGCTTCCCCGTTAATGTAACTCTCTGCTACTGCGGCATCGGTTCCGCATGACGATGGTGCACCCCAGTTCACTTCACTGCCCGGAACCAAGGCGTTGTGTGTGTCAAGAAGCCCTTCACTCCTGGCTGCCAGGCCTCTTGAGAGCTGCCCTACGTTTGCATCTGTCGTGTAACACATTGCCATTAGCAAACAAGCCGTTTTGATCCATTGTCCCAATGTCTTCCAGGATTCGTTGTCCTCTGAGGGGGCATTCGCTGCCTTCCGCATGGGGCCGTTTACCGAGCTGTACATCGGTGCGTTCCTATCCTTGTACAGCTCCTTGTACTCATTCCATTCGGTTTCGTCCTCGGAGTCGTACTCGGGTACCCCAGGGTACGACATCACCATGTCGATGTCAGGCCCCGCCATCGTGTACAGCGCCATGTTCAGCAGGTCGATGCGGTTCTTGTTTGGGTAGAATTTAGACTTTTCCTCAGTCAGTTTCTTGGAGGCCTCAGCAAATACAAGCAGCTTCCCCTCACCCTCTACAGGCGCTTTGTAGTTGGCAAGCATTTCGTCAAGGATGTCTCCTTTCTTCGCTTCCCACATCTTGATCAGCCTCCTCAGTACCGCGTGCCTGTCGATCAAAATGCCTTCTCTCAATGATTCGGAAGCCGCGTGGAATTTTTCTTTGCAGACGTGCACTGAGGTTTTCAGCACAGACTTCCCTGCACGCTTTGCGGCCATCAGGTTATTAATAGTGCTAGCCTTTCCGGTGAGGAGATTCCCCGCGACGGAACGGAGGCCCTCTGTGGTCATCCCGCCTCTATGATACGCTTTGTTGACATGTTCGCAGAGCAGGGTGAAGTCCTCCTCGCTGTCTGTTAAGTTTATCGAAAGATCGTTGCACAGAGCAGAGTACTCTTCGTGGTCGAGGGCACCATCGTCGTTCTCGTCGTAGGCGGTGAACAGTGTTGCGATGATGTCGGTGTTGTCCTCTAGGTCCCAGCAGGTGTCAGCGAAGACAGCGGCCACATACATGGTGCCGTCAACCTCCACAGCACCAACACCAATATTGGCTGCTTGAGGGCGCAGGAGGATCGCACGGTCATCCGGGTTTTCAGCTGCCCACTGGCGCACAACGGCAATGCCAGACGAGAAGGCCCCACGGCAGCAGGTGATGGCGATGCCACTGACCTTGCCATACAGCTTTGCAGTTTGTAACAACCTCTGCGATTGAATACCCCCGCCCTGTGATATTTTCATAGCTGCCGACTGGGCCGTCTTGCTCAAGGCACCGCTTTCTACTAACGGCTGGAGGACACTGGCTTCAAAGGTATCGTCGCCAGCAAGAACGGCCAGGGCCTTCGGCGATGCCCTCATCCCATTGAGGGTGACAACAACCTCAGCAGCAAGTATTTTCGCGTCTACCATATTCAGTGTATTACCCCCTGTGTACAACCGATAAGGGTTTGCAAAAAAAAAAAAGAACTTTGGTAAACAACAACAAGGTACCATGGGGCATCGCCTGCCGTGTAAGTGCAGTGCCCATCGAAGCCAGATGCTAGAGTGCATCGTAGCGCGTCATGGCCTTCTGACCACCCACAGGGGTGTCGTAATACGTGCGGTGGGGTGCAGTGGCAGGGCGGGTGGCTTCCGCTGCCTGGGGGCTTGAACTAAGCGAGCGTTCGCTGGATTCATGCCAGTTCCCGCCATGAAGCATTGAGGGTCCACCGCCGTGGCTCATTCCCCGCAGTTTTCTTCTCATTGTGAAGAATTCAGCGTTGTATGGCCGCGTTGCAGGTCTGTGGTGGTGTTATAAACAAAAGTGCAACATACCCCAAAGCTGCAGCAAGAGTCTGAGGGATAGTCTTGTCAAGCTGCTCAGTCTGCTTCAGCAGGCGGGGCACTGCGTTCTCCGACTCCACAAGACACTTCCCTATGAAGCCACGGAGTTCTTCTTCGAATGCGGTGTTGGACGAGCTGTTTTGTGGTGGCAAGGTGTCTGCTGCATACTTGAAAGATGCCATCTCAATGCTAACGATGTCGGTGCTGTTGGGGGCAGAACGGAGGCCTCTGTAGAATATCTTGAAAGTCGACAACGGAGAGAGAAGGACTTCGGCTTCTTTGGGGTACTTGCTGATGGACTGCAGTGGGATCCCACGTTGCGCGCTTGAGATAGAGAAAAGTACTGAACCGCCACTACCCTTGGTGGCGTTGGCGGCGGCACCATTCACATAGTTCTCAGCCACGGTGGGGTCGGTGGCGCACGATGAAGGAGCGCCCCAGACAATTTCTTCACCGGCCACCACGCCGTTGTGCAAGTCGACGACACTTTGTGGTAGTGCAGCGAGCCCCCTGGACAGCATGCCTCGTACACCAGCTTCCATAGTCCCGCACAGTGACATGAACAAACAGATTGTTTTGATCCACTTCCCCACCGTGTCCCACGCTTCGCCTGTTCCCTTAGGGTCGGCAGATGCCATTCTCATCGCCCAATTAATGGCGCTGAACATTGCCCCGTTCCTGTCCTTGTGTGTCGTTTTGTACTCATCCCACTGCGCAGTGTTCATCTCGTCGTACTCGGGTACCCCAGGGTACGACATCACCATGTCGATGTCAGGCCCCGCCATCGTGTACAGCGCCATGTTCAGCAAGTCGATGCGGTTCCTGTTTGGATACATGGTAGACTTTGCCTCTTTCAGTTTCCTGGCCACCTCCGCAAGTAAAAGCAGCTTCCCCTCACCCTCTACAGGCGCTTTGTAGTTGGCAAGCATTTCGTCAAGGATGTCTCCTTTCTTCGCTTCCCACATTTTGATCAGCCTCCTCAGTACCGCGTGTTTGTCGATCTTGAGAGAAGCCTGTGCAGCCCCCTTCGATGCTTCGTTCATTTTATCTATGTTGACTTGGTTCGAAGTTCTCAGCACAGACTTCCCTGCACGCTTTGCGGACACCAGCTGGTTGATGAGATCGGCCTTACCTGCGAGGAGATCCCCCGCAACGGCACGGAGACCCTCTGTGGTCATCCCGCCTTTGTGTGGGGCTTTGTTCACGTGTTCGCAGAGCAGGGTGAAGTCCTCTTGACTGTTGGGAGATTCTATCGAAAGATCGTTGCACAGAGCAGAGTACTCTTCGTGGTCGAGGGCACCATCGTCGTTCTCGTCGTAGGCGGTGAACAGTGTTGCGATGATGTCGGTGTTGTCCTCTAGGTCCCAGCAGGTGTCAGCGAAGATGCCTGCAATGTAGATTCTGCCGTCGGTGCCCTCTGCTGCAGCGATGCCCATGTAGCCTGCTTCTTTGCGGAGGAATGTTTCGCGGTGTGTTCTGTCTGCGTCACCGTCATGGACGATCCACGAGATGACGACGGAGTTCCCGGTGTTGAAGAAACCACGTGAGCAGTTCATCTCGATGAGGCCGCTTACCTTGCCGTACATACGGACAGACTGCAGCAGCGTCATGTTTTCAGGATGGACATGTTCAATGCCGCCGTGCTCAGCCATACGCAGGGCGGCTCTGTCCGCCGCCTTCTGCAAAGCTGCACTGTGAACCAACGGAGGCAGAGCCTCTTGCTTCTTCATGAACTCAGACGCGACCTCGTACGCAGCGGAACCCTCCCGCAGCTGTATACCCCTGTCCCACCCTGGAAGGATCAAAACCTGTTGCGAGTCGACATATAACTCTTCCGACTCCACCAGAGCCCCCATGGCGCCAGGTGCTGTCCTCGCTCCATTCGCTGCAATAATAATCTCTGCCGCTAGAGTCGGGCACAATGCGGCTTCCGTCTCTGACATTTCTCTCTTTTTTTTACCCCCCTCTTTTTTTCGGACGTCAAAGAGGTGAAGAAAAAAGAATGAAGGGAGAGAAGAAGAAAAAAACTCAAAGTACAGGACAAGCCCCCCACTAGAGGGCCGCCCTATGGGAGGGGGGGGGGGGGTCTATCTGTTAATACTCCCCAAAAAAGAAAAAGAAAAAAAAGAAGAAAATCCTTGAGTTAACGCCGTTTTTTAGATTTCTTTTGACGCTCCCGCGCCATACGTGAGAATTCAGTGTAATCGCTCGTTTCCGTCTTGTTGTACCAGGCCTGCAGCTCAATGAGAAAACCTTTCTTCAGCCATATGTGGCTGCCGCAACCACCGCTTGCATGGATGCCTGTCACCTTCCCGGCGGCAGCCTGTGTGGGTTGTTGTTTTCCTTGCAAACATACATCTTGCTTCCATGCTGGGAAGTATCTCTTGTTCTGCGCTCTGCAGGGGTACTCTATGGGGTTCCACGCATCAGCCTTCGCTAAATACGTATGGCCATGTGGGGCATTGTGGATAGGACGAGATAGGGGCATCATGGGATACTGAAAAAAAGAAAATGTGTTGTTCATGAATGTTCTTAGAATACCTTAGTCGGGGCACCGTTTAGATGAAAGACCTGTGCCACCAGTGCTTGCTCGTACAACCACGGACCGCCAAACCCGTGTTTCGATCGCTTAGTTGCCTCCTCCATGCCCTTCTCGTTATGGAGGGACTCCAGCGCAACCTCGAAGGCAGCGATTGCCGCTGCTGATGACTTGATCCGTAACATCCCAAGATTCAAATGGTACGCCTGTTCGTAGCAGCCTAGCATGTCCACCTTCTCAGGCATTGCCACCCGCAAAGGGTTATTCAGGAGCACCGTGTCTGAATCCATCCAGAACACGGCGAACCCTTTCTTAAGCACAGCGAGGATCATAGCGAACTTGCACTTTGCATGCATCAGCTTCTCTGGACAGTCGCATGGATGAGGTAGGGGGTGGCAGTAAGTTGTGTCCGGAGGCAGTTCACCACCCTTTTTAGGCTCGGTTTTCGTGATGTAGTAATCCGTGCCCATGACGGTGTCGAAGGAGGGTACGGGGCAGTGCGACATCCCAAGCAAAGCAGTGCCTCCAGGGACAACCTTTGCAAAGTGGTGCAGCATGTTAAACCACATGTCGGAGAGGGGGCCAGGGGTGCTCGTTCTGTATGTGGACAGAAATATCGTATTGTTGACAGCAAGCTTTTGAAGGGTGTCACTAGGGGGCACCCACAGGTCGATGTTGTCCCCCCTCACGGCGCACATAACGTCCATCCCTTCTGCACACTTCATGGAAGGGCAACCAGTCGCGTTCACAGCAGCTTTCGAAATTCGCACCGCTGGTGCAGCTGACGACACCACGGGCGCGTCAGTGTCATTCGCCACAGCTGTATTCCCTTCGAGTAATGTATGCGCATCCATCAGCCTCCCTTTGAAGTCCTCAATGTCCAACATGTATACCACACACAGTGTCCCCGCCATCATCAGCCCCAGCACCTTCGCGTCTTGCTTGTCTTTGCCGCGTGCGACTACTCCCACCACTACTGCGAGCACAACAAGCGACGCGGCGACCCATAACATCAAGCACCCTGCCCTGTGGTGGGGTTAATCAACAGGACACAGCAACTCCTTTTTCCCCTTTACTTAAACAACCGGCAGGTATTGCTACTTGGCCGTGTACGGGTCGCCTACAGACAACACCTTTTTGAGAAGATAACACGCAGAAAGAAGCCGTGCATCTTGGTACTGCGCAAGGGCTGCAGTTAGGGGAACGAGCTTGAAGGCGATAGGGCAGTCCATAGGGGAGACAGCACACGTGAGCGATTCGGAGATCTGAGCAAGTTCCGAGGGGTTTACTTTCTTGCGGAAGAGGATCATGCGGGTGCCTTCGTCGCAGCACTTGGGGACAGTGTGGCTCAGCATGGGCTGGGCTGCACCGTGGATGAGATGCAAAAGGTCCTCAGTGTATTGCTTGTTCAGGTGGACTGTGGTCGGGAGGCGCATGCTGAGGATATCTGCAGCGTGTCCCCTGAAGTTCCCTGAAGAGTCGAGCATCCCACCGGGCAGCTCAGTCACAACTTCCCCGATGGTGGGACGGTACTGCTCGGCCACTACCACATGCTCTTCCCCCTCGCAGTGCAGTGCTATCAAGCAAACCGCAGCGTTCCCCCTCAGCACCATTGAGCTTTGCACCGTCAGGCCCTTCTCGTTCACAATGCTTGTGTGCACCTTGCACCCAGCCACACGGTTCTCGTAGTGCTCAATATGCAGCAAACTCACCTCCTCCACAAGGTATTCCGTCACCTTCTCCATCTTTACAACCCATGCCTCAAACGGCCCAAAGCTCTGTACTTCTAACAGCCACTTCTTATCGATACCCTTCCCGGCCATGAAGGGCACATCTCTGCCTTGGACGTGCACGTATTGATCAGCCATATTAGCCGCATCCTGCATCGTGGGGTTGCTGGTTGCAGGAAACAAAAGAGAATTTATATTCAAGAACAAACGTTAAGGACGGGGGAGGGTGTTGGTCAGCGGTCTTTTTTTAACGCTATTACAAGTTAAAAGTAGCGAACATGGGGGTTCGGTTTGCCGACCACACCCTCACATAACCCAACAAAAAAAAGAGGAAGAGAAAAGGCGGCCGCAGTGCAGGACGGTGCCACTTGCATGCAGCGCCTAAGTTTCATATCAAATTCAATTTCTATTTCATTTCCGTATCAGTGCACGCTGTGGACGGCGTCGTTGGCGAGCCCGCACTTGTTCTCGCCCATGACGATCCGGTAGTAGCCTGCCTCGCCCCAGCTGGGACCCCAGGAGTTCTTGATCTTCCAGTAGTTGACGCCGTTCTGTTCGCCGTAGCCGACGATGAGGACTGCGTGGTCCAGGCTCTCGGGGTTGCACAGCCTGGGGTTGTCGATCCCCTTCGTGTAGTCCTGCATAGGCCCCGCGTTGATCCCGATCGTGATAGGGCCCACCTTCGGGAGCTGGGTCTTGATGTCCCCCTCTCCAGACGCCTTCTTCGATACTTGGTACCAGCTGCTGATGTTTGCTGCTGTGGGGTACATCCTGTCTGTGTGGCACACCCCGCCGATCCCGAACTCAGATGTGTAAGGGTACTGCTCCTCGCTCGCGATACCCTTCTTCTTGATGATCCACGGGAAGGCGCTCTCCTGCAGACCCCCATCACACCCCGCATTGCCCCCCTCCTTGTCGCACGCCACCAGCTCCTGCTCGCTCAACGACACAAGCTTGTTCCCCCCCAGGAACCACGTCCCCTCGATGTCTCCGGTTGTCCCAAAGGTCCAGCAACTCCCGCACTGACCTGTTGTTGGTTTCTCTTTTTTTTTTTACGTTCATACCCTGGTTCTTCACCTTCGTCACAGCTCCTAGAGGCACCCAGTCAAAATCGGTGCTGTTGTCCCCGATGTTCTTGTGGTGTGGGAATCTCTTGCAAGCAGTGCACTCCCCGTTCCACATCGGGGCCTCTTCCTTCGCCTTTTGAGGGGCCCTCCCCAGGTACAGGTTCTTGAACTCCTCGGGGGTGAGGTCGCTGAACTTTGTCACCCCGTGCGCGGGGTTCCCATTTCTCGCCACCCTCGCAAGCGACTGCTTGAAGATCCCGAACCTCGTCTCCTCCTCCTTCGCAGTGCTGTACACCTTCCCGTACATCTGTTTGAAGGTGTCAAACTCCGCACGTGCCGCGTCGCCACTGCTACCCATCGCGAACGCCACACAAGGCAGCGCAAGGAGGCTGAAGGCCTTCATCTTAAATGCTTTTATTATCTGAGGTGCGTACTATGAAGTATCGACAGATTAAACGAACTACACAAAGAATCTGACAACTGAAGTAAACAAAGAAAACAGACAAAAGGGGAAGAACTACGGGTAAACTAAGAATTGAACAAATGTTTCAGGAGAGGGGTAAGGTGCTTCTACCCCCCGCCCGCCATCAATAGAAAGTGTTCCCATGGATAGAAAGAAGAAGAAGAAAAACAGAGAGTTAAATAACTACCTAGACTTTTATAGGGAAACGCTGTCCACCGGAGCCAACATCACCGGGCGCTTCGCCGGCATTGCTTTGCTGTCTCCCACGGCCTCTGCCGACAGACGAAAATGGTTTCAAAGAAGACGTGGGCATGACACGTGAATCCAAGTCGTCGATATCCACATATGTAGCAGGACTCTGATCGTGTTTGAGTGGCTCTACAGGGTCGCCTACAGCAGGCTCGAATTCTTCCCGAGCAAAGGGGTCCTGTGGCTTCTCTGGTGGGGATTCGCCAAATACATCTACTTCTGGGTACTGGTAGTCAGGGTAGTACTCTTCATCTTTAGGAGGTATGTACTTTGGACGAGGCTTGTTGTTGGACTCCACAACCTCGCACTGGCTGTCCGCATCGAAGTCAGGGACATCATCTCTTTGCGGAAGCATCTCCTGCTGGGCGTCTTCTCGTGTTCGTTCCTCGTCATGCTTGCGGTCTTCCCGCAGCCTTGTCGCCATAAACAAGAACAGCAGCAAACAACAGCATATGACGGCTCCGAGGATAAACGGCCATATCGGCATGGACCCTGACGAGGAATTGTTCTCCTCAGGCACTGTTGGCTCCACTTGAATTACTGGCGTCACGTCAGGTGTTACCCCCAAGATGTATAGCTCCAGTACATCGACATTCACATTCGACAGCCTTGCCTTGTTGTTCCCATCCGACAACCAGTTGTAAAATCGTTGAGTAAGTTCCTCTGCCGTCCATCCTCTGTTCGGACAGTCTTTGAATGTTACCGTGATGCCCAGTTGCGGCGGTGCTGCCACGTCTGGCCTGCTCTCCACGTTTATCAGGGTCGTCGGGTCCTCCGCACAAGACACTAGGTCCAGCGCTTTGGCCACCTCCTGCTTGAAGCCGCTCTGATCGAAGCAGGCTGGGTTCGATATGTTGGCACATGCTGCTGTGACACGCAACACAACAGTCGGCCTTGACACATTTGGCAACCTGATAGGATCCACGACGACCACTACGGGCGGCAGCACAGGGGGCATCATTGGTGGTAGTGTCACAATGACAGGTATGACCTGCACCCATTGGGCAGGTACTGTCGAGACCAAAGGCACGGCAACAGTGAAGTCTGTCTCTGCTGACGAGATTGAACCAAGGCGCCAGCTTTCCTCGCTGCTGTCCCTCACGACCACCTGCGAGCCTTTCGTTGCCGACTGCGGGTGGATGTGCTTCCACACCTGCTCCCCTGTATTTGTGGTTACCACTGCTTCGCCTGTCAGCAGCACCTTCTTGACAACCCCCTTCATCCAGGGCCCTTCGACGCCCTCTCCCACCATCACACGGTTGTTCACCTTGTATCCAATGGGTTGCATTTGTTTGAACGTGGACTCGACCCCGCCCTGAGTGCGGACAAGGTTCAGCGCGCTGTTCGTAATTTCGCCTTCCACCCAAGAGTCGATCTTTGAATTTCTCACCAGCACCTTTGCCCCTGTCACAAGAGTTTCCGGCTGTATCTCGGCCCACGACTTCTGCTCCTGTGTGACAGAAGCAGCGATTATGATGCCGTCAGTGACGGAGATCACAGTGGCACGCACCCACGACTGGCTACTGTCATCTCGCACGAGCACGGAATCGCCAATGCTGTACCCCGCGGGCTCGATCTTGTTCCACACGGAAGACACTGTGTCGATATGCGGCACGCCGTTCATGATAGAGTCCACAGTTCCCGTGCGCCACACGTTGCTGTCAGAGTCCCTCACAGAGAGTGTATCGCCCTTGCAGAATATCTGTGGCTTTATTGCGTTGTTCATCTGTGGACATACCTGTGGCTGGACGTAGTTCCACCGCGCAGCAATTTGGACTTCGTCGTTGCCGCTGTTCGTCCTCATCACATAGCCTTGGGCCCAGGGCTCGGACTCGCTGTCCCTCACATGCATGGGTTCCCATGGTGCATGATTTATCGGGGCCACCTGCTCCCACACACGAGGCGACCGCCCTGAGGTGTTCGCAATGATGTTATCTGTGATCTTCAGCACCTCTGCCAGCTGCCAGTTGTTGCTTGACGTTTCCCTTACCAACACGTAAGCCCCAGGGCTCACAACGACAGGTCTGTATGACTGCCACTGTTGTGATGGTAGAGTCGTCCTCACTGTTGGCTCGGCACCTCCTGCTGTTACTTCACCCTGGATCCACGGGCCTCCGTCTCTAACCAACACTTGATCGCCTTTACGGTATCCCTGCATGCAGTGCATCGCTTGTTCGAACAACATACCGCTATCTGTGTTAGCCTCCATATCGCAGAGGTTCCGTCGACGATGTGCCTCACAGTGGGCTGTTTGGTGGGCTCGAACCCCAACACCGTGCCTAGTTGAAACGGTTCGGTGTTAGAGTTTCGGACCAAAACAAGCTGGTTGAAGGTGAGGTCAGACTGTGGGTGATGGAGTTAATAATAAGCGCATACCGGGAAGGACTGTTTCCAGGACCTGCTAACGAGTGGAAGTTCGAAGTCGACGATCGATGAGTCCCACGTGGCGGCACGCCAGCCGCTCTCCGTGCTGTTGCGCACAAAGACAGACGTGTCGGTTGAAAATCCTCTGTTCGTCAACAGAGACCATGAGAGAGATCTCTGAGGGAGGCCTGTTCCGATATTCCGCACAACGGGATCGTAGTCTTGCGCCTTTATTGCCGTGTCACTGATGACTCCGTCGTACGTGGTCACACCGTCAGCCGAAGCAGCTACGCTATCGCCTTGTTGAATGCTCAGAGATATCACCTCTCCCCATTCAGAAATGACTCCCATGTTGTTTATTACTTCTGTTACTCCGTTGAGGTTGTCAGTTACTAAGCCTAAAATGCGCTGTGTGCCTGCAACAGGAGTACCCCACACAAGGCTGCCCAGGTCTGGCCCTTGTGTCTGCACCTGGTCATAGGGAGAACCTGCTATTAAAAGCGTTCCCTGAGAAATCGTAACTTGACTTGCGTTGTACGTCCCCCATGGTGCTTGGAGATCCCTGGCCACCACACGTGGGACAACAACATCAGCCCCGCATGTCGGGACGACATAAGGCCGTATCTCAGTCCATGTTTGGATGCCCAGTTGCGTCCTGACAAATACTTCAGCGCCCTCCACCCTGTCAACGACACCTATGGTCCATGGTGTTGAGAAGCTCCTCACGACGATAGGGTCGCCAGGCTTGAACCCCACTTGTAGGATCTGCTTGAACTGCATTTTCTTCCCCAAAATGTCCACGTCCGCAGAACCCAGCATGGACCCGACCTGCCACCGTTCGTCACGGGTATTCCTTCCTACCACCACTGCGTCGAAGGCAAGGTTAGCGCCCTGTATCTCGCCAGAGATCCCAAAACCGGCATTGGTTTTGATGACATAGTCGTTGAATCGCTGTGTTGTGTGCCTTGCTTGCTGTGCTGCATACCGTTGGGCCGACGATTTCGCCAGTGGTCCATGAACTGCTTTGGTTATCCCGCACGCGTACGCGATCACCTTCCACCGGTTCCTGCAGTGTGTGTTGTTGCTATCCATTGCGTGCATACCAATGGGATCACAATTTTATACTCCTTGCCCGCTGCACCGTCGGCTTCCGTGCGCATCTTGAGCCCATTGTTGCTGACGCTGATCACGTCGCCCACCATCCACACACCGTTGTTCAATACAATGGCTTCCCCGCCGATCCACACCCTCGGCGCCCTCAGCACCACCTCTTGGGGCCTTTCTACTTCTATAGTTCCGCTGACCGTTACAGTGGGCATAGTCAGAGTCTCGCTGACTGTATCAGTTGTCGGGCTTGTCACTGTATTGCTTGGCACATAATCAAGCGAAACAGTCAGACTTTCTGTTTTTGTGACTTCCTTAGACAGTGTTTCGCTCAAGGTGAAGGTCCGTGTCTCCGATGCAGTCGGGGTCGGGATGTTGATCGAAGGCGTAAAGGTTGTGGACATGCTCGCACTCAACGAGCTGGTTGGTGTATTGGTTGGTGTAATGGGCAGCGATATAGTGTGGGTAGGCGTAACAGACACAGTCGGTGTGACGCTTAACGTCAGGCTTGGAGTGAGGGACATTGTTGGAGTCAAGGAAAAGGTAGGTGTCAGCGAGAACGTCGGCGTCAGGCTGATGCTCACTGTCGGCGAAAGTGAAAAAGTAGGCGTGAGCGAGAAGGTGGTAGTTGCTGTGGGTGTGGGAAGAGTGAAGGTGGGTGTGGAGGTCTCTGTGGGCGTGGGGAGAGTTATGGTGATTGAAGCTGTTGCTGTAGGAGTGGGCAGTGTTACGGTGAGACTAATGCTGGGAGTGGGCGTGAACAAAGTCAAGGAGTAAGTGGGTGTCGCAGACTGGCTGGGAAGAGTGACACTAGGCGTGAGGCTGATAGAGGGTGTCACGCTCATCGAAGGCGTGATACTTATACTCAAAGTGTTGGAGAGGGTGTGGGTCAGGGTCTGGGTAAAAGTAGGTGTAAGACTGAGGGTCGGGGTGTTGGAGAGGGTGTGAGTCAGGGTCTGGGATAAAGTGGGTGTAAGGCTGTGAGTCAGGGTGACGGAGAAGGTCTGGGTCAAGGTCTGGGACAAAGTGGGTGTAAGGCTGTGGGTCAGGGTGTTGGAGAGGGATAAGGTCGCAGTCAACGACAATGTGGGAGTGAGTGAGACGGTCGATGTTGGGGAGAGGGTTTCTGTGAGAGATGGCGTCAAAGACGCTGATATTGTCGGCGTGAGAGACAGTGATGCTGTCGCCGTCAAAGACTCTGTTAGCGACAGGCTCTCCGTCAGTGTATTCGAGAGAGACAGACTTAAGGAAGAAGAGATGCTTTTGGTCAGTGAATCCGTAGGACTCAGCGACAAGGAATGCGTTAACGACTCAGAGAACGTCAGCGAAGGGGTGATGCTCAGAGTCGGAGAGAGAGAGATACTTGGTGTCAGCGAAAAAGTGCTGGTCAAAGAAATGGTCTCAGTGACCGAAAAACTAAGGGATGTTGAAACGGAGGCAGACGGGGTGATGCTCAAGGTGGGACTTGCGGTGACTGTGTCTGTGAAGTCGTTCTCTTTGTTGGTGACAGCTACGTCAAGCGGCACGTACCCGTTGTAGTCAGTGTCGCCCGAGGCCACTGCGTTCAGCTGCACGGCATACGTCACGTCACCGTCGAAGGCAGCATCGTCAACTCCCGTCACGGTCACTGTTTGTATGACATTCCAATTAGCATTTGTAAATGTCAGTGAGAACGTTGTGCCAGTTAGAACACCGCTTTTGATCGTGCCTTCGGTGATGTCGGTGTTGAGCACAGGGATTATTACGTCAAGTGCGGGCGGCCCCACAAGAACTACTGTGAACGCGGCAGAGCTGCCTGACTCTGTCGTCGTGAGTGTGTTCGGCGTTACTATTACACCAACACAGCAAGTAGGATCGGAGCACACGCTTCCTGGGCACACCACGCTGTTTGGTGTAGCCCGTAAAACACCTTGCGGCGCAGCACACGTGTAAGTACCGCACGTTGCCACACATGAAATGGTGGTTGTGGGGAACTGGCCTGGCACTGCATTCGAAGCGCAGCTTAGAGTAGTCGCAGTTCCGCTGTATCCCGTGGCGCATTCCAAGTTGCAGGATGTAGTAGTCGAAGATGTCAGAACGACACCGTTGGTGCAGGGTGTCGGTGCCCCACCTTGCACTCCAGTTGGGAACGTGTAGGCACCACATGAGTTCTCTGAACATGAACCAGTTAAGCTCCACGTGTTCAGAGCAGTGCAGTCAAGAACCGGTGATCCTAACCACCCAGGGAGGCAGCTCAGAGCACACGTGGGCTCGAGCACCTCGTCGCATGTCACTGTCGATGTAGCCACAATATTGTGTGTCGCAAAGTTGAAGGGGATCGTGCAGCTCGTGGGCAAGCAGGGGTCCGTCACTGTCCAGGTATCAGCAGCCGTGCAACCAAGCGCGGGAACAGCTACCGAAACATAACCTGCAAGACATGTAAGGGGGCAAGACCCTTCAGGCACGCTGTCGCACGGTGTTGTGGCCGTGGCAACAACATTGTTAGCGACAAAGTTAAATGCCGTAGTGCACATTATTGGTGCACACGCTATGTTTGTCGTTGGCGTGAGTGCGGTTGGGCTGCAACTGAGGGCTGCGGTGCCTGTTTGCGTGTACCCCACGTCGCACGCCAGGTTACACGTCGGGTTGCTGACAGGTGCCAGTATCACGGGCAGTGGGCAGGATCCTTGCACAATACCTGCTGTTAATATGTAGGTAGTGCATGACAGCTCAGTGCAAGTTAAACCTGGTGCCCCGGTTAGAGTCCCAGTTGGTGAACAAGTAACTATGCTATTTCCAGCGGCTGCGTACCCAGCCACACACGTGCTGACAGTGCACGTCGGGGCGGGTGCCGTAAACGAACCCGCCGGACAGGCCGTGGGGTCCGTGTTTAACGGCAAGCCAGTACCTATTAGAGGAGCAGCAGCTTGTGCAATACAGTTGTCGGTGCAAGCAGGAGCCACTGTCCACGTGTCGGCAGCTGTGCAAGACAGTGTCGGCGAACCCGAGTAACCCGCTGAACACGTCAGCGCACAGGACGGCTCGGGGACGGTGTCACATCCCGTGGTAACTACTGCAGCAACGTTGTGCGTGGCGGGGACGAAGGCCACAGTGCAGGAAATGACGGTGCAGGTGGATCCAGTTGCGTCGAAATCACCAGTTGCGCTGCACGACAGAGTAATGGCCCCAGTGGCTGTGTACCCGACGTTGCATGTAGGGGTGCAGGTCTGTCCTGTCAGCCTTCCGTTGCAGATGTTGTAGTCGATAGCTTGCGGGTCCTGATTGGTGATGGTGGCTGACGAAGAGCAGGTGTTTTCAAGACACGTCGGGGAGATAGACCAGGTATCGGCGGCAGCGCATTCCAACATGGGGGCACCAGAGTGGCCAGTAAGGCACGTCAAAGGACAGGACGGTTCAGCGACAGTGTCGCAGGGGAGGGTGGATCCAGGGAGCTGCGCGTTAGCTGCAGCAGCTTCGGCGGCAGTGAGAGCTACCGTGCACGATATGTCCGAGCAGGCAGGGGTAACTGGGAAGGCACCATTCGTGCAAGTTAGAGTCCCGATGTTGGTGCAGGTGTACCCCGGCTCGGAAGTCCACACACAGTCTATCCCACTTATAACACTGCTGCCCTCGGTGCAGCCCGCGACAAAGCCACCTGCGACAGTAGGCACCGCACAGTCAGCGAGGCAGCACGCCGCATCATTAGCTGCATTAGTCGGACATGGTGTTCCTGGCACTGCACACGCAATACCAAAAGGGGTCCCTCGTAACGTGAACCCGGCACTGCACGTGTACGTTCCACAGTTCCCTTCCACCACAGATATGAGCAGTGCCGCTACCACCCATCTCAAACACCTCCCTGCAGGTGAATTTACATCATACATTGACTTCCTCCTGTCGTGAATGCGTTGCAAGGCACAAACAAAAAAAGAAAAGAAAAGTCACAATTGGTCGGAAGCAACAGAAAAGGGGCGTGAGAGGAACGTTCTCTCGTTTAAAGAAATTAGACAAACCGGGGCCCTGTCGGGCCTCGTGTACTTCTTCATTTTTCTATTTACTCTTTTCTAGCTTTTTTTTTTTTCTATTGATTTTTGAGTATCGACACCCCCCCCTTTTTGTTGGATTTCCTTTCTTTTAATAGAACACGATTGGGGGTGGGGGGGGGGCTTCTTTTTTTTTTGTATAGGTTTTCTTATCTTCTGTCCCTGCTTCCTTCAAACCTCACGGCAGTACATAACAGGCTTTTCCCACGAAGACCGTCCAGTAGCTGCATCACAGTAATACGGAAAACCCTCAGACGTTGTGAATTCAACCCATTTCTGAGCAGTAGGGACAGGGGGGACTGTGGGAAGAGTGGACCTCTTAGAGGCACGCTTTATTTTAGAGAAATCACACTGAAGACCAATTACAGGCTTCACCCATGTGGTCTCACCCGTTTGGGTGTTATAGTAATATGTCTGATCGGTGTCATCCGAGCGGTACTCAAGCCAGTTGGCAGGATTACCTTTAGCGGTGCGTAGCTTGAGCCTGGTGAGGAAACCTCTTATAGTACTTTGTATTTTGATGATTTTCATGACTTCTGTCAAGGGCATCATCTCTTCTTGTTCGATACTGATGTCAGCTAAGAGGATCTGTTGTTGCTTGTGTAGCTTTTCTTCATGCTTCTGGGGTAGCGCGGCACCAAAGGCTTGGTGGAAGAGCTTTGGGAATAGCTCGCTTCGGTAGATGACTGGAGGCTCCCCATGCACCCTCAAGTCCAGCGATGCAATGAATTCACTCACGATTTTGCTGTCGGGATACAGCCCCAACGGAGGCCCGATGCCCTTCAAGAATTTTTCTAAATTGGAAAACGGCAGTTTTTGCCCGGTGCCATGTTTCTCCCACTGCCTTCGCAGCACTACTCTGTACGGCTCGTCAAGACACCGCACCCCTGTGCCAAAATTGTCCAACACCACCGCCACGAACAGGTTCGACAGCACATACATCCCCACCAATGTGAACGAGCAAAAATATATTGGCGCCCACCACCTGGGAATGCACCCTCCCAAGTGATCATCGCAGCCCTCGTCCTCATCAGCCATGCAGTCATACATGATCTGCTGCCAGGCCTCTCCCGTTGACAGTCTAAAAAGAAGCAACAGCGCAGGGCCGAAATGGGTGAAGTTCGCATGTCGGTTCAATCCGTTTATCCATGTCGCCTTACCGAGAAGCCACACGCCCAGGATCTGTTTGTTTGTTTCGTTTCGTTTTCCATCTTTTGTTACATACCGAATACACAAAAAACAGTAGAAACAGCACGCACGAGACGTTAACAAGAGAAGGTATCGAAAACAAGAAGGTGGTCAGCATGCGGCGGATCCCACGCGAGGACCGCATCATCCTCAGGAGTCTGATCAATCGCAGGGCTCGGAACTGTGTTATGACATCTGCCTCGCCGCTGTGATCTTTACCAAGAAGGTGGAAGAAGAAGAGAAGCAACAGCGGGATCATAGAAACTACAACAACACCCAAGTCAAACCGGCACCAAGGATTGCGGAGGTACCGTGCAGGACCGAACGCGAGGATTTTAAGAACAACCTCCACAGCGAAGACACCCAGCATGCATTCATTGAGCCTGGCTATCAAAGAGTCGAAGGTTTCAGACGAGGGGTGGTGCTCGCTTGCCATTCCAATCACATTCACCGCGATACAAAAACTGATCGCTATGTCGAACCGGCTGTCGGTGACAAACATAAACAATTTCGTGCGCCACGCAGAGTACCCAAACGGGACTTCCTCACTTATCCCATCTGTTACCATTTGTAACATCTCCATATGTGCCCTGACCCATCGATCCTGGCCGGGTGACAGGAACAAAGAAGCTCCAACTTTTTGTTTTTGTGTTGAGTATGTATCGATGAGAACTCCAATGAAGAGGTTCAGAATGAGGAACGACCCGAACACGATGAATAGAACAAAGAAGTACGCCACCCAAGGAGAGTTTCCCTGCACAGGCGCGTGCTCATAGCTAACAGCGTCTATGCTATCGTGCATCACCCCCACCCACCCCTCCAGCGACGCTACCTGGAACAACGTCAAGAAGGAGTTTCCAATGTTGTCGAAGTTTGCCATGCTGTTCATCCACTTGTACTCCCCACCCAAAGGCGCTGTGGCGTTTAAACACGCATCACGTGTGAAGAACTGCGGAGTATCGCCATATGTGTCCAGCGAGCACCTGTGAAACTTCCCTGAGAATAATTGCAGAGCGATAATGGCGAACACAAGCCAGATCGACAGCGATATGAGCGTGACGTTCACCAACGGTGGGAAGGAGAGCAGCATTGCCGTGAATACGACTTTCACGCCTTGCACCTTGTTGATGAAGCGCAGGGGGCGTAGCGTTCGTAGAATCTTGAACATCCCGAAGTGTTGGGCCCCAGGGATTATCTCCTTTGCCAACGACGTGCACACAATGAAGAAATCCAACCTGTTCCAGACCTCTCTGCGCAGGTACGAGTCCTCATGCAGAACAAACCCGTACGCGACGCTCTTCAGAACGCACTCAGTGAGGAACACGAATGTCAAGTAGAAGTTAACAGCACGCAGTTTGACTTCCGTCGGGTGGTCTTCTGGCCGCAGTGGCGTGTCAATGGCAAGTGCGACAGTTGATGTGAAGATAGCAGCCAGCACGAGAAGCTCGAACGCCGTGCTCTCAACCACCATGAAGAGGACATCGCGGGCGGGGTGCTCTCTCTCGAAGTAGAACAGCGACCGATCCGTGACGACAGGAGCCCAGTTGTACCACCATGCCCTCTTGTTCTTCGCCTGCCTTTCAAGCGTGTCGTAGAATTCACTGTACTCCGTCTCCTTTGCTGCCTTGTCGTCGCACCAATCTTCAATGAACAGGATTTCCCTGTCCTCCAGCTGCAATGTGTCCTGCACTGTCTGCCCCAGCAAACTAGGGGAGTCTTCGTAGCTGTGCACAAAACTAGTGATTTGGTCCACATCGCACAGTTTCGAGTCGTGCGACAAGAAGATTTCTCTCAAGCGTGACGTGATGCACCTCCTGTCCCTGCGGGCCATGTCATCCGCTGCGACCCATGCTGCAAACATCCCGTAGATCTCCGTGTGGTGCTCAGGGTACTTCAGTAACATGCACGACTCAAAGAGGCGCGGATCATCCGCGTAGCTAGCGACAACGACTTCGAACTCCTCCTTGGGGAACGGGATGCTGTGCTTGTAGAAGAAGTCCCGCATGAAGGAAGTCATCTGCCGCACGTGCTCGTTGGGCTTCTTGAAGCCGTCGATGTCGCTCCTAAGCATCTCCGCCACCCGCAGCAACTTCAGTCTCCAGTACCGTTCCTTGATTTCAAACCCATCGTAGGTGCTCTCCGTTGATGAAGCGAACCGTAGGCCGTCCATTTCCACAAGCTGCGAGATGACACTTCTTGTTACGCCTTTCTGCAGAAGCAGCAGGTGGAGGGTCTCTTCGCTGATGTCGGATATCTCGTCGATCTGGTCGGTAGTGAGGTCGTCGTAGCCGGTGGGGTGCAGAGCTCTGGTGGTGCACGTGTTGCAGCTACTCAGCAGCACCGCCACAAATAAGTTGAGGACGAGGTAGTGCCCGACGAAAAACACAGCGATGAAGAAGAAGACGCTGTACCACCCGACGGCACTCATCCCGTTATACATGACGATGTTCCAGTCCTCTCCCGTCACGATCTGGAAGGTGGCGATTATGCCGTTGTGGAGAGAGTCATAATTGGTGCGGGGCACAGACGTACAACCGTCAGGACCGGGGTTCGATTCACAGAATTTTCCACCAAAAAGCCGCATGCCCCACAGAGAGCCGGTTAACAAGAGGAGGAGCAAAATACCCGCTAGGTACATCACACTCTTCGTGGCGGTGACGAGAACATCGAACCACTTCTGCAGCTGGGCAGAGTAGGTCATGAGCTTCAGGACCCGGAGCACGCGGAGAGAGCGCAGAGCAGACACAGACCCGTTCCCAGAAACAACGAGTTCAAGGAGACCTGCCACCACGATGAGTAAGTCCAGTTTGTTGAATGTATCTTTGAAGAACCTGCGCATCCCTGTGAAGAGCTTCAGAAGCACCTCTATCGTAAAGAAGACGGTGAGAATGATGTTGACTGTGTTGATGGCGTCTGTTTCGGACTGCGGCTGCCCGTGGTATTCTGCCGCAAGCAGCACGGTGTTCGCCACAATTGCGCTGATCACAAGGCGCTTGAAGTGCTTGTTTCGCAAAACCTTCGCCACCCTATCCCGCATTATCTGCGGACGCGTCTTTGCGCCGAAGGCTGCGGTGCTCGCGACCAAAGACAGGCGCACCCCTTCGAGCCACATCATGATCCTTGTCCGCATGAGGTGCTTCATGAACTCCCTGCGGATCCTTCGTCCCTCTTTAGAGTGCTTTGCCACGGTAGTACTGAAAGTTTCAGTGATGATCAGCAACGTTAGGTTCATTAGAAAATAGGTCCCGAACAAAATAAGCAGTAACCAGAAGATAGAAGCTGCGGGTGTTGTTGCGTCCATAGTGTGGTACATGACCTCAGACCACCCTTCCAGGGAGATGGACGCGAACAACGTGAGCATCGCGAAACCGATGTGGTCAAAGGACACCCACCCGCGCTGCGGATTGCCCACCGGAACGCAGGTGGTCCCCCATGGGCAATATCGCCCGCCAAGAGAGGTGAAGGAAGATAGAGGGCGGCATATCGGGGTGTTTTGGTAGTCCGTGTCCATGACAGGCTGTGTCACGGTCACAGTGGCGGTCGTGTTGCCATCCCAAGGAACGCATCTGTTGAGGAGGAGACCCTCCCATTGCTGAACAGCAATCACGCCCATAGCAAGAATGAAGAAAAAGTACAAAATAAAGACGTTCATGAGTAGAGGGATGCTGCGTCCAAGACTGCGGAAGAGAAGATTCATCTGCGGGATGGCATGGGCCAACTTGATAGGACGGAGCAGTTTGAAGGGCTCAAGGTGAAACGTGTTGAAGAGAGGCAGCAAGGCGAGCATCCCTGTCGTTGCAATGAGACAATCAAGAATGTTCCAACCATTGCTGAGGTAGCCGTCAAGACCGAAGACAGTGATCTTGAGGAGCATTTCGATGAGATAGATGATGGAGCACACGATGTCACCATAGTACATGGCTCGTGAACGGGTTGAGTTCAGCCTAGTGGGGTCCTCAATCGAAAGGATTACGGTGTTGAAGACAATGGCGGCCATGAAGAAAGGCTCGATCCACCAGCATCGCAAGAACCACAGCCGTACGTTCACTCGCCACTCGCTCCACGTTACTGGAAGCTCGCGCTGTATCTTTCGCTCCCAAGCGTCCCCGCATTCTTCTTCTTCCTCAGTAGTTGATTCTGCGTCGACTGTGGATGCCACAGTCCAGCGCACCCCCTCGTCATCCGGCCACCCGCTTGATTCACCATGCGTCACTTCCCTTAGTTCCCAGTAGTCCGAATCTGTTGTAAGTTCCTTCTCCAGCGCAGCATTGCTGTACTCCAGCCTTGCAAACCGCCCACCTACAAAAAGAAAACTACACTATTTAAGAACGAAAATAGTGACATGCTTTACAAAAAAAAGAAAAAAAAAAGGGGGGGAAAGGAGAAATATAAAAAGGCCACCAAGTATCAAGGGCGTCGCAATCCCCTTTCGTGCACTGACGCAAAGACACAAAGAAGGGGAAAGACTAAAGGAGAGTGGGAGGGGGGGTGTGGGTGCACAGTACAATACATGTAAGAAAAAAAAAATGGGGGTTCCTTTGTTGGAGCTATTTTTATTGTTTCATTTATTTTATTTTTTTTTTTTCGTCCACTTTTTTTTTTTTTTTTTTTTTTTCATTTTCATTCTCGCCTCCAGAACAGCCTGAACGCAGCTAAGGTTCAGCACGTGACCGCACATTCTACGACAACGACGCCTTCCTCTCAAAGGCCGCCCGAACGCATGGCACGGCGGGGGGAGGCGCTGTTCTGTAACGTGTTGTAAGTGGTGACTCCCCATGCATACCTGTGCTCCGACATCGAAATTATTGGCAGCCACCTGGAAGCGAGCTTCCTGTGCTTTGAGGTGGTCCCTCTGCCTTTCAAGACGGATCTCCTGCTCCATAAGATCGCGCTCCTGTGCCTCCAGTGTATCCTTCCTCCTCTGGAAGTCCGCCTGACGTGCCCTGTACTCCTGGTGCTGTCTGTCAAGATCCTGCTTCTTTGCTTGAATCCCTTCAAGCTCGCGCCTCAGCTGTGCCTCCCTGCCTTCGTTCTGTGCGACCTCATGTTCGACAATATTCAGTCCCCTCAGCACCTCATCCTCTTCTGCTTTGTCGCGTCCTCTGAAATACACGCACTCCAGGGTGTTGGGGTACACTTTGCACCATAGCTGCCATTCGTCGAAGGTGACCCTCTGGTCTCTGTTCGAGTCTGCCTTGGAGAACAGCTCATCTACGGTGATGGCCGCGAAGTCGATGCCCACGCTCTTGAAGCCGTGCCCCAGCTCCTGGTGGGTGATACCGCCGGACCTGCTGGGGTTGAAGTCGTTGAAGACCGTCTGCACCTTTTCAGAGATGGGCACGTTGGGTCTTTCTTTGCCTGTTCTCCATTCCGTGACGGCATATGCAGGTGGGCTGGCCGACCGAATGGACTGCGGTGAACTGTACGCTGTATGTGCCGGTGGGGAGGAGTACCCGCCTTGGGAGAGGGTGGGGGCACGGGGCTGGGGCATCTCCTGCTGTGAATCTCTCACAGGCGAACCATTCGACTCTCTGAAGGCATAAACCTGACATCTGTCAGCGTTGATCTGCTCCGAGGACACGAGGTCCGCCCATCTCAGGCTCCTGTCGTCATAGATCTGCATTCTTGAAGTGCAGAAGACGGACTCCGGGTTGTACCCATGCCCTGGAGGCATGAGCGCCCTCGACTCCCCCGTGAACGTGTCGTCGATTTTCCGTTGTAGCTCTGAAATACTCGGGGGGCCCTGGAAGGGGAGCTCCAGGTTTATCTTCCTACCCAATAGGTCCGCGCACACTCTGACAGTGAACATTGTTTCGTCTGCCCCTCCTGTTTGGCGGTGTTTTTTTTTTTTTTTTTTTTTTTTCTTCTTCTTCTTTTTTCCCCTCTCTCGTTTTCTTCTTTGGTTGATAAGCCTTTTCATTAAAACAAAGTTGATAACAATATAAAAAAAAATGGGAAAAAAAAGACTGAAAAAAAAATAAATGAGATCCAAGGCAGAACCTGCCTGCTTAATCTCTTTTTGCTTTAGTTGCGTGGTTTTTCTTTGTTTTAGAATTTTCTCCTTTTTTTTCTTCTTCTTGTGCACCACATAAGTGAAACATTTCAGGAACGAAGAGGAGAAAAAAAAAAAAGAAGAAGAAGAAAAGAAAAAGAAAAAAAGAAAAAAAAAATAGTTGAGGCGAAGAAGAAGAAGATGTGTGTGTGTGTCATATGTGTCAAGTTCTTTTTTATTTATGATTCTTCTTCTTCTTCTTCTAAATTGCACCAACGCTTAAACACCACCATCAGCACTGGAGATAAGCCCTTGTTCGAATAACTGAAGCTTTTTACTCTCCATGTGTGCAAGGAGAGTGTTTAGTGCGTAGATCTCAGACCTTCTTTTTTGCCGTACGCATTCTGTCTCTTCTCGTTCAGCAATCAGTTTCCTCTGTGCCTCCCGTTCGAGGGCAGAAAGCCTCTCTTTGTCTTTTTTTTCTTTCGCTTTGAAATTCTTCACCCGTTCCTTAGCAGCCAGTGCACACTCTTCCGCACTGAATGTCTTCTTCTCTTTCCCTTTCTTCTCCTTCGCAGCTTTCTGCTTCATTTTCTCCACCTTGAGCCCCTTCACACCCTTCACCCCAGTGGAGAAGGGCCGCTTGGAGGGGCATGATACGCCGTTGACGGCCAGCTCCATCCAACATTTGTGTCTGCGATAATGGTCTTGACAGGGTGAAGGGGGAGGATGTAATATGATGAGGAGAAAGAAAGAAAAAGGGGAAAAGAAAAGGATAAGAAAGAACCTAAAAAAGAAAAAGAAAAGAAAAAAAGAAATAGAAACTTATTAAAAAAAGGGCTATGGCCCCCACCCTCCTCCTGTTTCTTTACACTGACAGCACTGGACACTGACGGCTGCGGCCTATCATTTCGGCGGCGGGGGTGGCACAGCGCTGTGCGGCGGAGGAGGGATGCTAGGCGGCGCAGGTTGGACTGGCTGCCCGGGTGGCGGAGGTGGTGGTATGCCAGGCATAGGTGGCGGCGGCACATCAGACAGGGGAGGAGGTGCTCCTGCTGCGGCAGGCGGCATGCCAGGCGGCAGAGGCTGCCCAACCGGGGCCGGGAAGGGAGGCGGCATCCCGGGCATCCCCATTGGCGGGGGCATCCCAGGCATCCCCATTGGAGGCATCCCAGGGAACCCGGGGAACCCAGACGGGGGCATCCCAGGCATTCCGGGGTGAGCAGGCATCCCGGGCATGCCAGGCGGCATCCCTAGAGGCATGCCAGGTGGAACATGCATCCCAGGCGGAGGAGGCATCATGCCGGGGGGCATGGGCATGCCCGGAGGCATGCCAGGTGTTGTAGAAGGAGGAAGCGGCATGCCTGGGGGCATAGGCATCCCAGGGGGCATGCCGGGGGGTAGGGGCATGCCAGGAGGCATGCCTGGGGGGGGTGGAATGAGCCCAGGTGTTGATGAGCCGCCTGCATTGAACGTGGGAGCCTGCTGCATGGCAGATATCTGTTTTCTCTTTTTTTATTTTTTTCCCTTAACATACCGCTGCGTCGTCTGCAGGGCCGCTCACGGGAGCACCAGGACCGTCACTGAAGTACTTGTTGGCTTGCGGTGTCTTGGCATCCTCAGGTTGGACGCTGCTGACGCTCGACGCCAGGAAACGCTCGGAATCAGTACCGTGCCGTTCCTTTCCGTCTCTTTTGAGAGCATACTGGAGTTGCACCTTCTTGTTCATCAGGAAGCGGTTGTTCATGGCCTGCGTGTGTGGTGTGTGGTGTGGTGTTCCACCCGACTAACATACATCGATCGCTTGATCAGCTGCTTCGAACGATTCAAAAGACACAAAACCAAAGCCCTTGCTCCCCCCTGTGTCGTCCCGCGCAATCTTGGGCTGTGCTGACACACCACCGAATGAACTGAACGTCTCCGAGAGCAGCTTCTCATCAACATCAGGGTCCAGGTTCCCAACGAAGATGTTGGCCCCGATGTCGACGTGCTGTGCAGTGCCCTCTGTGTTCACCTTGGACAGCCGCAGGGGCTTCCCCAGCAGCTTCACCATGTTCATAACCTTCTGCGCATAGTTGCAGTCTTCTTCCATCTTAAACTCCACGAACGCGGTCCCCTGCGAGTTCCCTGTCTCCTTGTCCTTCATGATGTGCACGGAGTTCACAGGGCCCGCTTGGATCATCAGCTCCCATAGCAGCTCCTCTTCACAGTCGGGGTCTAGATTCGATACTCGCAGTGTGGCATCCTCGTTGTGCTCCTCGATGAGCCCAAATGCTGTGGCAGCCATGTGGTCCACCTTGTTGTGATGTAATGAAAAAGCCCACTAGAAGGGAAGGGGGGGGAGAAAAAGAAAACAACCCCATAATGTGATATCATCCCCCCCCTCCCCCTCCCCCCCATGACACAAAAACAAAAAAAAAAAAAAAAAACAAAGCCCTAGCGCTTACGACCTACCGAAGTGGCTGAGGATCATGTCGAGGGCCTTGGACTTCTCACCGTAGTCAGTCACCGCCACGCACGAGGCGCCGATGACCTTCTTGATGTTGGCGGCCTGGTCGTACTTGGCAAGACCAACCCACTCGCCGAGCTTCTTCTTCTCGGGGACCTTGATGAGGTCGATGCCGTGCTCGGTGCAGAGGGCCTCGATCAGGGCGGTGTAGGCACCCTCGTTACAGTCCTCGGCAAGGACGCACAAGTGCGCCACACGCTTGTCAAGAGCCTTGACGGTCTCGTGGAGACCCCTGCACAGACCCTTGTGGAACCTGGCCCTCTTCAGCACCTGCTGAAGGGCGGCGTTCATGTCCTCAGGCTCCTCATCCTCCTCAACCTGAGGGGTCTCCTCGACAACGTCCTCAACAATGTCAGACATGTTAATTTAAAAGGGGTAGGATATCTGTGAAGGGGGCGGTAGAATTAAAAAAAAAAAAAACACATGATTTTATTCAGGCGGTATAAAATAAATAAATAAATAAACATGAAAGAGAGAAGAGAGAGAAAAAAAAGGAGGGAAGAGGAAGCAAGGCCCCATTTATTCATCAGTAGAAACTAGATACTCGGGGGGGGGGGGGGGGGGGGGAAGATAAACTCTGGGAAGTGGGAGGAATAAAACGTGACTTTAAGGGAAATAAAGTGCGGGTGTGAAGGGAGATGGAGGTGGAAAACAAAAAAAAAAAAAAAAAAAAAAAAAGCTCGGAAAAAAAAAAAGAAGTGTATGTAACAAATAGAAAGAAAATTGTTAGCAACGCATCCACCACACACAACAAAAGAGAAAAAAAAAAAGAAAAACACGCTTGGAAAAGCATCCTAAAAGAAAAAAAAAACCCCACCCACCCCTCATGCAAGCTGCACATCACCAATAGACTGCACGGGAACCGAAAGCAACTGTTGAGTAGGCAACCGGGAGCAGCAGTGTGTATAAGTAACCTCTATTTCCACCACGAGATAAGGGACAGCGCATTGAACCTGCTGTAGCGTGGCAGGGCTGTCTAGGTGTACAGAAAGCTGAATATTGTTGGGAGGCCGCTGGTAATCGCACACAATCTGGAATTATTTCGTTTTTTTTTTTTCCCCCTTCATACTTCCGCGCTCTCCACAAAATTTTCCAAACCCGGTATCCATCCCCGGAGGGTTTCTATTTCCCGGCAATAAATATTAGTCGGGTTCGCCCCAGGGTACTCCCTCCACTTTTTGAGCTCCGCGAAGGCCGCATCACGGGTTTCTTGTGAATCTATTTCGATCTTTTTTTTTTTTTTTTTTTTTTTTTTTTTTTTGCCCCTTTTTTCCCCACCGTACCTGCATGATCAGCAACCGGGGCCCGTCCTCCTCATCACCCATAGAATACACCTTTGTAATTTGCAATTGGGGCTCGTATCGAAACTGTTTTTTTTTTTTTTTTTTTTTTTTTTTTGCTCCCCACAATAATGATACTTGAAATGTAGCGCTCATTTTGTTTTTTTGCTGCTCGGCCAGCTTTGCTTCACGATTCCGCTGGTTGAATTTCTTGACAAGGTGCTTCAAAGACCGCCCAGGCTGCGGCCTATTCCTGGGAGACAACGCATCAGCCTCCACAGGCTTGGTGTCGTTACCATAAGAGGTGAGGTACACCGGGACCATCCCATTGGACTTCCGAAAGAAACAAGATATGCAGCCCAAGGGCAAGCCGTGTCTAGGGAGGGGTTCTGAAAAGCCGATACTGAGGCCGAATCGTTCGAACTCCCGTGAAAGATCGCCTTTAAACCGGCTTATTTGCTTGGTGATCTCTTTCGAACAGTCCTCCATAGTGGGGGGCTCGTCTTCCTCGTTGGATTCCTGCCCCAACGCGCGTTTTAACATTTCCGTGTGACGCTTAGTCTTCTTTTTGTGATCGGTAACGGCAGCGTTGAAATTGTTGCCCACCATAATGACCGGCAAGGCCGCAACTAATATACCACACATCATGCAAAGGCTCGCAACGCATTTACCTAGAACCGACACGGGAACGGAATCACCGTACCCAACGGTGGTAATGGTGACAATGCACCACCAGAAAGCTCCCGGTATAGATTGAAAGGGCGCTTTTGTTTTAGACTGTTCATCTGTGTACCATGCCTCGTCGGCTTGTGAAAAACTGACCTCGCTCTGCTCCGCGATAAACATGGCTGACGAGAATAACAAAAGGCAGATGATGATCAGAAACAGTAGAAGAGATAGGGCGTCCATGCTCCTTGCCACCGCCATGGCGACAAGCTGCAAGTTCGTGCTGTACTTAGATAGTTTTAAGACCCTGAAAACTCGGATCAATCTCACAACCCGTAGAATAATCAGCGATCCGGCTCCATTTCCAGATTGGCCTGACACCGACATGATTTGCGTGAAATACCATGGCAGGATGGATATTAGATCGATCCAGTTTAAAGGGTCTTTGAAGAATTTTTTGAGGTTATTCACGGTGAGGACGCGGAGGAGGAACTCGATCGTGAAGAGGAAGATGCAAACCATCTCTATTATTACCAGTGATTTCTCGCCTTTTTCGTAGTACTGAGGGAGGGACTCGATGCAGAAACAGGTTACGGAGATTACAATCACAGCGAAAACTGACATGCTGATTGCGGTTTGTGCAACGGCTGCCCGTTCGTTCCACGTTGGTACACCGGGGTCGAGCAAGGAGTATATTTTGTCCCTTAGGGTTTGTGGTGTGCTTAGTTCCATGACGTTGGAGTCGCCCCCGACTTTTACGTGTTTCATGGCCTTCAGTGCCAGTAAACGGCCGCGTACAACTGATGCTATTCGGGGGCGGCCGTCGACATTATCGGGTAAAGGGATTGCCGAGTCCCCTTCCTGGCTCGCATCTTCTACTTCGTACAGGGCGCCCCCTACATGGATGTTGTTGCTGTTGAGTTGATTGCTGTCTTCAAGACCTTTCTGGTCACCTTGCATCGCTCATCATTTGGGGGGGAGAGAATCCTTTTTTGCGAAATTTCTCTCTCCCCTTTTTTTTTTGTGTTTTTTGTTTATTTTGTCGAGATTTTTTGGTTTTGCCCCCCCCGTCTTCCCCTCCCATCCTTTTTTTTTTTGTTTTTGTTTTTGTTTTTGTTTTTGTTTTTGTTTTTTTTTTTTTTTTTTTTTTTCAAAATTTTCAAAAAAAATAAAAAAAAATAAAAAAATACTCACATTGGAGAATACACCTTCATGTGCATGTAATTTGCTAGCGTTGCAGACGCTGCCAGCCTCCCTCCTGTGTCGGCGTCCAGGGGGCCCATTGCATACCCGCGCATGTTGCAGGACATAGGTCGCCAGCTGTCTCGAAGCCCCAGAGCCGATTTTATCTTTGCCGGGATTACTACCTTCGCGACGCTGGGAGCCATGCCCTTAGGAGCTTCTACACATAAATATTTCCAATGGTGCTCCCCAATCTGGACGGCACCCGTGGTGGAAAAACTCATTTTGTAAAACGTGTAAACCTGTTAAGAGAAAAAAAAGGGGGGGGGGAAGCAGAACAAAAATAGAAAAATACTAAAGAGGAAAAAAAAAAGGGGGAGTGGGGAGAAATAAAATAAATGATAGAATGCCATCACTTTTGAGTGTGTGTGTGTGTGTGTGTGTGTGTGTGTGTGTGTGAGTTTTTTTTTTTTTTAAATTCCTCCTTCCTCCTTTTTTTTTTTTCTCTTTTTCTCCTTTACCCTCCCCCCTCCGGAGAAGGTAAAAAGAAACAACAACAAAAAAAAAAGGAACTAAGAGAGGTGCGAGGTTGGGAAAGAAACGAAAGAAAGAAATAAATAAATAAAAAGAGGGGGTAGGGACAGAGCCCCCCCAGCGTTGTTGGGTTAACAAAAAAAAAAAAACACAAAAAAAAAAGGGACGGGGGTGGTTTCTTTTTTTTTTTCTCTCTCTTTTTTTTTTCCCCCTTCGATATTTGTCACAGGTTCTCGGTTATTTGTCTCTGGATTGTGACATTTATGAGTTGGATTATAAAAAAAAAGAAAAAAAAAAGAAAAAGAAAAGAAGGCTAGGCGAAAGGTGGGAAAAGTTTAATAATACCAGGGAAAGACATCGTAAAAAGCCTGCCCCTCAGGGGGGGAAGGGGAGGGAGGGTGGCTTCTATGGTGGGGTGGCCTCCCGCTCTGAACACAGCAACAACTGCTAAAAAAAAAAAAAAGGTTTTTTTTTTTAAAAAAAGAAAAGTAAGAAAGAAAAGAGACTGGGAGCCTTCCACAGGGCCCCATTTTTATTTCTTTCTTTATTTTCTTTTTTTTCTCATCGGACTATTTTTGTTTTTGTTTTTTTTTTTTTATTTTCTCTTCGTGACCAGATGAGTAAGAGCATGTGGTTGAGGTATAGAAAGAAAAAAAAAAGGATATCATCAAGCCACCGTTTGCTCTTATTCTCTGTGCTTGTATGCGTTTTACGAAAATTTAAAAAAAAGAAAAAGGAAAGAAAAAAAAAAAAGAGGGGGGAAAAAAAAACTTAGTAATGTGCCTGTTGTGAGCGCGTTTTTTTTTTCTTCTTTTTTTTCACCCCATCTTTTTTTTTCCCTTTTTTTTTCTCTCTTGTTGTTTACTTACAAAACACCAAAAAAAAAAAAGAAAAAAGCTCGAAATTTTGTTTTCTGCAACAAGCCCCCTCCTTTTTTTTTTCTCTTAAAAAGAGTGGTAACAATGCCACTTTATAATAAAAAAAAAGTTTTTTTTTATTCCACTAAACCCTACTTCTGCCCGGTATTTAAAAAAAAGAGGGGGGGGTAAAAAAGGCTTGGGGGGTTTTTTTTTCTCTCTTTTTTAACTGTTGCCTTTACCCCCTCACAAAAAATAGAATGGGGAAAAAAGTAAAAATACTGTTGAATCAATAAAGTACGTGAATTCTTTTTTTTTTTTTTTTCCGACTATAAATATCAGAACCCTGAACTTTATCCGTTTTACAGTAAAATAAAATACACGGGGTGGGAACCCAAAAACATGTGAGATGCCATCGCCAAGTCCTGACACGCGGCGCATTGCTTCTTCTTTGTTTTTTTTTTTTTTTTTTTTTTTTTTTTTTTTTCCTTTTAACCCTTTTTGGGGGAAAAAAAACCCCTTATGGGTTTTCTTACCTTTTTCTTCTTTAGTGCCAGCGGTTCTAGTCCGAGGGCGATATATATAAAAAAAAAAAAAAAAAAAAAAAAGCCTATTTCTTTGTCTAAGGTATTTAACTGCTGGCATTCTAAGGGTTAAAGGGAGGGAGTAAAAAGGGGTTCCTTTCTTTTTCTTTTTTTTTTTTAAATTACTACGTTAGCAAAGCTTTGGCTTTTTTTTTTTTTCTTCTCGTTTTTTTTTTTTTAGGGGGCATAAGAGAAAAAAAAAGAAGAAAAGTGGAGTGCAAAAAAAAAGAAGAAAAAAGAAAAAAGAATAACACAACAATATTAAAATCTAGGCCAGGAAGGTATTTTTACTCTCCTCAATTTTTTACTTCATTCAGAATCCCTAATGAGAACGAGAAAAAAAAAAAAAAAAAAAAAAAAAAAAGAAAAAAAAAAGCCGAGTCAAATTTAAAAAGTATCATCGAAAAAAAAAATGGTATTTCTGGAGTGAAGATTGTGCAGTGAATGAAGTAAGATTGAGAGGATGCAACAAAAAAAAAAAAGAAAAAAGAAAAAAAAAAAAGAACAAAGAAAAGAAAATGCCAGCATATATTTCACATCTACAGGATGCTGACAGTAGTTACCCATTGTCTCTTGTTCTATTTTTTTTTTTTTTTTTTGTTTTTGCCTGCGAATTCTTTTTTTACTTTTCTCTTTTTCTTTAGGAGGGAACAACTTAAAAAAAGGGGATGAAGCATGGGAGCAGTTCAAAAAAAAGGGGGGGGGGTGGAGGAAGAAGAAAGAGAACGAACATGGGGAGAAAGATATATTTCGCTTGGAACGTGGACAAGGTGGGGAGGGCGGGTGAAGAAAAAGAACAGATTCAAAAGGGTAACCCTTGCATCCACTACTTTTCCTCCCCTTCACCACCCCGACCTTTTTTTTTTCCTTCTTTTTTTTTTCTTTCATTTCTTCTTCTTTTTTTTATTTCTTTTTTTTATTTTGTTTTGGAAGGGTGAAGCTATTAAAAAAAAAAAGATTTTCTTTTTAAAATGGGAAGGGGAAAGAGCTAAAAAAAAAGGGGGGGGGAGGTAAATGGATGGCAAAAAAAAAAAAAAAAAAAAAAACCTCTTTCAACCCTTCCGACCCATGGGTTAAAAAAAAGATGAAACATTCGATGCCCATGAAGTAAGGGGAATGAGAAAAATAAGAAAGGACGGGTGAGGGTGGAAGGGGAACTGCTCGACCATGCGAAAGGGGGAAAAGAAAAGAAAAAAGAGAAAAATTGTGAAAAATTAAAAAGATAATAATAAGAGCAGAAAAGAATGCTGTATCAGAGGGAGAGAAGAAGAAAAAAAAAATAACCTTCCATATTCGCCTGCCCTATGTCCCAAAGGGGTTATAGGGGGCTATAGGGGGGGAAATGTCAAAAATGCTCAAAGGTTCATTGAATTTTTTTTTTTTCAAAAAATCCATATGTCGGACATGAAAGAACGGTGAGTTCCAAGGAAGTTCCAAAAAAAATTTTCCAAAAAAAGTTTTTTGGGGGCCAACCAAAATGACCTTGGAAGTCGCCATTTTGAGTTTTGGCCATTTTTGCCAAACTTTTGCACCTGGGCACTTTTCCCTTTAAAAACCCTTGGAAAACTGGTTCGATCCCAGAAGCCAGCATCTTCCTGACCAGTAGTTCAGCGGAAAATATTTTCGAAGGCCAGGGTGGTCTAGTTGGGAGGGCTGTACCCTGCACCTAGGCGAAGCGGGTTCAAACCCCACTCCGGCGGATTTTTTTTAGGTACACCAGGAGAGAAACGAGCCTGTACCGGTATTTCTGCTTTCGTAAGCTTGTGGGAGTCTAGTTGAGAAAAGTGCAGTTTTGAGGGAGAAAAAATTCCATATGTCGGACATTGGGCCCCGGACGCAAATAAATCCATTCCAGCCCTAGAAAAAGCAATTAAAAAATTTTTTAGCTCTTCAAAATGCGAGTTCTGGTCGATCACTTAGCGAATATGGAAGGTAAATAAAATAAAAACACTTTTTTCTTCTTTTTCGGAACCACATGGCTTGCCAACTCTAAACAAAACCAAAAAAAAAATATTTCCGTCTTTCCCGCCCCCTTTTTTTTTTCTCTTCTCCCCTTCTCTACTTTAAAAAAAGCTTTAAAAATTGACTTTGCGAGAAAAAAAAGAAGGGAAAAACATGCACCCCCCCCCCCCCCCTACCCGACACTGCAGGGGAAAAAAAATGGGAAATAAAAAAAGAGAAGGGGGTAAAAAAAAAAAAATACCCCCTCCCCTCAACAACCAAAACCAAAACCCCAACCACACGAAAAAAAATCTTTTTTGTTCAATAAAAAAAGTTTTTTTTAGGTCATCAGAACATCGGAAGAAGCAACGCGGAGCATCTGTTTTTTTTTTTTTTTTTTTTTTTTTTTTTTGTAATATTCCCGTTATCATACCCCTGCAGCAACGCCAGAAGGCGTGAACATCTCGGGTGTGATGCCGCTCGGTGACGCCGCAAGCTGTGTGTTTAAAAAGTTACCGCAGCTCCCGATGGTAGCACACACCGATTCCGGGGAAGCACCGAGGGCCGTTCTGAAGAAATGGTCATGCGACTCAAAGGGACTGTTCTCCCCCTTCGACGCGATATGCGCCCGCCAATGCGACTGGATAACAAAAGCCGCAGCATGCTGCTGCCACTTCGGCGCACCCGACAAGACGGCCGACGTAACACTTGATGTGGAGCTTATCCGCGGGATGGCAACAGGAGCACGCGTAGCAGGGGGCGCAAAGCTCGAAGCAACAGCACCCGCCCTTGTCACCACCGCACGTGCCAACACCGCCATGGGGTCGATCAAAGGCACACAATCGTGATGAGTATTCGGCAGTGCTAAGGGTATTTCAGTGCATCCCAATATAATCGCCTCCGCACCTTGTGAAACAAGGTCAGTGGCGAACATTTCAAATGAAGAAAGAGCTTCAGGTGATGTTGGTTGCACAGCCTTGACACCCCAGTCCCTGTTGTAGATGGCGTCGTGGACCATGTGCTGCATGGACGCGTCGACCTGCACCACGCTGAACCCCTGCGGTTCGAGCAGATCGTGGTAAACACGACTGTTTCGTGTGCCGGTGGTTGAGAGAAGTCCGATTTTTCTCGCGCCGGGGACGATGGTGTTGATCGCGCGGACGGTCTCGTCCAACATGTGCACCAGCTTCACGGTGTTCGAGATACCAGTGTCGTCGAGGATTCTCACAAACTCGTCCCAGATTTTTGGAGCGTGGAATGTGTTGCACGGTACACCCGCTACTGCGGTTATCTTCCCGCTTGTCTGAACCGACTCCGCAAGCGCCGCCATAGTTCTCGCCATCCCCACCGCCGGTGACTTCTCGCTCTCCCCCAATAGGTACGACGTCCTGTCCGCTACGTCCGGACGCGAAATGTGATGAACCTCGCAGTGACTCTGATCAGTACCATCGGAAACAGTGGCTTCAATGATTTTCCTGTGAAGTATTACACCAGCAGCAGGGCCTACCCCACCACCAATCCCGATGCACACGGTCTTGGAGCTGGGGGCCACTGTACTCTCGAATTCGAGAGTGACCCTGCTGCTGTGCTGATTATACCCACTATTCCCACTACTACTCGACTCACTCGAACCGGCGTCGGCGCTGCTGGACATGTTAATGATAGAAACGAAGGAGCTGTGGTGTGATGGGAAAAGAAAGAAACAGATGAATAGAAGGATAAAAAAGAATATTCGCTTTAAACATGGTACAATTGGTACATCTAAGGTTGACGAGTGTGTCATAGACCTGCAAGCCGCTCATGCTCGAGAAGGTCTTCATCGGTGGGGAGAGAGAGTCCGAGTTTGACAAATTCAGGCAGCGCTTTGTGAGCGATGGGCTCTGAAAGCTCTGTCCCGGCTGTGTTGTGAGAGGCATCAGTAGCCAGTGTGCCGTGCGTGCCTTGGAGGTCGACGGGGTCGGACTGCACCGTGTCCGTCAGCCACTCCTGCGTCGGCTCGATGAAGATCCTCGGGCTGTTCATCGTGGTGACGAGCTCTTCTTGCTCCTCCTTTTTGGGTGTGAAGAATTCCCTCGGACGCGGCTTGGGGAACACCTCCCCCCTTGGCTGCCGTACGGTACTTTGCAAGGGTGACAGCGGCTCTCGTGGAGGCTTCACTGACACCACCTCCTTCCTGCTCCCCTCCACGCAGCGCATCAGCTTGTCCGTCTCCACCGCGTGTATCTTCTGCTGCCCTGTCTCTTTCAGCGAGTGCTTCATCTTCAGCTCACGCAGTTTCTCGTGTATCTTCAGCACCGACCCTCTTGGGGCCTCTTGCCTCGCCTTCACCCTCGCTGCCGTATCCGCAGCAGCAGCCTGCTCCTCCCGTTGTGAGGCAGCTTGCCGTACATCCCGCTCTGCTAGCATTTCGACTACTTCCCTCCGCTCCTTCGACAGGTCAGCTGGGAGGACCACCTTCTTCTGCTCTGCTTGCTTCCTCACCACAGCCCTCCTGCATTCCCCATTGCCTCCGCTGAACAGTCGGATCCCTCCGTCGCTGTACCTAGGCCACACACCGCTCCCTGTCGGCTGGTAACTATGGTGCGGCAAGACGTTCTGCCGCTTCACGCTCTCTGTGTCGGACTCGGTGGCTTCTGACCTGTCGTCCATCAGCAGTTCCGTCAGGTGAGGGTTCGGTGGCTTGTCGGCGACGTAAGCGGACTGCCCTTGCTTCGTCGCAGGCCTTCTGTCGTGGTTGCCACCCAGTGCGACCCTCTGCTTTCTGACACCCTCCATGAGGGCACGCTTCTCCTCAAGCGGTGTGAGCGGCGGGCAGTTGTTCATGGGTGACGTGACGGGCATGCTCGTGGCGGGGTTATGGGTTTTAGTGAGCTTCGTGTCCACGTACTGCATGTCGTAGTAGCGGCCGTCGATCTTCTTCTTCTTGAGAACGGGAAGCCGCGGTTGGAGGTGGCACAGTGTCAGGATGCACTCCTTCTCCTTGTGCTCGTCGGACAGCTGGATGGTGAAGAGTGCTTTCTCACCAGAGACTACATGGAGCCCGTTGAACTTTATGATCTTCGGAGCGTTGGAGTCGTTCTCTAGGACGAGGAGCTGCGTGATGTTGACGAGGGGGCTGCGGCAGTTGAAGAAGATGCCAGTCTCGGTGGAGGTCTTGGGTATCAGGTAAACAGCAGCGTCGGTGATAATGAAGAGCTTCGGGATGTGCACGCGACAAGTGTCAACCTCGTTGACGAGGAGAGAGAAGTGCACCACAGAGTCCCCATTGCTCAGCAGGTGCTGTGATACAATTTTGTGCTGGCAAATCCTCAGCGAATCTAGCATCGTCCCCTTCAGTATTCCTTTGTCCACTTTTTGCACTTCTGGAACCTTCTTCTCCCCGCACCACCCGAACGCCTCCACGGACCCTGTCCTGTCATACTGCTCTAACGGGCTCGCACTAGACGTACCCAGCAACGCCATTTTCCTGCGGAGAGGATAGCAGGAAGTAAGAGGAGACAAATATATGCACATAACGGTGATTTAAAGGTAGGTAGTCTAAAACAAAAGCGTGGTTAGAAGAAACTGGTAACCCCCCCCCCCCCCCCCCCCTTACCCCTCTTTTTTTTCTTTCTTTGTATCAAGAATCCTTCCCTGTCGATGAGTCGGTGTCCCACTCTACCATTTCTACGCTGTCTTGGCTGAGGGGGATGAACGTCTGTGCACTCTCCGCCCCTTGAAGGCAGCAAGGCTTCTTCTTAGGCGCGTTGTCCATTCGCCTAAAGAAAGCGTAGACGTACCTGTGACACACCGTACGAAGAGGGGTGCAGCAGTAGACCAGCCCCACAGAGATGACGTGTGTTGCAGTAGTCCATATGGCGAGGGCTTTGATAGAGGAGAAGAAGAAGAACCCAATGAACGAGATGGTGGTAGAGAGGGGGCCCCATAAACGGCAGAATTCGAATGCTGATTCGGCAAGCGCTTCATATCCTGCTTGGTACATGATGGACTGGTAGTACACCCCTATGAAGGCCATGAAGTTGGACCAATACACGATCAGCATGAAGCGGTCAGCGGTGGTGACCTGTGACGTGGCCGGTGTCTGCGCAGCGATCGAAGAATGGAACATGACCGTCGTCACAAGTGACGAGCCGCAGATGCCAAGCCTCTTTGTGAAGGACGCGGGGCGTATCAGCCACACTCCCAGGTTGACAAGCGTGATGGTGATAGGCGGCAGAAACACCTTCACCATTGTTCCAAACACCGGTCGGACAAAGTCAAGCCGCCAGGCGTACCTACTGCTCGCCTTTGTCCCTCCTAAACACGTGCATGACTCTTCAGCGCCAGGCAGGTTCCACTCCCCCCATCGTACATCGTCCTCCTCTCCCCCGCACTGCCCTGTGATGTACCGTAACGGGTGCTTTAAATACGGCCAGCAGTCAAAAGTCACTTCTGCACCCCACAGCTGTCCCACACCCTCGTTTGAAAGACCTGGGAAGAATCTTGCGTTGGGGCTCATCCCCGAGTAGTCCTCCAGATGGCAGAACACCAGGCTGACGTTGTCCGTCGATGACTCGGCAGCGTCCTCGATAACTAACTTGACGGTCTGCGTGTCGAACGGCCAGGAGAGCAGACTTGGCTTGAAAGTGTGCACAGCTTGCAGACGGAGGTACGAGATCAACCCTTCGGAATTCTTAACAGGTGTGACTGTCTTTGACTGATCGGTGGATGCGAAATTTAGAGTCTTGTACGAAGCGTGCGATGTGTTGGTGATATAGCTCGTCCAGCGGTTTTCTTGGAAAAGGGACGGGTCGCAGTTCCCACCCTGTGACGCCTGGAGAGCAGCCAGCGGGTCCATAAATAGCTCCGTGTGCTGGTGCAAGAAAACGTTCGCGTCCATGTACACGGAGCCCGCCTTGATGTCGACGTTGCCGATGTTGTTGACGTACACCCCAACACCCACGAGGCGCACGGTGCCGCCTTTCGTAGGCAAGCAGACTGCTGAGGCGTTGTGCAGACTGGGGTTCGATGTCCCGTGCACCATGCACTTATGGTCATCACGTAGTTCTGTAGATCCGATCGCAAGGTCCGCTGCTGTAACCTGCGTTTCAATGTCCTTCACGACTTGCAGCACGCTCCGCCCGTCGCTGCAACCGCTGTACATCACCTCGGACACCACGCTGCTTGTTTTGTTGTCATCCGCCCACGGTGCCGTCCAGGACGAGTTGTCGACGAGCGTCTTCGTGGGGTTCACGAGCACTGTGTTGAAGATGGACTTCCAGTCCACCTGCGGGCGAGCAAGGAGCGACGCCCCTGTGTAGTTCACAGCACCTGCGCGTATCCCCGCAACAGTCGACACAGTGTAGTGGATCTCCTCCCGCTTCTTGACGCAGTCAAGGACGGCGTTGTTGTACACCCCTAGAGACGTGTAGATGACGTCCGTGTTGGACTTCAGGAGGTCGTTGCAGTAGGTGGTGAGCCGGTCCCATACTGTCTGGTTGACGCTAGTGTCGACAGTGTGCCGCATGTCGATGGCGGTGAGTGTAGTGCATGTCCCGGGGCTCACGTCATGTACGGCTTGCAAGAAGGCGTAGTCCCTCACGGAGGGAGGGGACTTGACGAGCATCGCGATCTTCTTCCCTACTCTTGCCGACTGCAGCCCCGCCATGACCCCCGTGAGGTACGAGCCCTTGACGGCTGACAGGGTTACCACCTTTGTGTTAGATGAGAGGTTCGTCATCACGTTTGCCTCCCCTAGCGTGAAAGTCACAAACCAGCTGTCCACCTGCGTTGTTAAGGATTCGTCGAACGTGGTCTCAAGGCCCACCACGATGTCCACCCCGTGCTCTTGTAAGTACCGCTGCACTTGCTCTTTCATCGCCTGATCGTTCCACACCGTTTCGGTCGGCTCCTCTCCGGCCTTCACCTTCGGGTTCAGAAAATTGAACTTGACATCCTCTGTATCCTGCGCCTTGCTGTCCCTTTCTATGGCTTTTACGCTTTCTTTAATATTACTACTGAAGTACCACCCGAGCTGCTCTGGCGTTTTAGAAACCAGGAGGATGTCAAGCACCGCCGTCACAAGGGCGGCGAGGAGGATGGGCACCATAGGACCCTTACACCACTAGGATGGTTTGATGAAGGGTAATACGGAAAAAAAAAAAAAAAAAAAAAAAAAAAAAAAGACAATAGGCATTCAGAGCATATGTCGAAACGTGAGGGAGACCCTGTCCCCTGTGCGGAGGCAAGGGGTTCCTGGGGGTGCATTGATGCAGTCAGAGGGGATGGTGTCGGTGTCGGGGAGGATCTCGTGGGTGTGTTGAGAATAAATGTCGTCAGAAAACACGACGAGAGTGCGAGGTTGCAGAAGCACAGAGAAGGAAGAGCCTTGGCAGCCCATCCTAGGAGCAAGACGGAAAAACGCGGGCTGCAACAAGGAAAGGGTAACAGTGCACGGGACATAGGCAGGGCCATCTGTGTGTGGGAGAATCCCACCACCAGGAGGGTACTTATTTATCAGAACGTGATTGCAAGAAGCCGCCCCCCATGCCTCTGCACCTTTAAAAGCAGCCATGAGTCCGTCGAGCCAGGAGGGGAGTCCATCCGATGTGAATTCCATTACCATTCTCCCTTTCAACTCCACCCATTTTCCTTGAGTTCCACAATGATCTACGTATTTTGCTAGCTCCTCCTCACCTGCTGCACTTACTGCATTCTCGATGACCCAGAGGTTATTCTCGGGTCCTATTTTACACCGTTCTTGCCATCCTTTGGGCAGTGTCACTCCAACAGGGAGGCCTTGCCTGTGTGTTACACGTGCCGGGTTTTCGTTTTTTTTTTCTTCAGTTCTTTCGTGTTCTCCCTCTGTGTTATTATCCATGTTGTCAAGTGCTTCCCGCAGCAAGACGGCCATATCAATTGCCATTTCTTTTTTTTTTTTTTTTTTTTTTTTTTTTTTTGCTTTGTAGTACCTATTCACCCCTCCTCCTTTTTCTTAATGACGCTTAGGGAGAAACAGAAAAAGGAGAAGGGGGAAAAAAAAAAAAGGAGGGGATTTTTTTTTCATTTTATATTCCTCCACTGTTATAGACTCATAACGCCAGCCTCGGCATTGTGAGGGGTGTGTGTGAATGTGTGTGTGTGTGTGTTTCTTTTCTTTTCTTTTTTTTTTATCCCCAATGGGGAATGGAGGTGGTAAATCCATAAGGTCAAAAATAGTAACTTAGTAAGTGGGAGAGAAAAAAAAAAAAAAAAAAGGAGGGGAGGGGAGGGAGGGGAGAGCTCCTCGGCTTTTACTTAAAAAAGGAATTGGAGGTTTCCCCGGTCCCATGGCTTGTATGTCCACTGTCGGAGCCAGTCCTGGCAGAAAATAAAAAAAGTAATCTTCTTCTCTCTTTTCCTTTTTTTTTTTTTTTTTTTAACCCATAAAGGACCGGAGCTGAATATTCAAACTTTTTTTTAATTCTGCTAAGGCATTTTTAGTGCTCTGCATGCCCACTCTTTAAAGATATGTCGCCCGTAAATTTTTGTATCCAAACTGCAAGGGGAGAAAAAAAATAGTGGCACAGACATTGTTTTTTTTACACCCCACAAGGAGTTGTACCGAAAGTACTTCTGAAGAATGGTCAGTGCCACCGGATGATGGGGATATCCCGGATATGGAATGGGATGACAAAATCGAGAAGGTGGGGAGGAAAATATTTCGCAAGGTACCAGGTCCAAGTGTACCAGTAGTGGGTCTCAACGGGCTGGAGGTTTTTCCTTTGTTTTTGATAGGGCGCCCCTCCAGCAGGGGGTTTGTCCTGTACTTTGAGTTGTTTTTCACTCCTGCGGCTCTAAAAGGCTATCGTGGGGTGGGCAGCAAGCCATTCGAGTGGTATAGAGGCCTTTGGATACTTACAGGGCTCATAATCAAGACAGATATCAAGGTCTACTGGGCACAGGACGAACTCACAGATACCCCATATTCACAATATTTCAGAACGGTAATGGAAAGAAACAGGCTCCTAAGAATAATGCGCCAAATGCGGTTTGGGTTGCCCCCTGGTGGAGGAGAAGGAGACAGAATGGCTAAAGGGCGCAATCTTATAAATCTTGTGGTTCCTTCTTGGTCATCCCTGTATGTACCCAAGCGAAACCTTGCACTGTGCCCTTTGCAAGAGTTGTTTCTCTCAAATGCTGCTCTACCACCAAAGTTTGGGCGCGTCTGGGGCTGAAATGCAGGCCGCTTCGCGCTCCAGAAATGGGGTAGTGAAAAGAATATAGGTACACACCCTCTAACTCCACCCTCGCCATTTTATTTTGGTATTTGAACGAAAAGTTCAAAATCGACTTTTTGGACGAAAAATAGCGGTCCTTTATGGGTTAAAAATATAAAAAGCCCATATTTCCCTTTTTGCTGCATCTAAGGTTCGTTTTGTTCCTTATTATTTTCTCTTCCCCCCCTCTACACCTTGTGTTGAAGACCTCTTAATGGGTCAACAAAAAAAAAGGGGGACAAGGAAGAAGCTGGGTCTTTCTTTGATAGGCGGCACTCACGATATCTAGAAAATTAGAAATTAGAGCGTTTTCACAGCTTTTTTTTTTTTGTAATTGTATATGGGGGGGGAAGAAAACTGCAAAGAAAAAAAAGAAAAAAAGAAAAGGAAAAACCAACACGATAATCAAAATACAAGGGTACTGAGCTGAGAGCCCCCTTTGGTCGCCTGCTTGCTGGGTATAATGAAAATGAATTCATATTTCTTTTAGGCAGAAAATGAAAGTTAGACTAACTCATTGTGTTGTTGCAGTTTGGTTCCCTCCCCCCCCCCCCCCCCCCCCATCCTTTCTGTTCATCAGACTAAGTTAACTAAAACACAGTGATTCTGGAAAAAAAAAGAAGTTATTATTATTGGCGCTTGATGTGTGCGCACTAGCACCTTTTACCCACTAATCACAAAAAAAGGGGGGGGGAGAGAGAGGACAAAATAAACTCAAAGTACAGGACAAGCCCCCCGCTAGAGGGCCGCCCTATGGGAGGGGGGCCTATCTGTTAATACTCCCCTTCTGGAGCATAAATAAATAAAACGGACGATTAAGAAGGAAAAGAATTCTTCGTGGTTTGAGGGGGGGGGGGGGGGGGGTAGAGGACCAAAAAAAAAAGAAGTCGAATCGGAGAAGGCATTATTGGATTTTTTTTTTTAAAGCACCTATCACACATAGAAAACCAAGTTACAAGTGGATACTTACTTAAAAGACAGTTAATGCCAGATAATGCCCAATAATCCGAATCAGATGAACTCAAGCAGGAGGACCATCCTTCCTCCTCTACATTTTGTTCTCTTTTTTTTCTTAAGAGGGGGGGGGGGGGGGGGGGGGGGAGGACCACCCACACGGGGAGGGGGGATTTTGACAAGGAGAAGGAATAGAAACAAAACTAACCCCGTAACACATAAAAAGAAAACTTTCTTTCTTTTCACACGTTGGAAAGTCATACAACAAAAAATCTGGCTCAAAAAAAAAATGATATCTTCTTTTGGGTCCCCCCTTCCCATCCTTAAGACCCACTTGCAAAAGTAAACGTGATTTTAAAGTCACTCGGATAATTTTTCATCGCCTTGTTTTTATGAGGCCCGTCTGTCGTTTCCCTAGTGAAGACGAGAGGCTTGCTAGGGTCAATCATCGAAGTATGAAACCAGAGCCACCAAGTGGATTTCGAGATACTCACCGGGACCGTCCTATCACCGAAAAACCAATGAAATCTTACGTCTCCTTTTTTTTTCTTTTTTTTTTCCCCTCTCTTTTTTTCCCCCCATACCACACAGAACTTCAGCATTCGACACGTCATAGGTAACAGCCAGCGGGTAAGAAGGCTGTTTTTGATCGATCTCGTGCTTCATAAAGTACTCTTTTGGTTTGTACAGCCCCGGATCCTTGTGAGGATAGTGTGCTGTGAGCAAATACTTATTATCCGGCTCGGGAGGCACCAACACACGCTTTTTCTTTTTTTTCGGTGAAGAGGAAGAGCTTGGGCTTCCCGGGTTTGCATCTCCATGAAAGCCTCTTGACGGGCAGGAGTGCCACAACACCTCTGCCTTCGATCCGTTGAGCCCTACTGCCCAGAGTTGTGATGGTTCGATAGAGACGAACCCAGGCAGAGGGGTAATGGAGATGCTGCTGAGCCGGAGTCTTACTGTTGGGACCTGTTTGCCCATTCTGACGTAACGTTCAAAGTACCTTACGTATCTTGCTTGGGATGGTGACTCCACACCGGAGAAGCCACTGTCTGCGCGTGCTTTTGCGAAAATGTCCATCGCCTTCTCCGCATTCGCCGCCCTTCCTGAGTACAGTAAATAACAACAGATGCACATCCCTGTTCTCCCCTTCCCCGCCTTGCAGTGGACGACTATTACGTTCTTCACGTCCGTTGTGTGCCACGCCGACGCTGCCTTGCAGAAGCCCTCGATGACGCTGAGGTCCGCTGCGTTGTGGTCGTCTATAAGGATGTGCTGCACGCTGCCGTTGAAGGGCGCTGTGTCGTAGCCTCGCTCCTTGCAAAGGTTGAAAACCTTGTAACTTGCGGTGTGGTGCTCGTCGAGGAAAGCAGAGACTGTGTGGATGCTGTTGCGGTAGAACTGTTCGATGCCTGTCCCAGGCCACGACATCGCAATGATCCGCGGGGTGACGTACGCCAGGTCCAGGTTGTAGTGCGAAGAAACGTGCCTCCGCCGCGACCCCGACACACTTGACCTTGCCACATTCTTGGACCCTACTGCTATCTCAAAGCATGCCACGCACAGCCTTACAAACCGGCAGAACCTCAATACCCTGAACACGCCCAACAGGAACGGCGCGACACTCTTGAGCCCCACACCGATGTCGTCCATCAAAGTCAGCGCTTCCAGCACCACACAGGCTGTGATGATAACTAGCTCGATGGTGTTGATCCTCGCATGCCGTCCCCTGAAGAACACCTCCCACCCTGACGACCACGCCCGTAGTATGATCTCTATCAAGAACAGCACTGAGTCTGTCAGCGTTACCACGTGTAGCGCGGTAGCCACGTCGTCCCTGTCCGTGCTCTCTGCCCAGTACGTCACTGCTAGCATCGTCAGGTCAGCCACGATGAGGAGTGCTAGCGCCACCTGGAACTGCACGGTGTTGAGCACTCTCTGTATCCGTTCTTTCCGGGTGCTCTGCTTATCAGACTGCAAGGCGAGTGGCGGGTCCACCAAAATCTCATCCTGGTCAACCACTGGGTGCTCTTTATGGTGCACAACAAGGGGATTGGGGTTTGGGTCGGGCTTCCGCTCAGAGGTGGGATGGTGGACCATGTCCTGAACGAGGCTTGACGGGACGGCCTGGCCTCTTCCACGTCCCCTCCCGCGACCCCTGCCACGACCAGGGGAAACTTGGCCAGGGGGCGGTTGTCTCATTGGTGTCAGCAACCCGCTGCCTACAGGTAGCGTGCGGGGGGTTAGTGTGCCAGAGGACCCTGGGCTCAGGAAGGGAATCGCCATCGACCGATTACTTTCATCCCACGTCCCTACCGAAGGGCTGTCCATAGCTGTGTTCGCGGTATCATTCATCATAGGCGGTGCTAGTCAGCCTTTGTTTGGCTGGCCGTGTCATCTCCACCCGCCGTGCCCTGTGGTGGGATTGGGTTAATCGGCAACAAATTATAGATAATAAGAACAAAAGAATCACTATGGGAGAAGTGCTAGCAACGACCTTAAAAAAAAAAGTCGATAAAGTTTCTGTGTGCATGGTGTTCAAAAAGAAATTCACAAGAGAAAGCACCCCTTTTACTGGCACCTTTGATTGTAAGCCGAAACGGTGCTACATAGTTAAAGGCCCGCTTTTCCAGAGACCGAGAAAAAAGAAAGAATTAGAACATCTAGAAAGACGCTCTTCGCTTCAGACACCCCTCCAACGCTGCCACCTTTCTGTAGTACTCAAGCACTTGAATTTTCGTGGGGGCTTTCATCAACATCTGTGAGCTATCCTGCAACACATCGAGCATCTGTGTCTCGAGCAGACGGTGCCGGGACACTGTCAGAGTGTGAACCGCAAATAAACTAGCCAGGAGGAGACCAAGTGTCACCAAGGGGTATATCACACTCCAATTTCGGTGTATCGTGAGGGGTCGGTGAAGTGCTTTGTATTCATAAGGCGTGAGGGGATCTTGGTACCCCCGCGAGGCCACGAACGTGCTCATCTCGTACCGCAACGCTGGGTCAGCAGCTTCGTAGTACCCGAAAGGAATGACCCTCATGTCGCTGACAGCCGACGGTGCCACGCGGTGTGCCGACCATAACAGGAACGGCAACGGGGCTAGGAAGACATGGGACGGGGCTTCACCCGACGATGGGTCATGCAAAGATGCATCTGGCGCTGGCAGGTCTGGCGGCTGCGGCCTGGCATACTGCGAAACCACAAACACTGCTGACAAGAATGCACCAGACAGCAACCATACACGGAGTACGTGTCTGGGATAGATGTAGACAAACCACCCGCAGATGGTTAGGGTGAATAAGTACCCAGTCAGGAACAGGGCCATCATGTCTTTCGTCAGGATAGCGTTTTCACGGTCTTTGCCCGCTGAGATGCCCAGCATTGTGAGGTGCACAGGAGCCGTGCTGTTCCACTCAGACCGCATGCACCCTATTGTCACGTCATGCTCGCCGCTCTCTGATAACCGCCACTCCCTTCCTGACGACGCTGCGAACTCTGCAATCCCAACGAGAGCCGACCCCTTCCACCCGTCATCATAAAAAGCAAATGGAGGGCAGCTGGACATCCCAACCACTAACCCGCCTTTAGGCGGCTCGCCCCGACAGACACACGGTGCTTGGTGGCTGCATATGCCACCACTCAAGACTGGTTGTTGAGTATCCTGCTTGTACACACATTCAGGTGACGGCGTATCGACTGGCTGGGCAGCCACGTCAGATACTGTCAGGTTCATGAGCAGGGCGGCTCGCAGGCATACATCTGGATCTATGATGGGGTCCATGCACCTGCCACTTACCCTGAGATGGTACACCTCGTTGTCTAGCAGTTCAAAGACGGGTACCCCCTTGCAGGTACATGCTACCCTTTTGGTGCATCGCTGCCTCGAGACAGATAAGTAGTTCCACCACACAAAACTCGGTTCACTGCTGCACCCTGACGGCAGGACATGGCAGCTGTGCTCGCAAGTGACGGGCACTGCACGCGACGCATTCCCGCACTCATGGATAGAGGTTATGACATCGCCCATCCAAGCACCACAAGTGCCAGCGACAGCGCGGAAATACATAGGGTTGCATATGGGGAGGCCGTGTGGGGCATCTAGGCTGTCCCCAGTGCACCGTACAGGCTCTGTGCTGCACGAGTAGCCTGCCGTAGGCTTCAGGTTGCACTCTCCATCTTTATCGCAACGTAGAAACCCTCCACTCACGGCACCCTCTGACCCTGAGCAGTTCCTCACGCACTGGCCCTCTTGCCTCCACACACCACCCTCGCACACCATTTCGACACCGGTGCAGTCCTGCTCCTTCGTGACAGGCACACACCTGTCCCCGTCGCACACTAAGTCTGCCTGAACGCCTAATGATGTGTTCAGAGGATTGCACAGCAATGCACACGTGCTCCGCGATGCCAGCATCCAGTTGTCCCTTCTATTATTGTACCACCCTACAGGGCATGCCAAGCACGTGTTCTCCACAACCCGTTGGTTCACATCACAAGTCGGTGAACAAAGCAGCGGTGCTTCCTCAGTCAGTTCAGCGCCATCCTCGATCCACGGGGGACACGTGTAAAGCCCACCGCTTCCCGACCACCCTGCTGGACATGATACCGCACAGGTCCCCACAGCAGGGAGCCTCGGACAGCTGGATGTGGCGCCGCAATGCGGCTGCCACAGTGTGTTGCCCAAGGTGCCCATTTCCCAGGTGAGGACAATCTCGTCGCGCGTTGCTTGGACGACAGTTTCACCACCGGTGGTGATGCCAGAGCAAGTGAGGGGAATGGGGCCATCGGAAGTATGGGCAATGGAGGTGCAGTTGGGTGACACGGTGGAGAGGGAGATAAAGCTCTGCGAAATAAGTCTAGCGCAGTGGCCCCTTGGGATACGCAAAGTCCCCTTTGAGGCCGCGGTGTGAACAGAGTAGCTGCCCGTGCATTGTGAGGGTGACACCATAGGGCTACAAGTCCATGTAAAGGTGACAGATGTAAATGCGTGTTGGCTAGGTGTGGTCTGGATGATGGTGTCGCCTTCGGAGGAAGCATCAGGTACCGCGCCGCATCCCCACATGGCCTCTGCTCCAGTGGTTTTGCTGTACACCCCAACACACCCTTGCACTGTCTTCCAAGTCACTTTTACCTCTCCTGCGCATCTGATGATCCAGCACCTCTCTACTGTCACCTTGCCCGCATAACCATCGCTACCACTGCCCCCTTCCCAGTGTCCTGCGCCGCCTGTGTCTAGGCTGTACTCCCTGCAGTTAGCCATTCCAAATACCGCCAGGTATAGCACATTGAGCATTCACACCTAGATGCCAAGCGGCTGCGAGAACTGGAACAAAAAAGAAAATATCACAATAGAGAGGGAGTGTGAGGGGGGAAGGGAAACGAAAGCAAGAAATGGGCCCCTTTGTCAAAAGACACCTTTTTTCTCTTTTTTTTTCTCTTTTTTTTTTCTCTCTTTTTTTTTTAAAATGTCCAGTTTTCTTACCTGGCAACTTTTGCAGGAGGGGGAAAGAAAACATAAATGACATGCGTGCAAAACTCGTAGTTTTGTTTACAGATTAAAGATTTTTAGAACTACTCTCGGAATAGCAGGTCATATTCCCCCATATGCCCCCCCAAAGAAACCCCTAAGATATTCAAGGAAGTTTGTTTTTTTTTTTTCCGGATGATATTTTCAAAAAAAAAAAAGATTGACTGTAAAACGAATAATGTCGGACGGAAAAATTCTCGGACAGAAAAACTCCCGGACACCAAAAAAACCCGGACATTTTTCCGTCCGGGAGTTTTTCTGGGAAGAAGTTTTTTTACTTAAGGGGGTAGCAGCTCCCACCACGTTTGCCTGGAAGGGCTTTATTCCTTGTGCAGACTTGTGCAGAGCCAAAATGGTACTGCGTGGCAGTTTGAATTTTTCCCCTTTCAATGCACCAACAAACAGCACCCACGGGATCTTTTACTTCTCATAAACCCGTACTTCTTTCGTCAAATTGACCAGTTCGACTACCCAAGGCACGTTGAGCAGCTGTCTTGTGAGGGGCCCAACTTTAGTGCTGACACCCCCGGCCAGCTCACCCCCGAGAGGTGGAGGAGATAAACCCCTTACACCGGGCCGAGAAGGCCAGTACAAACCCCCGAGCAGCTTGGCGGCCTCTGCCTCCGTCAGAAGACGGCAGCAACAGAACCCCCAGTTTCTTCCAGACGGAAATACTGGACGTTGCTATTCCACCCTACCACACCCTGGCCGCCGCGACGCCGTGATAGCAGCGTATCGCCCAATACGGGGAAAGGTTTTTGCTTGAGTCGATAGGTAAAACGGGCTTGGCGAGCTCCCAGCACAACAAATATTCACCTATGCAGAAGGGCTGCTGCGCGCCAATCCAGCCCGAAATACAGACTTGGTAGAAGGCAGGTGCTTGACCGGGGCACGGATAATCTGCCGGTTGCGTTCCCGCTTTGCCTTTGTATTTAAGTTGCGGATGCAACTCATCCAAGGAAACAGCCAGCTGTTCGGTTATAGCCCGTTTTGTCCCCCAAGCCACGGACTTTTACGACCTTAGCACCCCTTTTCGTTTTAGTTTTTAACCCCGATGGATATTGGGTTGAACGCAGCTGTAAAGCATCTATTAAGAAAGGTAGTAGGCCACACGAAGGCTCGACAAGCTGATTGCCTCAGGGCAGCAAGGGAGGACAAAGATGCAGAAAGGGAACCCTGGGGGTTTCCTCGCGCGGTTGCCGTTTGCAGCCCAGGCCAGTATGTAGGTGGTAGTGGACCAGGCCCCCTGACGGCCTTACCTAAAAAAAATTCCCGGACGGAAAAATTCCCGGACGCCAAAAAAACTCGGACATTTTTCCGTCCGGGAGTTTTTCGTTTTACAGTATTTTTGGCTACAACTGATGCCCCCCCCCCCCCCCCCCCCCCCCCTCATTCTTTGCAACTTGTAAAAGTTACAATTGACAGCAGAAGAAAAAAAAAACATGAGGCGCGTCAAAGCTTGGGGGAGGTATTTCATAAAATGTCATTAAAGATAGTACATTTTAAATATAAAAGTGGCTTGGGGCTTAACTTTCTCCCCCCCCCCCCCCCCCAGAACGCACATCCTGAGCCCCCCTCTCAGACGGATATGCCTCCCCAACATTGCCGCCCTTCATCAATTCCAGCCAGAGTTCGAGGATATTTGTGAAGAGATCGACCGCCGCTTGTCAGCTTGTTCCTTGAAGGCAAGCTGCCGAGTGATAGTACGGGCACGAGCACGGTGCGTGCCGGCGACTGGGGAACCCGGGGAGCCTGGGGAATCGGGCTCTTCATTAGAGCCCCCCCAGCCCGAGAAGTTCCCACCTGAGTCAGAGAGATCATCTTTCCATTTGAGGCCGAACGTGACCTTTGTGGCTTTCCGAGGTGCCAGCGAGGTCTTTTTGTAGATTTTCATGAGATCGTTACGGTTGGAAAGGGACTGGTTCATCTCGACGATGAAGGGAAGCTCCATCAACATCTCGCAGCTCAGTCGTTTCGACGGCGTGACGACAACAGACTTCGCCAAGAAAGTATTGACATGAGGAACAAAGGCCAGCGTGCTGTACTCGATGACGTCGTCGGGCTTCAAGCTACACACGTAGCGTATCACGTTCCAAGGGTTTTCAGATATATGAGAAAAAGGCGGTTTTCCTGTCAGAAGTTCAAGCACTAAACAGCCCACTGACCAGATGTCTGCTCGTGAGTCATATGGTTCCTCGTTCATCACTTCGGGTGCCATGAAGTTTGGTGTGCCTTTCAGCGATCTCGCCAGACCGTCGGCTTCGTTACCACCGTTTGAGTCGCGTGTGTTCAGCTCCTTGGCGGTCCCGAAGTCAGTCACCTTGCACACCTCCACACCAGCAGCCGACATCGTGATTAAGATATTTGCTGTTTTTATATCTCGGTGTATAATGTTGTGTGAATGCAAGAAGTGCAATCCTTGTAGGACGTCTGTTGTGTACGCAGATGCCTGTTCAGGAGGTACGGGTTTCCCCTTCACCTTGCTCGCCAGCGATCCACCGCTTGCGTACTCCATGAAGATAAGTAGTTGTTGCTCCCCATCCTCGTCTTGTAGCTGCGAGTGAAAGTAATGTATGATGTTCGGGTGCTGCAGCTTGAACATCATCTGCACTTCGTTGGTGACCTCGAGAGCTTGGTTCTCGTCTGTGTTATGCAGACGGATCACCTTTACCGCCATGACACCCTTCGTGATTGTGTTCACGGCTTCAAACACTTCTCCAAAGGCGCCCGAGCCTATTTTTTTCTTCCTCTCCCACGGGCAGGTGTCTTGTTCTGTTCGGAAAGCTTTCCGAACCATTTCGATCTTGTCCAATTGTTCGCTTGCTTGTTGTATTGTGTCTTCAATTGAATTCAGTATTTTTGTAAAAACTGCGGGTTTTAAAGGAAGCGTCAGAAGCTGAACACTGCCTTCTGTTTCGTCGCATCGATTTCCCGCATCATTTGCAGTGAGGATGATGTGCAGGTTAGGAACAGTCTTCAATTTGCCGAAGAGACGGCTTTCTCGTGACTCGTCGAGGTCTAGGATTAGAATGTTTACGTTGCTGATATCTGAAACCTCATCGGCAGTGGCTGCAATGGACACGGCGTACTTCCTCAGCCACATGTAATGGCACAGTGACGAACGTATTACTGCGTTGGACTGCACGACCAGAACCTTGATGGTCATGTTCACCCCACGGTCTTTAACTAATGTTGCCGCCATGTTGTCTGCACTGTCGTGGGATATGATCAACGGGAGCACGATCGACACCTTGCTCCCCACGTCGCTGGCCTCGTCGCTGTTGCTGTCGTTCGCAGTGTTGAACACCAGCTCCCCACCACACTCCGCCACGATGAGATGCGCCATGATCAGCCCGAACCCCTTCTGGGTTTGCTCCGTGTGCTCTTCCACATCGTACGACGCTGCTTTGTTCCGGACCATGTCGATGAGCTCCGTTGCGATTCCTGGACCGTTGTCCGTAACTATGAAGGTCACCTTTCCGCCTGTTTCGTCGTCTCTGTCGGATTGGACCTGCTTCGCTTCTAGCTTCACCCACCGTGCGTTTTCATTGTTGTTGAAGCGAATGGCGTTGTGGATGAGGTAGCCGATGATCTGCGGGAGGTTCTTCACGTCCGTTTCTATGCTGTTCGGTATTGTGTTGTGCACTGTGTCTATCACGAGCTCCACGTTGTGCTGCACTGCTTCGTCGCAGTAATGTGTCCGCAGTTTCCCGAACAAGTCCGACACCACGATGCTTCCCCACGCTTTTGCCGTCTGCCGGTTGCAGACACGTTCTAGTCGTACTGCAGCTTCTCGCACTTTGTTGGTCTCATTCGATTGCGGCAATGCCTCCACCAGGTTCTTTAGACTCGCCACAGTCCACTGTATGCAGTCAATCCTCGACTCGGCAGGTGTGCGTTCATGGCAATACGCCATCTGGAACTCCCCCTCGGGGTACACAGACGACACCAGCGCCACCGTCACCACGCACCTGTTGGCACCGTCTTGACACATCAAGCTCAGTTTTATCTGCTGGGTTTCTTTGAACTCGCGTGCTTGTTCCATCACCAGCTCCACTTCGTCGTGCTCGGCGTTCGACAGCAGGAAGGCGTTGATGTGGTTCCCGCACGCCTCGGCCTCCGATATCCCTGTCATCTCTTCCATCTTCGGGTTCCACAGACACACTTCGCCTGTGGCCCGCATGATGAAAATCCCAATATACTTGTGAACATCGTCTATAGGACACCTGATAAGGCCATCCCTTAGTGGGTCTAGGAAGAGGGTCTCTCCGAAAGGGTGGAGGTCGGTAGCGAAGGGATTGGGGGGTGAAGGGGGATCTTTGCAGAAAGGGTCGGCTTTGGAGTAAGTGAGGGCAGTGAGGGTGAAGTTGCGTGGAGGCGGGGCACGCGAAGCGTGTGACTGCACGTGACCGTTCTGCGGCGATGCCGAGGCACTGTCTATGTCGGTGCTCTTTACCTTGTTGTTGGTTCCAAAGTAGAAAGATCCATCTACTCTGTTGAAGTTTTGCGCGTTGAAGGAGGGAAGGCGCTTGAGGGGGCTGAGTGGGGGTTTCGTGCCTCTTTTCGAATGGAGAGGCGTGAGCTGGCTTTTCAGCACCCTTGCTGATTGGTGGCCGTCACTGGTCTGGATACTGCGTATAGAGTGCTCCAGTTCCAACTCGGGAATTTGGAACTCTGTTTGCGTAGCGGCGTCCGCTTCGAACTCTGCCTCATGCAGCTCAGGGAGCGCTGCCCACACAGCCAGCGAGAAGGCCCGCTCAACGAGCCCTCTGGCCTTCCGGAGGGCGTTCTTGTTTGAGCAGTCGCTTTCTTTCTTGCATAGTATTGTGAGCGCCTCTTTTGCAATCGTGATACCGCCATCGACATATGCAGTCAGGTCCCCCGCATCATCCAGAGCGTGGATCTCTTCCACAATTTTCCTCAACGGCTCCTTCAGCTTCTCCACACAATGGTACGGCATGCTGTTCCCGCTCTTGCCGCCATTCCCGTCAGTCATTTCAGATATCGCCTTAGAGCCACTTAAGTCAAGCATCATGGTAGCATCAGTATGCGTGCGTCGTGCTGGAGGGTACTTTTGTTTTGGAGAAAAAAAGAGGGGGGGGGAACAGAAGGGTCTCTAAAAGAAAAGAAAATAATGAGAAAGGGGGGTGTGTGGGTCCAAAAAAGAAAAAAAAAAAGAGGGTAGGGAAGAATGAGGACGAAAGAGTGGGAAGGGAGGGGTTTCTTGGAAGAAAATATATGCACACATACCGATATCCCCAACGTATCTAAAGGGAGGAGGGGATGAGGGGAAAGTAATAAGGGGAGGAGAGTACTTGGGGGAGGGGGAAGAGAGTCAGGAGAAAAGTGGAAACATCGGAAGGGTATTATTCACCACGAGAAAACAAAAAAAAAAAACCTTTTTTTTTCGTCTGCAAAAATGGAAGAATAAAAAAAAAGAGAAAAGAGCTCGTTGTCCTTCCTGCCCCCCCCCCCCCCCCCCCCCCCTGCTCCCTCACTCCCTAGACTCTATTTAAAAAGAAAAAAAAGAGAAAATAAATAGATAAAAAAGGGGCACTTAAAAAAAAAGATAAAATAAAATCTATGGTAACCACGAGATACGTTATTCAAAAATTCAAGTTTTTTTTTTTGGTTAGTAATTTCTACAATACACCATTTTCCTCCAAATTCGGACAATCTGAAGCTATTCTAGTGGGGGGGGGGGGGGGGGGGGGGGGGGGGGGGACATATGCCCCCGGTGTTGTGTTTAGAATTTCTTTTTTGAATTACCCCACAAATATGGCCCCCCCGTGGTTAAAATGGTTAAAAGAAAAAAGAAGAAACCCCTCTCTTTTTTTTTCCTCCCCCCCTCACCCTTTCGTTCCTCACTACACTTTCCCTTCCCTCCTCTCCCCCTGCTCCCTCTATAAGAAATATTCGGGAGAAGCTCGTACCAACTGTGCCTCGCCTCGTCTCGGTGCAGGTTCGTATTGAACAAGAGTGGAGTCGAGGTGCTCAGAGATCTCCATGAACGCAGCCTGTTTTTTTTTATTTTATTTATTTTTTTTTTTTCAAGAAAAGCACCTGATTGCCGCACCGATAACAGTAGTTCGGTGCCCCCCAGACAGTAATAACACGCTGTTCGTGGGACCACTTGTAGCCCTCCTGGACAAGCTGGTGCGCCCGCGCGATCATCTTTAGCCCGTTAGTTTGCAGAAATTTCTCCGAGACATCAGCACCGAAAATATACCCAGCACCTCTGGGGGACACACCCCAGTCTTGCGTTTCATCATCCGGGTCGGACCACATGAGGTCGCACATTGGCCCGTCGTGTGGCACCTCCTTGCAACGGTCGAGCTGGCGGATGTGGTCGATGGTTTCAAGCGACGGAGACAGCCCACCGTGGGTGCAGAAAAAACTTTTTTCTATAACTGCCGTCAGCGGGATATGGTCGAAGGTGTCGGTGAACTCCGTCCACACGGCAGCTGAACCATATTTCCGCATACATTCATCGTAAAAACCGTACACCTGTGTGATCTGCCTGCTCTCATGGTTTCCTCTCAACAACGTGACCCTGCTTGGGTACTTCACTTTGTACAGCAGTAGCAACGTGATCGTCTCCACCGAGTAATACCCTCTGTCTACGAAATCGCCCAAGAACAAATAATTCGTGTCCGGAGGGTACCCTCCGATCTTCAGCATCTCCAGCAGATCGTGCACCTGTCCGTGTATGTCCCCCACCACTGTGACAGGGGCGGGCACAGCGTGCACGTTCAATTCTTCATCGAATACCTCCCTCGCCTTGTTGCACAGTTCCAACACCCACGCCTCTGATATGTGTTTCGTGTCCAAGCAGCTTGCTATCGCCGCATCGATGTCCATGTCGCTCCTGCCAAGATACAAAGCTTTGGCAACGGATAAAAAAAAAGAGGGGGGGAAACACAGAGAAAAAAAAAAGAAGGGAAATAAATATATTTACATATACGGATGGGGGGGGGGGGGGGGGGACTTCTTTTTGCCCTCAGGGCCGGGGCAGGGCCGAGAAATCAACGGAGGTGAACCAGGACCGCGCTGCTTCGATGAGCTCCTGTTTTTTTGATTATTTTTATTCACTACCGTCCCCTTACACACCACTTCATCCGAAGGTATCGAAGGCACGTGGGATATGGTGACATAAAATCGTGTTACGACAGAGCTTGCCACCCCGTAAAGCGAAGGGTGTGCAGCTTGGGTGTCGGCCGTAAGAGCAGCAGAGATGTCAGATGAACAGAGGTGCAGAGCGGACCACCATGTCTATGTGAGGGTTGTTGTTGTTGTTGTTGTTGTTGTTGTTGTTGTACGTCATACCTCCACTGCCTGCTCTGTCTCCACGACACCCGTGTTGGTACGAACCGCAGCGTCCACTACTCTCAGGTACTGCTCAGTGGTGGTATTTGTATGTGCCTTCCCTGGGCTCTTCTTCGCAAGCCTCTCTCCTGTGAAGTACGCCACCGCCGACGGTTCCCATTCCACGGCAGCTGACGTCACTGCGTAGCCTGCCACCACCTTGCTGGGCATGCTGTATGTCTCGCCCATGTCCTCCGCGATTTCCCTGTCCAGTTCCATCGGCGACAGCGTCGTAAGCACCTCAGTGTAGCACCTCCCCAGTCTCGGGTTGGTCGGTGCTAGGTGCCTGCCAAGGTTCGTCAGTCCCACTCGTTTGGCCAATGGGTGTGTCTTTGGTGTGAAGGCGAGTGTTAGTATGTCCAGTGCGATGTTCTGCATTTCCTCACTCTCCACATCCAGCAGTGCAGCCGCAAAGGTGACGACTGCCGCTTGTACTTCCCACTGGTCACTCTGTGCTATCTCTAGCACCCGCTCACAGTGTTTTTCCGCGCCCTTCCCCACCAGTCCCGCCAGGAGCAACACACCCGCTGCCCGTCCGCATCTGTCTGTCATCATCGTCCCTTCCACGCCCCTCGCCACCATGTATCTCAGTACCTCTTTATTCCCGCAGATGGAGTTGACATCCTTTTGCACCAATATGTTCGTGAGCACGATGCACGCCACCTCGTCTGTAACCCCTCTGGCATCCGTTAGTACATTTTGCAAGGTGTTGACCACCGACAGCACTTCCGCCTTCTCGTACGCCTTGAACCAGTGCAGCATGATGTCGATGAAAACGTCCCTCTGCAAGGCGGATCCGCCCTTCAGAGCAGGCACGCACTTGGGGAGGAAGTACTCCCGCCACGCTTCCCAGGCTACCTTGGAGTCTTTGTGGGTTGTGGCGTCACCGATGACGGAGAAGAGGACAGTCGCTTGGCGGGTATTGTCGGAGGCAGGGACGAGGGGGTCAAAGAGGAAAGCGAGTGAGGCGGTGAGGTGCATGAGCTCGAAGGGCTTGCGGTGTATCTGCTCAGCAAGGAGCTCGGCGGAGGAGAGAAGCGAAGTCCAGACAGACTGCGTGACATCAGCAGGGAGGTCACGGATGTTACTGCCGAACCATGTGAGGTAGTTCTTGGTGGCGTTGGGTGGGAAGGTAGCAGTCACAGACATCCCCGACAGCACTTCTCGCACTGTCTTCGACGTGATGCTCTTTAGAGAGACGTCTATGGTCCCCGTCACGGAACCCTCGTCGATTTGACTGCTCTGCTTGGAGTCCATGCCAGCCTCCCGCATCCCGTAGTTCCCACGCAGGGCAACGGAGGCGTCGATGGTTTTCACCTTGACCTCCTTGAAACTGATGGTAGTGTTGGGTGATGTGTCGTCGGCAGCGTCAGGGGGTTTCATGGCTGTCATTTTCTGCGGGGGTTTGGCCTTAAACCTGGTCGGGTCTTCCACCTTCTCCTTTTGGGTATCTTCCGCATGTGTTTTGAGCATTTGATGAGCCCGCTCCTCCTTCTTCCTCAGGTCGACATCGCCTATGATGGTGTCGATGCCAGAAGGCGTTGTGTTTTCACGTAGTAGGGCGGTGGCGGTTGCCTTCCTGAACGGGGGGACCTTGGTCTCGGGTGCGTCGATGGGGGGAAGGTGCTGGAGCTTCCTCGATGTGAGGAACTCGTACAGCGAGCCGACGAACGAAATGGCGACGCCCTCCTTCGACAGGATGATGCCGTCTACGACGTCCTTCCCCACGTTCATCCCCTTCGTGTCCAGTATCTTCTTCAATGTTTCCCAATTATCTCTTTTCTTCGTAACCGCCGTTCCTGTGTCGATCGAGTGCATCGGGACACCCTTCCAGTAACGCGACAGGATCTCCGCAATCAAGAACCCGTTGCTAAAATCCCTCCGCGGGTTCTTCAGGGAGTACGACAGGTCCAATGACTGCACCCATTTCAGCACCTCCCTCGGTAGCCCGCTCATCTTGAAGGGGGAGTGCTGTGTATATGGTGAGGTGGTTTTGGAAAAGGAAACGGGTGGGGGGGAAGAATTGTTTTTTATATATATATTTTTTTTTATTTCATTCTTCAGAAATTACTTCACGCACTGGGGGGCCCATTACTTCACGCTAAATCTCATTACTTCACGGTGAAATAATGGCCTGTTTTCCGTGAAGTAATAGGGGGTTTCCGTTAAATAATATGCCTCGGTAGGCCAATTTTTGCCTCGGTTCGGTTCCCAGTGGGGCTACTTTTTCCTCTCAGTTTGCTATTTCCCCCCAGGTTCAGCTCAATTGGCCAACTTTTGCCTCGGCTCAGTTCCAAGTTGGACTACTTTTTCCTCCCAATTTGCCCACTTTTGGCTAGGCCTTGTTCCCAGTTTCTGTGGGTAACTCTTCTGTGGGTAAGGGTAACTTAGTCAGCTTACCCAAGCTCCCCAAAAGACTTCAAAATACCGAAGCAGCAGAAAAAAAGGAGCCAGCGGCCGCGCTAGGTATGGGAAGGCCTGATTAGAGATGGTGACAGTGGCAATGCCAGCGACAGCGGCAGCTCTTAGTCAACAAAAGGAGGAAAAACAACTTGTATTGTAACCTTTGTAACCCCTCTCTTGTTGTACCCCTTGTCACCCTGTTGTGCCCCTTGTGGTGAAGTAATTTCAGAGTGTCGTGAAATAAAACCACTTACCTACCGCCAAGTAATGCTTTACCGACCTCTCGGTTCCGCATTTTACCATCTCGGGCCCTGCAGGCCCTCGACGGTAAAATGCGGAACCTCGAGGTAACGGTAAAGTCATTACTTGTTGGCAGTAAATAGCTATTATTTCAAGGTTGAAGTTTTTTCCTCCGTTTCGCTTCGGGGCAGTTGGTGTTTTCGGTTTCGTAAAAACTTCGGAGTAGGGCTACCGCCCTGTCCCTTTGATGTCCCTCGGACGTGGCTAGAGTGTAGTAAGGGTTCTCCTTGTTGATATCTAGGACACCACCGCATCCCCCGAAGCGATCGTTGCTGCAGCCGTAGTAAGCGGTTTTCACTTTGTTGTAGATAAGTGCCGGTGTGCACATAACGCAAGGTTCAACTGTAACGTACAAATCGCTGCCCTCTAGTATTGTCTGGGCTGTGTCTGGGGAGGCCCTCCGCAGGGCCTCCATGGCCACCACCTCAGCGTGCGCACACCCGTTGAACTCGATGTTTGTCCTGTTTCTGCCTCTCGCCACCACTTTTCCCTCCTTCACGAACACACACCCGATTGGCACCTCCTCTTCTTCCTTCGCAAGCTCCGCTTCTTGGAATGCTTGCTCCATGTACTCTTCTTTGTACCCACCCATCCCAACCTCTCCTCTTTTCTTTTTTTTCTTCTTTTTTTTTTTTTTTAAAGTTTTTTTTTCCCTTGCTGAACAGAGAAAATTCATATCGTAGATGCGCCGCAAGAGAGGGAAGAAAAAAAATAAAAAGGGGAATAGCACTTTCAAAGAAAAAAAAAGAATAACTAACAGATATAAAGAAGAAAATATTCATCCCTGTGCCCAGTCGTGGAAACGATAGCACAATTGGAACTCTCGGTAAAAAAAACCCCCCCCGCACACCCCGTATGTTTTCTCTCTCATCACCCTTTTTTTTAAAAAGCAAACCGTACCGTAATGAAGAATGGGACGTGGAAGGGGGAGGAGAGGCACTTCTAAAGAAGTGTCCAATAGTTTCTAAAGACTAGGTCCACTAAGCTTTTACATTGCGGTAGGTGTAGTCGTAGGAAAGGCGCACTGCGATGGCTAACCGCTGCAAGATGACGATGCAGATGATGGTGACCAGCCATGCCGTGAGGCAGCAGGAGTAGAACACGAACCTGGTGTTGTGCTCAGACCACGTGAGGAACGAGCGCAGCCGTACGGAGATGCGTGCCGACAGCGACGTGTACTGCTGCTCTGTTTTCACTACAGGCTTGTAGTTATCCAGCTCTAGCTTGAAGATGTCCTCCACGAACATGGTGTTTGAAAGGACCTGCCGCATTGTCCTCTCTACGTCCAATGCATGTGCCCAGTGCAGGAAGTCACTCCTTAGATTCACACCGAGGTTTCTGATTTCGGACAAGTTCTGCATGAAGTACTCGTCGTACTCCTTGCTCAGTGTGAGGTACGCGCTCTTGTCGGAGATGATGTACGCCAAGTGGTTTGTGTGCATGACGTGTGCTGACCTCGTGAGCTGCAGCCGCACCCACAGGTCGGACGGCATGTCAGCCGTCGTGGTCTTCCTCATTTCCTGCAGCAGCTGGTTTTGCGAGCAAGCGTTCCCACTCCACGCACACATAACGTCTCCGTAGCACGCCTGCTGGGCAGAGTGGCGGAAGCACCCCTTGCTGACAGCAGCACTGCCCGACACCAAGGGAGCATGCACCGTCGTGAAGGTGTACGCTCCTTCGTCCAACGGCATGAACGACAGGAAGCTTGCCTTCGACGTGTCTGCTGTCTCATTGCTGAACCTGAGCCCCACGGAAAGCAAATCTGTCACGTCTAGTGTGCACGAGGCGTCTTCGACCCTCCTCCACAGCACGTGGCCGCCCAGTGCCGACACATCGATGCCCTTAGTGATGTCGACCCTCTCTGTAGGGGGTGTGCAGTCCTGCTTGTATACAGTGTTCTGGTCATAGCTCACTTGGTAGTCGCACGTCTTGCCGATGGCTATGCATTTGCAGAGATGCCCGTTGCTGATCATATTATTCCCACACATGGGGTTCACTGCCACTCTTGCACCACACTCCTCTTTTGATAGGTCCTTGGATATCTCGATGGCGAGGTCTGCGCTGCAGTAGCGCCCAGGCCCGTCCTCCTTCCATTTGCACACAGGCCCTTGGTTGTGAAGCCCTATCTGGTAAGGCTTGCTGACCTCGAGTCGCAATAGCTCTGGTGAAAACCCTCCCGGCAGTGGTAAGAAGTACTCCAGTTGCTCTCCAGTGTTCCATGACGGGTGCTCCAAATCACTCAGTGGGCTATCCTGTCCCCTTAGAGGTGCCGTGCCTGTGTCAAGCCTTGCTGTTTGGTCAGGCCCATTTACATTGACAGTGACCATTGTTTCTTGATTCAACGTGAGGTCGTAGTTCCCCAGCTGCGCCACGATGAGCGAGATGCTCAGTGTTCCTTGCGGTGCTAGTCTGAACTTGTTGGCAAATGCAGCCACCCACTCGCTCTCTTTTGTTAGAAACTTCTGCACGGCGCTGTTCCGTAGCAGCAGTCCTATGTCAAGCTGTGCAGCGAAGAACCCTGCATCTTTCTCAGAGTCGGGCATCTTCAGCTGGTTTTTGAAAACAATGTTGTAACCTGTTGCAACAGTAAGTTGGACGGCTCTCGGTTCCCACTTGATGATGGGAGTCCCGCTGTGCGTGTGTAGGTTTAAAACATTCCTTTGCATACTTGTTGTATCTGTCGAGCGTTGCGGTGATGTGCACGGTCTCCCACCTCTCGCTGTAAGACGAGAGCCACTGCTCTCTCGTGTTGATAATGAGCTTCTCCTCCTCGTTGATGTAATTCATGAACTGCACGATAGCTGGGTTCGTGGAGCGTGCGATCATCAGCAACCGGAGGGTTTCGTACTCATGCGACCCGTGGCGGGTGTTATATGCCTGCCGTGCACTGGTCGTTCCTTCTGTGCTTTCGACAATTGAAGTCGTGCTAGTAGTAGCACTTTCAAAGTCGGCAGTGCTCTGTGCTCCAAGCAGATACTGTGCGTCTTCAATGGACTTCTGCCCCACGCGACGCAGATCCTGTGGTGGTGGTGGTACTGTTGCTGTGCAACATACTGTAAGATAAGTCTTCGTCTTCTCTGCTGTCTCCATGTAGGTCACGTCACCTGTTAGGACAAATGCAGACGAGTCCGACAGGAACTTGTTGAAGCCCAAGTGCCACGCATTGACGAGTTTCTGTTGTGTTGTGCATTCAACGTCCTGTGCCATACTGTTGCTTTTTGTATTCGCTCCAGCTTCTCGGTACTTGTGCGCAGCTCATCGTACTGGCGCAGGGCCAACTGTTCGACCACAATGACTTCGATGACAAGGAGGACCATGATGCCTGTGAGCAGGATGGCCATGTCTTGCATTTCAACCCATGGATACGGGATGAGCGTGGCACCTTGGGGGCTTGTGTTGCACCTTGCTGTACTGAGATAGAGAACAACTGCACAAGTTACGATCAGCCAGGTGACAACAATGATGACGGCTGCGATAATGGCCTGTCTGACGGCCTTGTCACGTGCCTCGTCGATGGTTGACGAGAGATGAACATGGCGGCTGGTGTGCTGCCTGGAGTAGATCTGCACAAACTGCATCTGCTCTGTCATTGTGGCAAAGAAATCTTTTAAAAGGATTTTTTTCGTGGTCTGTGTCAGCTCCCCTGTGAGGAGCGTCATCTCGCTGCTCTGCTGCATATTCCCGACACTAGCTGAAATCAGCGACTGCAGCACCTGATCCTGGTTCAGCGTCCCTTTGTTGAACCTACTGAAGTCCCGCCTGTGCTGGTCGACGTTGGTCAGCACGTTGTCAACAGACTGCGTTAGTTTCGCGATGTCTAGCGTCGTCGTCTGCCCTAGCTCCTCTTTCTTTTTCTGCTCGGCTGTGACCTCTTCTAAGAATGTTTTCAGCTTCGTTGTGAACTTCAGCGACTGCGCAGCGTACTCCTTGTAGAAGTAGTCGACGTCCTTCTCGATGACCTGCTCGCGGAAGAGCACCTCCAACGTGTAGAGGGAGTTCTCGAAGTCGTACAGCCGGGCCATCTTCGATGACTTGTCTGAGTCACCATCATCGATGAGCTTCTGCCGTATGTCCTTGATCATGAGCCGGGCCATCTCCATCGCATCGTCAGGGGTGGCCTCCCAGGTGAGGAAGGACGCGTTGCCCTCCAGCACAGCTGTCGCGCGGTCGGACAGTGTGGGCACGAGGACGGCCTTCTTGAAGCTCTCCGTCTCAGCAACAATACTCCTGATCACAACAGGCACGGGCGAGGAGGCAGGGTCCAGGACTAGGACGTCGTTGAGAAGATCGTCAAAGGCTTGCAGCAAGGTGTCCACATTCTGGGTTACCAGTGCGTAACTAGCGTGCCCCGTGGTGGGGTTCACGAGGTTCGATATCCACGACGACTGCACTTTGTGGAGCTGCATCTCAATCTCGCCCGCCTTGTGCGACACGGAGGTGCCGTACGCTAGCTTGTGGAAGGCCTCTTTGGAGTCGCCGATGCCGCGCATGGCCATCATGCCAGTGCCCACCATCATCACCAGACACAGCCCCACAGACAGGACGGTGACGACAGGCAGGGGGTACGCAAGAGCTGTCCTTTCCGTATTCGAGGTCTTAGGGAGCATGACGCATGCCAGCAGCGCTGCCAAGAAGGCCACAGAGCAGTACCCCACCACAAGCACCGCACCGCGTTTCCACATATCCTTGACCACGCTTTCGTAGGGCTTGGTGGCGAAGTCCCGCTCCGTCATGAACGCCACATGATACTTGAACTCCTCTTGTTCCCCGCGAACCGAGTCGTCGTAGGTGGACGACAGGAAGCCTTGCTTCTGGGTGTACAGGGTCACGTCGTGGGATGTGAGGGTGGCCCCTCCGTAGTTCACAAGCTGCGTGACGAGCGATGTCGTGCACTGGACGCCGCAGGCATGCCTCGGGGGGTGCAGGAGCCGTGCGTGGGACTCGTACCCCGTCAGGAAGAAGGAGGCCTCAGACGTCGGCGGTAGCGCAGCGTTAAATTCCTGCAGCCACCGCAGCAGGATGCCCTCGTACATGGCGTCCGACCCCATGCCAGAGGTGCGCAGTGCCTGGTACGAGGCCAGCATGATGGAGGCGGTGTTGATGGTCTCACGCCGCTGCTGCTTGACGCCCTCTTCAAGGGACGCGGTGTAGGCGATGAGGACGAGGATGCCGACGAACCCGGACATCGCAACACCGCAGAGCCCCATCATCGGGAGGTACCCCATGCCCTCCTGCACCTTTTTCAACAGCACGGTGAGGGCAAAGCCTATGGTAACTACGAAGGTGTAGATGATGAGCCCACCGAACCACGTCTGGCTTTCCAATGTACCGGTGGAGCTGAGCGCCTCGTCTTTGTCTTGCTTGAGGATGAGCCCGATAGCTGTGCCCTTGATCATTCCGTACGAGTAGATGACCTCTGTGTTGGTGTAGTCGGTGGCAGTGAGCGTGCCGACTTCATGATTCTTTGACGCGAGGACAGCACTGCCGACAGCAGCGATGCGGTCGGTGTGGCACTTTGTTTGTTCACATGCTGACTGGAACTTCGGTTGGGTAAGGATGTGGATGTTGCAAGGAGGGGTGGCACACTCGACCCCAGTCACGAGCGCAACTTCAAAAGACTCGCTTAAGAACTCCCTGTTGAGGGACCCCGCCATGGAGATGAGCGCGGCCTCCTTATTACTGCTGTCCTGCATCACCCTGGCAGCGTTGTTGAAGAGAGAAGACACTGCAAGCAGTTGGATGTTCTTGTTGGCATTCGCACGGTCCACTGTTAGGTCGTAAATGTCGAGCCTGGCACGCACAGAGATGACAAGACAGCTCATCACTAAGGTAGAAATGACAACACCAACGAATAGTACCTTCCCGCAGTAACCATGGCTTAGCAGCACACCCTTGCTCTTGTCATACATGGCATTCTCGTGGATGATTGTTGAGGTCACTGTACCCACGTCTTCGTTAGATGTTCGTGACATAGTCTTTAAGGGTTTTTTTTCGGGGGGGGTAAGAGGGGTGGGTAAAAATGGGGAAGAAGGGAAAAAAAAGAGAAAAAAAAAAAGGGCACTTTCACGGCAAAAAGAATAATGTAAAACAAACAAAAAAAGTAAAGGGGTAAAAAAAAAAAATGAGCCGGAAGGAGGGGGGTAAAAAAATGGGGGGGGGACCAAAGGAGGCTCTCATCTGACATGGTGGCCCACCAGCTTCCCTCTTCCGTCAGACAGAAGCAAACTTGAACTTGTGGAAGAAGGAAAATAAATTTGTTACCCCTCTTTTTTTTTTTCAATAAACTTTTTTTTTCCCCCCTTCTCTTCGTTTCTTTTCTCCCGTGAATTCTTTTTTCTTCTTCTTCTTCGGTACTCTTTTATTTCTGTCTTTTGTTTAATTTTTCTCGGTAAATTCTACTTTTTTTTGTGTTTTTTTTTTTCCTCTTAATTATTTTTTCTTCTTTTTTTTTGTTTTTTTTTTTTTTTTGTTTCTCCTGATCTTCCTCCTTGCTTCTTTTATTACAATTCGCTTTATTTTCTCTTCAGGGCGTCTCAACCAAGAATAAGGCATCTAAGGAAAAGAATAAAAGGAAAGAAGGAAAGAAAGAGGAAGTATAAAAAAAAAAAGGAAAAAAAAATAAGAAAGAAGAGGAAATGAAAATGAGGCAAGGGAATGGAAAAAAAAAAGGAGAGAAAGAGAGAGAAGAGAAGGGGAAGGGGCAGTTCAAGCAAAGGGCGGGACACACATGGAGAGATTCGCTACTTCTTTTTTTTTTTTAAATGGTTTTGCTCAGTCTCGTTCCATTTCTCTTTCGCTTTTTCCTCCTATCTTGCTATCCAAGCGGTTTATCAGCCAAAATAACAAGAAATTCAAAAAAAAAAAAGAAAAAAATAAATTGCCGTGTCAAAATTGATTTCATATTGACCCAATTATCTGGGGGGGGGAAGAAAAAAGAATAAGATGTCATTGAAAAGATTGTGGTAGAATTATAACTTCCAAATATACCCCCCTTTTTTTTTCTTTTTTATTCCCTTGAGGGAAAAATTCCGTGAGCACGCAGGGCAACATTATACCTGACGTGACAAAGGAAACACACGACCAACTTTCGGGAGGGATGCTATGAATCTTTTTTTTTTTTTTTGGTTCTCCTTCTATTTCTTCTCTCAGGAAGAAGAGCCAAGAAAAAGAAAGGAACAAAAAAGAAAGAGAGGAGGGGGGGGGGGGGGGGTAAGGATAACTATACTGGGAATGTAAAAAGAAAAAAGAAGAAGAAAAAAAATGCGGCTTAGAGGAGTACACCAAACCCAAAGATAGCAAAGAAAAAAAAATAGGGAGGGGAAAATAAAAAAGAAAAGAAATAGAAACAAAGAGATAGAAAGAAACAAAGAGAGGGTGACTCCCCATTCTAAATCTCTTTCCATAATTTTTTTTTCTCAATTCTCTATTTCTATTCATACTTTTCTTTTCTTATATTGAACACAGTGGCTGCAACCGGTTAGAAAAAGATAAAGATATTAAAAGAATCTCCTCAGGAAAGTGAAGGTTTTTTTTTTTTTTTTTTTTTTCCTTTCCCGTTTCGGCATGAGATTCGCCGGTGGAAAAAGAAAAGAAAAGAAAAGAAAATGTCACATAAGTTTCTTAAGATGAACCACTCCTTTTCGTTTGCAGCTAAGGTTGAAGGGGGGGGGGGGGAAAGGAAAAAACTCACTCTGACAGGGAAGTGACAGCAACGATCCCATCAAAGAATAAGAAAGAAAAAAAAACACGAGGGAAAAAAAAGGACGAACGGAAGGGGGGGGGGGGGGGAAGGGAAATAATAATAATAATGTGACACGGGCAACATGTGAGAGACAGAAAAAAAAAAAGAAAAAAGAAGAAGAAAAAAAAGAGAGAGCGCAATAAAGCTCTCCTTCTTTTTTTTTCTTTTTTTTTTTTCTTCTTTTTTCTTCCAATGGAAATTTTTTCCTATAAAAAACTTTTTCTTTGGTTCGCGCAAAAAAAAAAAGGGGGGGAGAGGGGGTTAGCTAGAAGTAAGATGTTTCTTCTTCAATGTACACCGATGGCCTCAGAAAACAGCCTGCGTCTGGTTGAAAGAGCCCATCACAGAAGACGGCAGAATGAAATCGACGGGGTCGTGCGTCTTAAAGAAATCCAGCTCTTTGGAAAAGCAGTACATAGACGTGGGTGTGGAACACCTGCTAGGTGAGGCCGATGAGCTTTCCGTGTAGCTTGTGAGCGAAGACGTATCGTCAGTGGCAGTGAGCTCATCGTCATCTTCGTCCTCGCACAGCAGCTCTGGCAAGAGATCGAGGTCGGCTTCTGAAAGGCTCTCGGAGAAGGCCTCGGACAGGACCCTTGGTGAGTCGGAAGTGCTTGCGCTTGTAGCAATGTCGTGGACAAGGTGATCGAACCCTAGAGACTGCGCCTTGAGCGGGTTCCACCCCAGTGGGATGTCACCGCCCTCACTGTCCTTCCCGAACAGCGAGAACTGCGACGGAACGACTTCCTCCTCGTCGATGACCTTCTCTGTGTCCATGTCCGAAAGGATCTCAATGGGCTGCAGCGGCTGGACGTGCATAGTGTGCTGCACCACCTCCACTTCAACCTCAGTCTTGAACACATCTGCAGAGCCCCTTGCGTCTGTCATCACAGCCAGTGCTGCCACGGCTGTCACGGCCGCAAGCGACCCCTTCTCTTGAGTGGGCTTCTCTTCCAGCTGCTCCTGCGGTGTGTCTTCGGTGTGCTTCTTGGTCCTGTTCCTCCTCCTCCTTCTGACGCCCTCGCGTGCTACGACCTCCACAACCTTCTTCACCTCTGCGTTGGTCACCTTCCCCTCGCGCAGGGCTCTCGTGGCGTACTTGAAGGCGACGTACGCACCAGTGCTGAACATGAGGAGGGCTACCATCACCATCATGTCGTACATGTTGTTGTAGCTGGCCATCTTACGTGTCGTGTTGTGTGTGCAATGCTGTGATGGTTGAACAGTAGGAGGAGGGGAGGGGGGGAAGGGGGAAGGGAGAAGGGGGTATGAACACTCTGCGTGTAAAAAGACATCGCAAGGCCAGCATGCAGGGTGCAGGGTGCAGAGAGGGCTAAAGCTTGGCGTTGATAGGCGTTACCTTGTTGCAGCGTGTGAAGGCGTCGCTCATGACACGCCAAAAGCCAGCGACATCCATGGCGGTGGCAACGTGCACGTTCTTTGGGCGGTCTGAGCAGCCCCAGATGTCACAGACGGTCTGCCCTGCAGTGAGGTGGTCACCCGTGACAACATCAACACGCATAAGCTTTGTGGTGAAGAGGTGAGGGTGCGTGATCCAGGCCACGGCACAGGGGTCGTGCAAAGGAGGGCTTGCGAAGCCGAACTCCCTTTTGTACGTATCGGCAAAGAACATCATGAGGTCCCTGACCATCGTGAAGAGACGCGACCCGTGCATCGCAGCTTGCAGGTCTCGAAGGACACCAGGTGTGACTAGCGCAGTGTGCGTGACCTCCAAGGGCACCATCGTGATGGGCAAGGGAAGGGCACACACTATGGCAGCAGCCTCAGGGTCACAGAGGATGTTAAACTCCGCAACAGGGTGGCGGTTGCCAATCCCCATGGCACCACCCATGAAGCTAATTTGTGAAATGTTTTTCAGAACCTCAGGGTGCGTGCGTGCAAGAACTGCAACGTTGGTCAGGGCGCCTAAGGCCACCAGCGACACAGGTGTCGGGTGAGATGTGATGCGGTGCGCCATTGCAGCAGTCCAATGAGGGGGAGTCTCTGATAGGGGGCAGGTCTTGAAGCTGTCGAAGACGGCACTCCCCTCCATCCCCGACTCCCCGTGGATCCCAGGGTCGTGTTTGGCCTCCTTGATCAAAGGCCTTTCGCTGCCTTGCAGGACCACCACATCTTTCCTTCCGCAGATTTCAAGCATTTTCCTTGCATTAGCAGTTGTTTTATCAACACTCTGGTTCCCGGACACTGTGCTCACCCCTATCAAGTCACACTTTCCATGGCAAGCGAGTACTAGCGCCATTGCATCGTCGTGGCCAGGGTCGCAATCTATCCACACTGCTGGGGTGTCTTGCATTTTTTTCCCCCGCCCCCTGGTTCAAATGTAAAAACGAAGAAAAAAAAAATATAAAAAAAATTCACTATGATGGGGGAAAAGTAGTTGCAAACAACCCACCAAAAAGTAAAGGGGAAGAGAAGGGGGTAAAAAAAAAATATAAAAAAAGAAAAAAAGGAGTAAATAAACATGTATGGAATGGGTGGGGATCTCGGAAGAAGGGGGGGGAAGGGTAAATGGGAGGAAATTAAAAGTTGTTTCTTTTCCTTTTTTTTTCCTGTTTTTTCCTCCCCCTTTTTTTTTCTGTCTCGTTTTTTTTTTTTTTTTTTTTTTTTGAGATGGAAAAAGAAGGAAAAAAAAGAGAAAAAAGAGGGGTATGTGGTCTCGCAAATAAAAAACAATAAAATAAGAGCGTGTGGATCCCCTAAAAAAAAAAAAGAATAGCGACTTAAGAAAGGGCTAATTATATTTTTCGTGCCCAATGTCACTGCCGGAAAAAAAAAAAAAAAAAAAAAGATGAAGATGGGAATGCACAAAATAGCATAGTGCTCACCAACACTTTCTTTCCCCGCGTCTTCTCATCTTTTAAAAATATGAAAATAAAAAGGGGGGGGGGAGAGTAACACAGCCTCTTTTGCATAATGGCCAATTATGTGGTATTTTGTCATAATTTATGAATTCGATAACCTTACTCTTGGTAGAACGGGGGGAAAAAAAAAAGGTTTTTTTTTTTTTTTTTTTTCTTTTGCAAAAAAACTTCCGGCAAAAAAAAAAAAAAAAAAAAGACTATTTTTCTCGACATCTATCGCATAATTTGCCATAAAAACCTAGCAGTCAACAACCTTTAACTTTCCGCCCATTAAAATCCACCACATCTTTCTTCTTTCATTCTCTTTTTTTTTTTCCTTCGGAACTCGGCATTTTTGCCAATAAAAAAAAAAAAAAAAAAAAAAAAAAACAGGTCTATCACTCCACCCTTGCAAAAAAATAAAAAATAAACGGGGGGAGAGAGAGAGAGAAAGGGACCCTACCCTAATGCAGCTATTCACATGGAAAAAAAATTAAAGAGAAGAGGAGGAAGGGAAAAGAATGGAAGATATATATATTTTTAATTTTTTGAAGCCTGCCCCTTTTTCTTCCAATACCCCCCCCCCCCCCAAACAAAGAAATCTCACTTCAACTATTGCACAATCACTTAAGTGGATTACATAGGGGTTTTTTCTTCTTGTCTTCTTTTTATTTTTCATTTTCTTCTTCTTCTTTGTTTCTTTTTCTCTCCCCTCTCCCCAATCTTCTGTTTGCCCCCCTCCCCCCCCCCCCCCCCCCAACCTAGCTCATTTTTACAAGCCCTTCAGAGTAATCACATAAATATTGCCCATAGAATCGCCGAGAACAACCTATTGAGTTTTTTTTTTTTTCCTTCGTTTTTTTTCCTTTTTTTTTTCCCTCTCCGATTTACCTTGTCGTGAGCAGAACTAGCGAGGCAATACACGGGCGCGCGGGTGTAGAAAGTAAGAACCTTTTTTTATTTAATATTCCCCCCTTCTTCCTCCCCCCCCCCCCCCCCCCATTTTCCTTCCACACCTCTTCACCCGTCTGGCGGTCAAAGATAATAACTGTTCTCAAGTTGCAAGACGCGATAATATAATTGCCAAAATCGCCTGGGCAGGAACTGCAGAGTGTCCATGTGAACCGCTTCTTGGTACGCGTGATGGGAAGGGCCATCTGTGGGTGTGTGTTGGTTCTCGTGTTGTGTTACCTGAATATTTTCCACGTGCATGCTCAGCTTGCACGCGCCTGTCTTGACGTCCCACAGCTTGATCTCGTTCTCATCGTTTGACAAGATCTGCTTCCCATCAGGGAGGTATCTACACCCCAGCACAATGCCCGAGTGTCCCTTTAACACCTTTACTGACTGCCCACTTGCTGCAGACCAGATGCGGACAGTCCTGTGTGTACGTGTGCCGTTTGGCACTGTAAGCATACTTGTCTGCTGACGCTGAAACTATGTGTTTGTCATCAGGAGCGAAGTCCAAGGAGATGATGATGGCTGTGTGCTCTGTGAAGGCGGCACGCTCTTTTCCCTTCTTGGTGTCCCAGACTCTGCACACCTGTGAGACATGTGTTTGGGTTTGAACTCAACATGATGGATACCTTGTCCTGGCACCCCGACACAATCAGCCGTCCCGATTTGCTCCACGCGCAGCAGATAACTACCTTGTCGTGCTCAAACTGCAGCAGCACCTTCGCCGTGATGGCGTCCCACAAGATAAGGTTCTGGTCACGCGATGTGGTTGCTACGTGTTTCTGGTCGTCCGAGAAGGCGACAGACGTGAGGGTGTCGTCGTGCCCCGAGAAGGACACCATTTCCTTCCCTGTCTTGATGTCGGAGAGCACCACGATGACGTCTTCGTGCGAGCAGCTGAGGATGTGCCTTTCGTCGGGCGAGATGGCCACGCACTTCACACGTGCCGCGTGTCCTATGAGGAACGTGGTTGTGTAGTTAACTATGAAGAGCCCTTCAGGCTTGGGTTGCTTCTTCGGCACAGACAACGCTATCTTGTTCTTGGCCAGCAATTTCTGTGGCTCGTGCTTCATGACCGTCTCGGCGTCGACTCCAATCGCGAAATCGCCGAACGCAAAGTCCAGTGCGGACCCTGCACCACTGCCACCCCCACCGCTGCCTCCATAGGTGGAGTAGTCATAGCTCCCGCCTGTGGTGTCGATCGCGAAGTCCCCGTAGTGGAAGACGCCCTGGTCGTCCACAATCTTCGTTGGCTCCACCTCATCGTTGATTGACACGCTCAGGCGCTTCTTCCTGCCCAGCGGCTTCTTTTTCGAAGTACTTTTCTCGTCCTCGGACCCAGCCAAGTCCTGCATGAAGACGTCGTCTGCGGCACTCGTGTCCGCCTCCTTCACAACGGTGCAGTCGCCCCACGTGAAGTAGTGCCCGCTGCTCTTTCTTCTTTTCTTCACTGCCTCGCCCGGTTTGGTGTCTCCCAGCAAGCCCTCCTTCGACCCGCCGGGGGCTTCTTCCTTGTTCCCTGCCTCCAGCTGCTCTCTAAGCACTCTCTTCTCCGCCTCTGTTGCCTCTCCTGCTAGGAACGCCTGTGTGGTGGTGTAATGCTGTGTTGCAATCATACCTGTCGGGCCTTCTCGATTGACACCGGCTGCTCTTGCCTCGGCTGCCCTGACTGCAGGTTAGTGTGAATAGATTCTAGTTTCGCCTGCCGTTGTGTGACAACATATTTGTACAGCATACCAAGGAATTGTAGATGCCACTGCCCGTGTGGGCAGCTATGAAGAGCTCGCTGATGCCGTCACATTCCGAGCCGAGGTTGAAGGAGGGGAAATGGGGCCTGTCCTCGCGTACATGCGAGTAGACGGCGCGGAGGCCTCTTCTTGGGATGATGGGGCGCTCCTGTGCCACGGAGAGGAGTGAGGAAATACCAGGAAGGAGTCTTTGCCGTTCTGTGGCCCTCCAGCTCTGGTACAGTTTTGTGTAGTGCGACTGCAACAGAAGCAAGATGTTATCGTCTGTGCCCTGAAAGATCTCCTCGACACAAGGAAGAGGCTCCTCCAGCTCAGTCTTTGATGTGGGCGATGTACACTGTCCCTTGACCACCTGGTGCAAAAGGGTGATGAGGTTTACCGCCAGACACTGCTGTTTCGCAATAGCAGTGCCTCGCTCGCTAAACTCGTTCTGCAGGTCTTTCTGCTTCCCCGGTATCGTGTCCTTTGACTTCCTAGGGTCGAAGCCTAGACTCTTTATTTCTAAAGGGTTCAATGTTTGCGGAATAGGAATAAGGTTTGGCCGGTGCACGATGGGCTCAATCGTCGCGAACCTCTCTGGCTTCTTTGATAACGCTCCGTTGCTGCCACTCTGCCTTCCCTTTCTCAAGGCTTGCGAAGGACTGCCCACCACGGGCATCCCACCTACTTCGGCCATGTAATATGAGTTCTAATAAATCTAATAGACACCACACGCCATATGCTGCCAATGCCCGCTTTGATGTGGTACAGATTGAAATGTAGGGGAAAAGACTGGTTCACAATGATAAACGTTGAGGAATAAGGGAAGAAAAAAAAAAAAAACCGCCGGTGTTAGAAAAGACAGGCCAATGTAACGCTAGCCAAAAGGAACACTAGAAGCCGCTATCCGGGATGCCCTCTTCAACGTACACAGACTTCACTTGTGAGTAGCTATGTATGGCTTGGGCGGAGTTCTCCTTGCCGTACCCTGACTGCTTGAAGGCACCGAAGGGCAGCTCCACGGGGCATATGTTGTAACTATTGATGAACGTGACCCCTGCTTCGAGGTCTTTTGCTACTCTGTGCGCTTTTCTGATATCCGTGGAGCACACGCCGCCTGCGAGGCCATAAGGGGTGTTGTTCGCACGCTGCACGGCTTCTTCCTCTGTCTTGAAGGTGTGCAGCGTCAGCACGGGGCCGAAGATCTCCGTGGTGGCGACAGTCGTCTCGTCCGACTTAGAAAGAATGACGGTGGGCTTCACGAAGAGCCCCTCCCCCACACCCCCTGTGAGGACCTGGCATTGTGGGTCATCCATCGCAGTTTTGATCAGCGTTGCGACCTTCGTACGGTGCGCCTTGCTGACGAGGGGGCCCATCTGCGTTGCGTCGTCGAAGGGGTCGCCCACCACGATGCCCTCCACACGCGGCAGCAGTGCTTCTAAGTACTCCTCCAGAAACCCTTCCTCCACAAAAACACGCGTCCCATTGCTGCATGCCTGCCCCGAATTGCAGAAGTTCGCAAGCATGGTAGCCTCGACTGCCGTCGTGAGGCCAGCGTCCTTGAAGATCACTAACGGGGACTTGCCCCCGAGCTCCATCGTCGTCGGCTTCAGCATCTCGCCGCACATAGCAGCCACCTTCCTGCCTGTCTCGACAGAGCCCGTGAATGAGATCTTTGCAATCCCTGGGTGTCGGCAGAGTGCAGCACCCGCCTCGTGGTCGCCTTGGACTGTTTGGAAAACACCTTCTGGGATGCCAGCTTGGCATATGATCTCTTGGAGGAGCAATGTTGTGGAAGGTGTGAGTTCTGAGGGTTTCAAGACCATCGTGTTGCCGCAGGCGAGGGCGGGGGCTGCCTTCCAGGAGGAGAGCATGAGGGGGTAGTTCCAGGCGCTGATGCCGCCGCAGACCCCGAGGGGCTCGCGTCGCGTGTACCCAAAGGAGTGCTGGCCTGTGCCTGCGTGGGGTAGGTCCATGAAAGTGCCTTGCAGGGCAGTCTGCGCTAGACAGCCGAAGTACTCGAAGCAGTCCGCAGCTGCTGTGATGTGCCCAGCACGTATCTCACTAATGGCCACATTGGTGTCGCGGCATTCCAATTGTGCCAACTCTTCGCTTCGGCTTCGTATCAGCCTGCTGACCTCAAGCAGTTTCTTTCCTCTTTCTATACCACTCACACCCCTCCACAGTTCGTACCCCCTGCGGGCCACTTCCACTGCTTCGTTCACCGTCTTGTGCATGTTAAGTTGTTACAACTGCTCGTAGTGGTGCTGAACGAGCATGTACAGGAAAAGATTCTTTTTAAATTTCTTGTTTTTTTTTTTAAAGAATAAGGGCAGGGGCGGGAGGGGGCGTTGCGATGCCGGGACTGAATAATAAAAAAAGTAACTATCGTTTAAAAAGGAAAAAAAAAAAAGAAATCTGGAAATAAAAAACCAAACAACACCCCCCCCCCCCCCCCCTTCTCCCATAAATAAATACCCCTCCCCACCACCACCACCTTTTGCACTGTTCTCTCGCTCTTTTTTTTCTTCTTCTTTTTTTAGATTCCGCCCTCCACAAAATTACGAATTAAGACGCGGGGGAGTGTATTTTTCATGAGAAACCCCAAAATATGAGACAAATAGAAGGAGGGGGGAATATAATAAAAATTTAAAAAAAAAGAAAAGAAAAAGAAAAGAAAACAAAAGAACCCAAGTGTAATCACATCCCCAGTTAGAAGTTTGGGTCTTCTTCGTCCTCTGCGTAGACGAGCTCATGGTTCTGCAGCTGCTCTCTGAGCTTTGCAAGATCCTCGTTCTTCTTGGCGATCATTTTCTTCAAGTTGATGAACTGTGGGGAGTCGCTTAATTTCTGGATCAAGGCCTTCTTGGCTTCCTCATGCTCCACTTTTAGTTTCGTAATTTGCTGTTTGAGCTCCGCCACCTTTTTTTAATATTTTTTTTTTCTTTTTTATAATTGGTACCTCCGCGGGGTTGGGGCAGTCGTGCTTCTCCTTCAGCTCATTCACCTCCCCCTTAGTAGCCATCAACTCCTGACCGATCTGTGCCTTTGCAATCATCATCTCTTGGAACTGTGCTGTAATTCGCTCGATTTTCTGCTGCTGGCGGGCGTTTTCTCTTTCTGTTTTTTTCTTTTTTCTTTTTTTTTTTCTTTCCCTCCATACCAACGGTTTTTATTTCCTCATTAACTTTTGCGTCATCTGCAGTTACCGACTCAAGGGACTGCAGCTTATTCGCTGGTTTTAGCAAGGAATCCTTCTGAAGAAAGGCTGGCGTGCTGTTCTGGATGGCTCCATGAACCTGTTATTTGTAAAAAGAAAAAGAAGAAAAGCAATACCCTAGGCGGGTCCATAGAGATTCCCTTTGCGTGTGCACATGCAAATAGTTGGGCACAGAACTCTGCTTGAAGGTGTGTCTGGCACCGAAGGTCTTTCTGAATCGTTCCCTGAAGTGCTGTGAAGAAGGAGGAGAGGAGCGTCTCGACCTCCTGCTTCGAATGGACCCCCTCCTTGATCATTGTGCTGACGTACTTGTTGTAATCATATTCCAGCTCCTTCATAGTGCCCGTTCTCTTGTCTTTATAGGCTCCCAAGACCATTTCTACTTTTTGTTGTGACCCTTCGCTCAGGCCACCGATCCTCTTCGCCACCATTTCTTCCACAGACATTTCTTCCTTTCTTTTTTTTTTATTGTCCTTCCCCGCCTCCCTCCCCCTTTATTTATTATTTTTTTTTTAAACCACTAAACCCACATGTCATATATATATATATATGACATTAAAAAGAAGGGGGGGAAAAAATCTATAGACCTTTTGGTTCAAAGGGCGACCTTTCATTCTTTTTTGGAATCATTGCGCGATTTCTTTTCATTTTGTTTGGCTAAATGCTGTCTTTTTCCGGCATTAAGGGTCTAAAATACAGGGAAAAGTGACAATGAGGAATACTCGACTCTACCTGAAGGGGGGCATCACCGTGATCTTCAGGAGCCCGAAAGGCCGGACGCCAGAGAGGTGTGAAACGCAAGCTAAATCTGGGCTACAATAGTGTTTTTATGCATTTTTAGTATTTATTTTACCAAACAGTATTGGGTCAAAAAAATCAGAAGGTCAAAAGCCAGCTCAGGGCCTGAATGTCTCCAGAGGTCATTTCTCCATAAAAAGAACACTTTGTATGGAAATGCTGCCAATTTTTTTTTTTTGAATTTCTTTTTAGGAAATTGACTTTTTCGGTTATTGGCTGTGGGCTTAATGGTTAAAATGAAAATAATGGGAGGAATTTAAAGGGGAAAGGGGGGGGGAGAAAAGCGGGGGGAGGGGGTATCAAACAAAGTAGCTACGCCTTCCACCTTTATCACGGTAATGAAGGAGAGAAAAAAAAATGGGGAGGGGGGGGGGTAAAAGGGGAAACTTGAGTAAGGAAAGCACTGGTGTGGGGTAATTGCCCCTCATTTTCTTTTTTTTTCCCCCCCTTTCCCTATACTATTAACGGGGGAATTTTTTTTTTCCCCCTCTTCTCGGCGCTTGTTAATTTTTTGTGCATTGATGCAACAAAAAAAAAAAGGAGCTCAAAGTTCAATAACCTGGTGCCAGGTGCCAGGCCGCGCTGAAGAAAGGGGCTGAGGGAGAGGGGAAGCAAAAGGATAATACGAAAAAAAAAAAGAAAAAGAAAAAAAAAAGCAAAAAAAAGAAAAGTGCTATCATGTTGTGCTTACAGTAAGTTAAAAATTTCCGTGCACTCTTTAGACCTGATTTTTTTTTTTTAATGACAACAAAGCCTGAGGAAGGGCTTCATGAATTCATTTTGAGACAAAAAGAAAAACGCGAATCAAATTGAGAAGAAGTAGAATTAATCACCCCTTTGGTTTTTTGTTTTTGTTTTTTTTTTAACTCGCCGAGGGGGGGGTAAAAAAAAGAAGAAAAAGAAAAGGAGAAAAGAAAAAGAAAAAGAAATGACCGTAAGCATTAGGATGGGGTTGAGGGGGGGGGGGGGGGGGAGAAGGAAAAGACGAAAGGGGAGTGGGTGTTTTTACGAAATGGTGCATTCTTTTTTATTTCTCTTTTTTTCCCCCTCCCCCTGGAAAAAAAAAATAGGATGTGCCTTTGTGGCTGCTAATTCCCTTTTTTTATTTCATAGTTCCTGCCTTGAGCCTGAACCTTTTCTTTTTTTTTACTTTTTTTTTCCCTTCTTGTAGTAGCACGAAGAATCTTTTACCAGGGGAAGAACCTTTACGTAGCTTGCAAGTGAAAAAAATCAGGCCTCTTGTGATTCGCACTTTTTTTTTTTTTTTTTTTTTTTTTTGTAAACACTTTTTTTTTCCCTACAAAATAGCGGGGGTGAAAAGAGAGGGGTAGTCTTTTTTTTTTTTTTTCCCTCGTTTTTTTCTTGTTCTTTTTTCATTTTTTTTTTCAAAACTTTGCTTAATTTTAGTTTTTAGAAAAGGAACAGAATACAATTCTTCTTTTTTTTTTTTCCTATTTCTCCCCGGTCCACCAGATCGGTACCAACAGGTCTTTGTGACCCACTAGACCGCGAAGCGTCAACAAGGGGAAAATAAAATAGAAAAAAAAAGGGGATAGAGGGAGGTGGGCAAGACTTTTTTTTTTGAAACGAGAAGAGATCATCAAGGAGCGAAGAAACAAAGGTATAAAAAAAAAAAATAATAATATATATATAAAAAAAAAAAGCGATACTTTTTGTTTCCCCCTTTTTTTTTCCTTCTTTTTTTTTTCCCCTCCCTTTCTCTCCCCACCCTCTTCTGGATCCCTTCCTCCTGTTTCGTTTTTTTTTTTTTTTTTAAGTGTAGAAAAAAGAGAGAAAAAAAAAAAAAAACACATCTCCAGCGAAAGACACACATAAGCACTTAAATCGCTCATTATTTATAAAATAATAATAATAAACCTCCCCCCACCCCCCGAAGTTAGTACCCGTCAAAGATTTTCTCTCCCTCTCTCTCTCCTCCTCCCACTTTTTCTTTGTCTTCTAATCGCACTTTGTAGGAGGTATGCCGTTGTTCTCAATGCGAGGAGGGGGGTGTGCCTCATTCCATTCTTTCACCTTTTTTTTTTTTTTTTTTTTTTTTTTAAATTTATGTACACCATACCTTAGGGTGATTGTGGACAAGGCTGACCCGTTTCAAAACATTTTTGTATGGGGTGCAGCATTCCTTAGGAATACCATCAAGCACACCACTATTATTTTATTTTTTTTTTATTTTTTTTTTATTTTTTTTTTATTTTTTTTTTTTTACTAATAATACCTACTCCACCAATTAACCCGAGCATACAGCTGAAGGTCTGCAATATCCAGGTCGGTGGTTGACTTGTCAGAAAGACGGTTCTCAATAAGCATCATTATCGAAACGAATGACGTCGCCAGCCATTTGGCGCGCTCAGCTATCTTCTGATCCCCTGCAGGCATATGGATAGTTCTGCCTATCTGCCAGGTAAGGTCCCCTAGCAAATAAATGATTTCATCATTCTGGAAGGCTACGAGCGGGTCCGACGGGGTAAGCCCTGCCAGAGCACCGGCATATCGCAGAATTGCGAGACTCTGTGTGTACATTTTCCCGTCAACCTCCAGGACCGGGACCTGCCCCAGCGGCATCTCAGCCTTGCACCCCGGCCAGTCTTGGAACGTGATCCTCCTGTCTGTGAATTCAATTCCCGAAATGTGAAACGCCAGCCTCACCGGCTCACCCCCTCCCGCCAGATCAAAATAATGAAGCGTGATCTGCGGCATTTGGTTTTTTTTCTTTTTTTTTTTTCCACCCCCTTTGTTCTTCTTGGTACCAAAAAATATATTTTTAATTTGGAAAAAAAAAAAAAAGAAAAAAAAAAAAAAAAAAGGTGAGTGGGAGGAGAAAGAACATTTTTTTTTTTGCTTATCCCTTGCTTACGTTTCAAGGGGAAAGGAGGGGGTAAGTGTGGGAGTGTAGAAGTAACAAGATTTCCTTTTTTTTTCTCCTTTATTCCCGAAAGGAACCGAGAGTGGGGGGGGGGGAACTAAGGGGGGTTGACTCTAAGATTGAGACACCTTGGCTGGCTTCAGGGTCTTTAATGTTGTACACAGGCATAAGGAGTAGTAGGGGGAGGAGAAGAAAAAGTCTTTTTTTTTTCAAGGTTAGCTGGACTTTCTTCTTTTTTTTTCCTTGTTTTTTTCTTTTTTTTTTTTTCCGCCCTATTTCCTCCGCCGTTACCTCTCTTTTTCCTTTTCCCCTTTTTCTTTTTTTTCCAAAAAACACGCCAGGTCATCCACGCATTGTCACTCACGAATTATCTTTTTTCCTGGTCCCCCCACTCTCGCCCTCATATTGCACAACAAAAAAAAAGTGAAATCCTATTTCTTGAGCAAGTGCGTCAATAAAGCGTCCCTTCTTTCCCGCAGCACCAAGTCTATTTCCACTGTGTAGGGTTCCGGCTTCTCAAGACGGGTGTGGTTATCCTTAAGCCGGGCAAGAGTAGCAAGTGTGGTCTTCTGAATGTCTTGAACCGTGCGTGGCGCGTTTACCCGAGAGGTGCCGTCCCACTGCAGAGGGAGGAGCTCATAGGACGTCAAGCCGTCTGTGCCCTCAGCCGGAAGGCTGTTCTCGTCATCGTGGATCTGTATTTTTTATATTTTTTCTTTTTTTTTTCTTTTTCATTCAAAATTACGCACCAAATCTTTTTCAAAAGCACCGTCCTTGTTCAGATACCTCCTCACCTTCAGCGCCCCGGGGATGGACGCCTTTGAGGGGCAGGACACGGCAGCCTTCATGACATACCGCCGTCCCTTGCCTTCATCGACAGATGCGAGCTATTAAAATGTTTACTTTTTATTTTTGTATTTATTGCAACATACCTTATACACGCACCCAAGGGCAGGCTGGTCGTAGCAGGTTGCCAGCCGTGTGCCGACACCCCACACGTCGATCCTGGCACCGCGTGAGATGAGGTCTTGGATTTTGTACTCATCAAGGTCGTCAGAGGCTATGATCTTGACGTCCTGCAGACCTGCCTTGTCGAAGAGGTCACGTGCCTGTGCAGAGAGTACGGCAAGGTCTCCGCTGTCAAGGCGGATCCCACCCAGACGGTGCCCCTTGGCGGCAAGCTTCAGCCCCACCTCAACGGCCTTCTGCAGTCCCCTCTGTGTGTCGTAGGTGTCAACCAGGAGGACGGTGGAGTCGGGGAACACATCGGCGTAAGCCTCAAAAGCGTCCTCTTCCTCTTCAAAGGACATGACCCATGAATGGGAGTGCGTGCCCTTTACAGGGATCCCGAACAGCTTGCCTGCCAACACATTCGAGGTAGCTCTGCAGCCGCCGATGTATGCAGCACGTGACATGGAAACGCCCCCGTCAGGCCCCTGCGCCCTCCGTAGGCCGAAGTCCAGCAGTTCCCCTGACGTTGTTGCCAGCGACACTCTCGCTGCCTTTGTCGCTACTAATGACTGGAACCCTATGATGGTTAGGAGCGGTGTTTCCAACAGCTGGCACTGCAGCAACGGGCCCTCCAGCCTTACCAGCGGCTCGTTTGGGAACACCGCATCACCTTCCTTCACACCGTACACCTTCACGTCTAGCTTCAGCCCCGCAAGGTAGTCCACGTAGCCTGCGTCGAATAGTCGCTTCCCGCCTTCCTCCAGCTCTTTGAGGTACTTCACGTCACTCTCGCTGAGTCCCCAGTTCTCCAGGTACTCCAGTGCCGTCTCCAGCCCTGCGTTGATGGTGTAGCATCCCTTGAAGGGGTTCTTTCTGAAGTAGAGCTGGAACACACTCGGTTGGTTGTGCTTCCCCTGCTTCCAATACCCCTGCCCCATGGTGATCTGGTACTGGTCCGTCAGCAGGCTGAGCGATGTGTTTTTGTAAAGCGCCTCCATCGTGTGCTGTGCCTGATGTGTGGTGGGGTGGGGAAACGGGGGATGTACAAAAGGATGGTTAACCTTAGGGGGAAAAAAGAAAAAAAAGAGGGGGTAATCAATATCTTGTCCAGATTCACAGAAGAGAAAAAAAAAGAAGAAATCCAAGTTAAGGAAACAAAAAAAGCAAAACAAAAACAAAAAAAACGCACATTAGATGAAGATAACTATTTAAGCACCTTGGTGCCGTAGGTAGCCCTGTCGACTATGAGGGTGATGGCCATGCGCTTCTTGTCAGCTTCCCACTTGGCAGTGCCCCTGTTGGTGTAGACCTTTTTCGAAAGTGGGAGGAGAAGGCGGTAGTTGGGTGATCTGAGGTCAATCTGCTCGGGCTGCACATCAAGGTTGATTTCAGCAGCCGAAGTCTCCTTCGGCATCTCCACACGGATAAGCATCTCCTCGCACGAGGCACTGGAGGGGTCCTTCTCGTAGTCAAGGCCTAGGTACACATCGTTAGTGCCCACCGTCTGTTTGTGGAGGACTTCGTACTCGGGTCTGAGGCGTGACTCGTAGGCGGCCACAGAGCACTCATCGACCTCATCGTCGTCCCAGATCTCATTCTTGATTTCGATCTTCTTTTTCTTCTTCTGCTTTGAAAAGCTCGCCCCGTCCATGGGACCGGCCTGTGGACCCACGCCCCCCGGAGTCACCATGGACCCCGTTGGCCCTGGTGCAGGGTCCATCCCTGTTGTCGATCCTGAGTAGCCCGTCACCCTCCCTGCCCCTGCCCCCGCCTCCCACTCCCTGTTCTTGGCATTCTCCGGGTCGCAGATGTCCACCAGCGCACTTAGTTCCCCTTGGTGGAGCATGTTGGTGTGGTGACCTGTGTGAGGTACGGTTCTTTCATCTGCTTGTTCGCTTGTAACTACCAAACACGGTGCTCCGCTAGGACGGACGGCACCCTCGCAGCGACGGCACAAGCACGCACGCGGTCCTCGCCCTCTAGCTCACGGATAACAGACTCCATCAGTGTGGACAGGTCCTGCACGAAGGCCTCCACTGAAGGGTAGGTGTCGACACGGAGCCGGGAGGAGAAGGAAGAGAGGCCCGAAGAGCCTGAGTACATGTTGCTGCTGTCTATGGCGATGAGTGCAGCGACGGCTGCCAGGCATGCTTGGAGCTTGGGTTGTGGGATGGAAGACGGTTGCATGCGGAAAGGGGAAATCCAGGGCAACCTGCTGGGCAGCTTGCTTAGCATAACTGCTGCGTCAGGCATTCCTCGGAGGATGCCCGAGTACAGAACGTAGCGCAGATCCATCTCGATGTCCTCGTCGGTGACATAAACGGAGGCGATGACCTTCGAGCGCACTGTGTCCAAGTGCAGGTAACTAAAAGCGGCACCCACCGGGGGCAGCTTAGGAGTGCAGAAGGCACCCTCAGTGTCCTCCAGCAGCAGCCTCTCGACAATGTCCAGCCAGGTGTTCTTGAAGCAGCCAGTGCGGGAGACAGGACTGGCGGTAGGTGCAGCGAGGGTTTCCATCCACACAGGGGGCGTCCCTCCCTCGGCTTGCACAATGCCCCGCAGAGAGAGCAGCCCCCTCACATATCGCTCGTCCCTAGTCTCTGTGTACCGTTGGAACATCTTGTCAGCAGCAGAGTGGTATCCCTCACACTCCGATGACAGGCACACACCCACCACCTTGTCCAGCACAGCCAAGACACGCCCTACCAACTCTTCGTTTCCTTCTTCCTCATCCTCCCTCACAGCCTTTCGCACCCTGCCCTCACTACCCCATCCCATCCAATCTTCTCTACGCTGCTTGCTCCATACTAGTGATGCCATGTGTTCCTTGGTGTAACTGCGCTGCGGCGTTACACTTTAGAAAGTTGCTATTTTTTTTTTCTTTCTCTTGTGAAAAAGAAGAGGTAAGAAATACCGGGGGGAAGTCTGCGGTCGATGAAAGTAGAGAGGGGGAGTAGAGAGGGGTTTTTTAAAAAGCTTCGCTGTGTCAGCAAAGAATATGAAGGAAAAAAAAAGATTTTCTTTTTTTTCTAATGTTCTTTTCACATTCTTTTTTGTGACATTCAAAAAGAAAACACGCTTTCAGTTGGTCGGGCTGCGAACTGAAGAAAACAAAAACAAAATTACGAAGTGAAGTCATCACGAATCTTTTATAAAAAAAGAAACACACAACATTACAGTACGTTGCCAAGACTACGAACATAGCTCATTGAGCTCATTGGGCTCATTGAGCTCATTGAGCTCATTGGCGTAACTAACTAACTTGCTTCATCATGACAATAATTCATGAAGTAATTGCCGCTTGTGCCTGCGGTGCAAACCCCCACAGGCATGTGGGTGGGGTAGGGCGTCCCAGAGCAGCCTGTGGAGCCGTACTCATTCATCGTGACTGTTGTCTTGTTACAGCTGTTTGCCATTAGAGACCCACCGGAGGGGAGGTCCTGGCACACAAGTAGTGGCACTGTATGCTTCAAACAATTATCACTACAGTCCGCACTGATGCACGTCTTCTGCACGAAGTACCCATTCCCTGTGGGGGCAGGAGTCTCCCCTGCCGGGGTCGGCCCCACCCCCCTGACGGATGCAGTGCTCGCATATGCCGCCATGCCGCACTGGTTGGTCCCCACCTGCAGGCGGAGGTACCCCTTCTCGCCCCAGTCGGTTCCCCATGAGTTCTTTGCAATCCAGTACTCATCCGTGTACCCCACCAGGAGCACTGCATGGTTCAAGGACCTGCCTGTGCAGTTGGTCAGCACCCCTCCTGTGTAGTCCTTCCAGCCGCTGGCGTCCACCCAAACAGACACAGGGCCATGGTTGTAGACTCGATTGGCGATAGCCGACTCTAGCTGCACGATGCGCTCGAAGGAAGTGACAGTGGCGTGCTCCGTGTTGTGGGGTGTGTAGCACGTGTGGCTGTGCCCGTCGGCAGAGGTGTACGGGTAGGCCTGCTCCGTGAAGAGGGTCCCGTTGTGTGCAAGGAGCCACTCGTAGGCCGTGTTGGTGAAGCCGCCTGCGCAGCCCGCGTCGTGTGTATCGCACGAAACAAGTTCCTGTTCAGAGAGGGACACAAGGGGGTGGCCTGCAAGGTACCACTGCGCCTCTACGCTGCCCACAGCAGCGAACGCCCATGATGCGACACACCGCCCCTGCGACTTGACAGGTGTCACAGCACCTGCTGTGCGCCAGTCGATTGCTGGTGGCATCACGACACGCTCGGCACGGCTCTCCACAGGCCGCACGCCTGCCCCCAGATGCTTCCGGAACTCCTCGTCGCTCATGTCGCTGAACATGTTGAGCACACCGTTCTGCACGTTCCTTGCGAACAGCCTCCGCCGTGCCCCTTCCTCAGCAGGGCTGTACACCTTCCCGTGTGCTGCTTTGTAGCTGCGCCACAGCACGGCATCATCAGCACGGTAGGCAAAGACCGCCAGGAGGAAGAAGACTGCCATCCCGCCCTCCTGTGTGTGTGGGGTGCGAAAAGGGGTATCACATGTAATAACTACTTGAGGATCTCCATCAGGTTTCCAAGCACCTGATCGTTGGTACTGCGCACGGAGTGGGGGCCGTATGGGGGGAGGATCTCCGCTGCGCCGTCTAGGACAGAGACAGTCCCCTGTTCCTCAGTGGTGAAGGGGAGGCGGGCATGCGTGAGCCGTGCTGTGACCTCCTGCAGCGTTAGGGTGCTGCCTGTGGTCTCGCTCATGAGCTCTCCTAGCTTAGCTGCTGCCTTCAGGTGGGAAGCTGTCTCTTCAGGCGATGCTGCTGCCCGACTTATTTTGATGATTCCATGGCCGGTGACTACCACCACACGAAACCCCCCACTCTCGCCCTCACCCTTTCGCACTACCAGCACACTGCACCCCGTCTCAGGATCGATATTCCACAGCAAGCCTCGCACGTCCTGTGCCTTGCATCGCTTCTCCTTGGTCACTTCCACATCCACCACCTGCCCCACGAGCTGCAGGGCTGTCATGGTACTGAAGGTGTATAGAAAGATGTGAGGAGAAAATATAATAAAATAAAGATAGCTTTTCAAAAAAAAAAAGAAAAGATAATAAATAGTTATAGTTATAAAATGTAAAGGCGAGGGAGAAGTGGGGGGGGGGGGGGGGGAGAGAGAGGGGAAAGGCAAAAAAGAAAAAAAAAGAAGAAGAAAAAAGAATTAAAAAAAAAGAACTTTTTTTTGTTTAACTCCTTTTTTTTCCTCTCCTTTTTTTTAAATGCCTTATAAATAGATTACCCCCCCGTTGCATGGGGGGGGGGGGGTAGAGGAATCTAGAAGGAAAAAAAGGAAATAAAAAAGGACGGGTAAATGGCGTTAAGAAAATTTAAAAAAGGGGTGGGGTGGGGTTGTGTAAAGAAAAAAAGAAAGATAGAAAGTCAGGGGGGGACTTTTATTATGAATGACGGCTACGATAGAGAAAAGGGGGGGGGGGGTGATAAATACACGTAAGAAGCTACGATAGAAAAAGGGGGGAGAGAGAATTTTAGCATTGGTTTGTTCCCCCCTTTTTTTTTCTCCCTTACGCGAGTTTGTTAAAAATGGGGCAAAACACTTACTCGGGGGATTTGAGTGTTGCTTTGTATTTTTTTTTTTTCGCTTTTTTTTTTTTAAGCAAAGCACCAAAAGGCTCAGTGATGGTAAGAAAGGATGGGGGGGAATGCCAGGCTCTTACCAACACTGATATTGTTTCGCGCAGTGGTATTTTTTTTTTTTTTTTTTTTTTTTTTTTTGCTACACACGAATGCCGCTTTTGTCAAAGAATGAAAAGGAGGGGGTGGGGGGGGGGGGGGGGGGGGAAGGTTTTCAAAAGAAGATTTTTCGAAGGTAAAAAAAAAAAAAAAAAAAAAAAAAAAAAAACCACCCAATACCCTCTAAAAAAATGACCAAGAAAATCAAAATCTGCCGGGTTAGGGCACTTCTGAGCACTTGTTAATGCTTTTGAAGACAAAAAAAAACCATTTTACCACTGCTATGTTGGCAAGGAAACGCGTTTCCAATCTTTTTTTTGAAAACAAGGAAACGGAAACGTTTCCAACATAGCCCTGGGGGGGAGGGGCAAAAAAAAAACAAAAGGATTGAGAATCACTTATTTCTTCGTGACATAAAAAGGAGAAAGAGAGAAAGTTGCCCCGTGGGGAAGAAATTATTTTTCTTTTTTCATTTTTTTTTCTTCTTCTCTTTCTTTTTTTTTTTTTTTTAATCTCAATTAAGAGAATTTTATTGTGTGTGTGGTGTGGTGT
>OZ025701.1:481476-522715 GCA_964019335.1 Diplonema japonicum
TTGTTTACTTGCATCAGGGAAAACGACCCTTCAAGAGCAACATGGGATTCGCAAAAAATTATGGTTTTGACAAAATTATGGTTTGACAAAAGTTTGGTTTTTGACAAAATTATGGTTTTGACAACAGGGGGGGGGGGGGGGGGGGCTTTTTGTAATTAATAATTAAAGAAACGAAAAACTAGCCGGCTCTGCCCGAGGGAAAGGAGGTTTTTCAAAAAAAAAGTGTTTTTTTTTTCCCTTAACCGTTATTTTTTTTTTGGTTGGAATTTTTGGGGAAGCTTTTATTCCCCCCCCCAAAAAAAAAAGAGTCAGAGCGCAGAACAACTGACAGGGGGACAGGGGGGGTTTTTTTTTCTCTTTTTTTTCAAAAAAAGAGAGGAGGGCTTGCGAAAGAAATTTGCGCTGGGTGCCCAAGAGGGGTAGTGGGGGGAGAGTGGTAGGGGGTAGCAAGGTGTAGCAAAATCAAAGGGGGAAAAAAAAAAATAACAATAAAAATAATAATAAAAAATACTTGCAACCTAAAAATAATTTTTTTTTCTTTTTTTTTTGGATCGGAACGGTGATATTCGAGAGCTTCCCTTGCGGGTCTCTTTCAATTACCAGAACTACTACTCACTTGGGTTTGGCCGCTAGTAGTAATGAAGGTTATGTTTTGAATTTTCGAAGCGAAGGTGAAGTGGGTCCCTTCTGGCTTTTTTTTTCCCACTTACTGAAAAAACCCATCCTAAAAAAAAAAAAAAAATCTTAAATGTTTATTTTAATAGGTTGCAAGGCAGGAAAAAGCCATTCCACAATTTTTAGTAGCCCATTGAAACAAGGGGGGGGGGGGGGGGGGGGAGGAACAATTATTGAAAAAAAAACAGTGGCGAGGGGGGTGCAAAAAAAATGAAAGCGATGTTTGAAGAGACAAGCGCCACTGAGGGACCAATCTTTTATGTCTGGAAAAAAAAAAATGAAAAATAAAAATCCACAAGTTTCTTTTTTTTTTAATATTATTATTAGACAATAATAGCACTTTGTTGTTGTTGTTGTTTAGGTAGACCTTTGTTGAGGGGGAAAAAAAAAGAAGAAGAAGAAAAAAAAAGACTTAATTGAAAGAATTAAGTCACAGTAAAAGCAAGTTAAAGGGAGGGGAAAAAAAGGAAAGAAAAAAAAAATCAAAACAAAGAAAAGGAGAGATGATTTTTTTTTTTTTTTTTTTTTTTTTTTGCTTTAGAATAAAAAAAAAGCGTGAGTTTTGTTCTCAAAGCAGGAACCATTAGGACTTTATTCCTCCTATCAGATTTTTTTAAAGGGGGGGGTTTTTTTTTTCTCTTTTTTTCATTTTTTTTTCTTTTAACAAAGCCAGCACGAGGGCTCAGTAAAAAAAAAAGAAATTGAGGGGGTGGAAAAAAAAAGGGGGGGGGGGAAATACTTCGCAAGGGAAAAGGGAGAGAAAGGAAGGGAATTGGGTGGCCAAAAAAAAAAAAAAAAAAAAAAAAAAAGAAGAAATAAACAAATAAGATGATTTTTTTTTTTCTCTATTCCATCTTTATGCCTTGCGGAAACAATGCTAAGTACTAATTTTTCTCACGATTTCTAGGGGGTGCAACCCCCTAAACCGAGGAGAAATGTTTTAAAGAAAAAAAAGCACCTCTTATCTCTTTAATTGAAATAAAATTCATCATTCGTTGTGAATAAAGTGAAATAAGTTACTTTTTTTTAAGGGGGTAAATAAATATATATTGCAAACCCGCAAAAAAGGGGGATAAGTAGTTTCTTCACTCGGCAGAAAATAGGGACACAAAAAAGAAACCAAAAGAGGAGGAGGAGGAGGAGGAAGAGGAAGAGGAAGAGGAGGGGGGATAACTGAGAGATTATTTTTCCGGGGCACAAAAAAATAACGAAATCTACAGCAAGTACGAATAAAATAAACAAAAAGAAATCTGTGCTTTGTCGCTATTTCTGCAGTACTTCCCTAGCTCTGACTCAAAATATCACCCCATTTTGTTTTCGCTTTTTTTTTTTTTTTTTTTTTTTTCCCTCTCTTTTTTTTTCTCTTTTTTTTTTCTCTCTGAGCACTTTTTCTTCTTCTTTTTTTTTTTCTTTTTTTATGGCTGCCAAAAAAAAAAAAAAAAAAAAAAAAAAAAAAAAAAAAAAAAAAACCAAATTGGGAGAAAATGAAAATATTTCACAATTTTGAAACGGGAAAAAAAAACAGGGGGGGGACAGCATTGTAGCATTTTATGTATCGTGTTTTTCTTTTTTGCTTTCACTTATTCTTTTTTTTTTTGAAGAGGGTCAGGCTGTGAAATAAGTAGTAATACACCGACTCGTTGAATTGTGTGGTTTTTCTTTTTTTTTTTCTCTTCTTTTTCTTCTTCTTCTTCTTTTTGCCTTCTTCTTCTAAGGAGCGTAAGGGAATCACTTTGCAATACAGAATAACTAAAGCAAAGGCCACTTTTTTTTTTTCTTCAGTATATGTATCCTATTTTGTGTATTTTCTTTTTTTTTTTTTTTTTTTTCCTCCCTCTTTTTTTCTTTGTGGGGAATCGAAGAAGTGCCGTGCTGAATGCTGTAATATAATACTTTATCCTTCGGCGTGCGAGAGGCCTGGCTCAGGCACCTTGGACACTGCTTTTCGTGCCCCTACCACCGAGAAAAACGCCAAAAAAAAGAAGAAAAAAAAAAAGAAATAGATCTGACAAAAAGAAACTGAGCAGCTTGAAGAAGAACGCGAGTAGAATAGACTTTGGTGCATGTCAGTGACCCCGCTCAGGCAGCAGTTTCCTTGAGTAAACCCGGACACCCAAGAGTACCAAGATTCTGCTGATGGGCAGTTTGACAAAAAAAAAAAAAAAAAAAAAAATCACAAGAAATAAAAAGGGGGGGAAACGTTGATCCGTGATAGTCCAGCCATATACCAGGAATAGAGCGAGGGTGAAGGAGTTTTCAGTATATTTTTTTCCTTTTTTTTTTTTTCTTTTTTTTTTTTTTCTTGGAGTACCACAACGTGCAAGACAACGGCAGTCCTCCCCCCTCTCCCCCTTTCGTCTCTACTCCCGACGTGCTTTTTCTTCTTCTTTCTTTCGGGCTAGACTTTTTTTTTTCTTCTTTTGTTCCCCCCTTCTCTTATTATATTTTCTTTACAGCTACTAGCATCATGTGTCGGGGGGGGGGGGGGGGGGGGGAAGCATCAGAGAAAAAAAAAGTGGGAACCCCCCTTTTTCCCTTTCCCTTTCTTGAACCCATGGTACGTGGTAATTGATCAGGCAGCAAGAAAGAAAGAGGGAAAGCCGTGGGAAGGGAGGGGGACTCGGTTGGCATGCAGCACCGCAGCAAGAGGGGAAGAAAATGCTGAGCGGAAGATGTACACTGCAGGCCAAGAGAAAAAAAAAAAGGCAGTTTTTTTTTTTTTTTTTTTTTTTTTTTTTTTTTTTTTTTTTTTTTTTTTTTTTTTTAATCTGCACAGAATCAACCAGCTGCGATGCCAACCAACACCCGATGTGCCGATAACAACAAAAGAGAAGAGAGTTTAAAAAAAAAAAGAAAAAAACCGCAAAAAGAACAAAGCGTGGACTTCTGTGTCCTATGACTTCCAATAAAAAACAAGCATGGCAGAAAAAAAGGGGGGGGAGAAACCTGAAACCAAGACCCGCAGAAGAAAGAAAAAAAGGGGGGGGGGAAGAAGTGACCGTCCTTTATTTTATTCATCTTTATTAATATCATCTTCTTCCCCCCCCTCTTCTCCACTCCTTTTTTTTTTTTTCCCCGGGTGTGCGTGTGCGAAGTGGGAGAATGAAAAAGAAAAGTCTATTTTCCCCCGATTTCTTTTTTTCAAATTGTGGTTAAATTCATGGTTTTTTTTTGGGGGGGGGCAGGAAAGGAATATTCTTCCTTCCTTTCGAGATAAAAAAAGGGGGATGGCAGGCCAACCAACATGCATAAAAAATGAATCGCTGAACAACGCAAAGAGAGCCAAAGGAAGGAGAGAGCTAAGTAAGCCTTAGTAACTTAAAAAGAGCAGGAATGAAAAAAAAGGGGGGGGGAGGGTGCCCTATATTCATCAGGCCGATCGCACCAGCCCGGCTTAAAGAAAAGCCATTACAATTCACTTGGCTGCAATCATTCATATCATGAATCTAATGTGAAAAGAAAAGGGCTGGGAGAAAGGTGGTCGATGGTTTAAAAAAAAAATTAAAGGAACGAGATGTTCGTCCTTTTTTTTTCTTTTGCACATGGGGATGGGGACGGGGATGGGGGTAAGTGTTGAGACCTTAACAAATATAAAGGAGGGGGGCAAATTGGCCATGGGGTTAAGGAAAGAAAAGAGGCGAGAAAACTTCTTGCGAGCCTTCCGTAGGAGTAAGAGACACATGATGCTTAAAGAAAGGGGGAGGAGGGAAGGGGGTTTTCTTTATTATTATTATTATTATTATTATTTTTTTTTTTTTTTTTTTTTTTTTGCTTCTGCACTCGATCGTGCCAAAAATCTTTTACACAAACAGGAGAGGATAAATGAACTGGGCTTTTTTTTTTTTTTTTTTTTTTTTTTTTTTTTTTTTTTTTTTTGCACAGAAATAGTACTTAGCCTAAATTGGGAGGAAATCAAAAAGAAATCAAAAAGAAATCAAAGAATTATTACTGGGGGGAAGGGAACGGGGGGGGGAGGGGGCAACTGAGCCGAATGACGTTTCCAACAGTGTTCTTTTTACAAAGGAACCCATAAGATGAGTTGATATAAAGCATGCGTGCAAAGGCAAACAAAAGCCGCCACACGTACAAAGAAAAAAAAAAGAAGAAAGAAAAAAACACTCGTCTTAGTTGCCCCTCCCCCCCTTTTTTTTCGGGGAGAAAAAACAAATTTTGTCGCTTTTTTTCCCCCCCCCCCTTTCTTTTTCTTTTTCTAACTATTTTGTACCTTCTTCACAAAGCACGTGAAAAGCGAGAGTACACCTTGCTGTTCGCACTGCAGAGCGAAGGAGGGGAAGGAGGGGTTTGGAAAAAAAAAAGTAGAATTCAAGAAAAAGATATACTGGGGGGGAAGACGGCAAATATTCGATTTGTTAACCTCAAGGTGCCACAAGCCAGTCGGCCCCAAAGTGCAATCAAACGATTTGCTTGGAGTGAGCTTCTGGCTTGTGCGGCGCCACCTCTCAGCACATGGTGTGCCTGGTCCCCGTTTCCTCGCGGTAGGGTGGGGGGGCATTTTTTCCCATCCATGTAACCCTTGTTTTGAAAGGTCACGTCAGTGCCATCTCGTCACCCTGACACAAACTTCCCTGAATGACTCGCTTCAAGGGAGGTGTCGTAAAGCACCTAGACCCCGGCCAAAGGTCTTGCTGCCCCATTTAGAAAAAAAAAAAAATATAAAGTGAAGGTATGCTTCTTCAAAGCACATTTAACAATATAAAAAAATAAATAAATAAAAAATAAAAACAGATAGGTATAAAAGAATGAAATAAAATAAAATAAAGAAAGCCCCCTCCCTAGATGCGAGGGGGATTAAGTTAAACAAAGGAGTTTTTTTTTTTTTCTTTTCTTTTTTTTCTTTTTTTTTAAGAATTATTGTGACTGTGTAAATCAGGAAAGGAAAAAAAAGGGGGGGGGAGTTTTGTGGAATAATGCGTTTCGAAAAGCTGGAGGAAATTGGTATTGAACTATCCAAAACAAGCATCAAAAAAAAGGGGGAGGGGGAATGGTGCAGAGTATTTAAAAAAGGAAAAAAAAATCTTATTTTTCTTCTTTTTTTTTCTTGTGGTGGATTTTTACTTTTTTTTTTTTCTTATAGATGGATAGTGCAATTCAACGACCACCCGAAAGGGCTCCAGGCTTTATTAAGCTCTAGAAATGCGGGTTTTTGGAGGCCGGTCAAATATTTGCTTTAAAAAACTTTCAGAGGTGTCCTTTAGGACTTAGACCAAAGACGAAGGGAGGTACTAGTGCCACACTGGCAAGCATCTCGTTGATGCTACTTCTTGCTCACACGCAGGCCAAGGGTCCATTGTGCTGTGAGGAAGATAAGTTTAGAGTCACAACGAGGTACGGTCTCCCCTTCCGAGGGGCCTTCATTGCCAGTTTAAAAAAGCTGTTCTTGTGTTTTAAAGCGCAGTGCCCTGACTGCGTTGGCGCTGGACCCCGACACCTTGTCGTCCGTGGCCTCAATGTAGCGATACATGCGGTGGTACTGTGACACTGTGACTGTGACCTCCCAGTCAAGCGCCTCGAGGAAGGCACGCTCCAACCTGTTGATGGAGGCAAGGCTCACGTCGCCGACTGTTGCATAGAAGGTGTTGCTGTAAAAGGAGTCGGTGGTCGTCTTGATAGCCACCACCAGTGACGCCAGCAGCAGGCGGTGGATGTTCTGCTGGTTAGGAGCTGTCCCTGTCCTGTCGAAGTACCTTGTCAGCAGTTCCATCCACCCCATGAAGATTGGGACTGTGATCTTCGCCCCTCTGTACAGCCTCCTTATGTACCCCCCTGCTCCTAGCCGTGTGGTGGTGCCCCTGGGAAGGTTGAACACTGACTCCTCCTCATCCCAGTAGATCGTCTCGTCCAGTTTGTCGTCAAGCATAGCCCCTGCCTTCTCCACAACATGCGGGACTTGTTTCTTGTTTTGCTGCCCTTCCAGCGACGACCCGCTACCGTGTCGTGACAGGCTGGAGCCGCTGCCCTCCCTTCGCAGCCTAGCAGCATCCATGCTTCCTCTGCGCTGCCTTGTCGTCTCGATGATGCTCATGTTTCTAGTGTAGCTGTGCGGCGTGAGTTGAGGTAACTAAGTATTGCTTTGTTAGAATGACTGGAACTGGAACTAATCGTTTTCGCTGCGCCCCCTCGCCGGTTCCCCGTCGTCGTCGTTCCCGCCCTCAGCCCCAGCCCCAGCCTCTGCCTCAGCCCCATCCCCAGCTCGTTGGTTTTCTTGTGTTGTATCTTGCTGGTTTTCTTTTTCTGTTGTGCCTTCTCCTTTCTCTCCTCCCTCTTGCTCGTCTTCGTCCTTGTCTGTCTCGCCTGTTTCCCCTTCTTGCTGTTTTCCCTTAGCTGTCTTCGTGTAGACTGATGTTATCGGTGCGTTCCAAGCCTCGAGCACCTCCACCTGTGTGATGTGGTGTTGTTGTTGTTTTTTCTTTTTTTTTTTTTGTGCTACACACCTGCTCGATGAACCTGTCGATATCCTCTTTGGTAGGCTCCCCTCCGTTAGAGCAGATAAGCTCAGGCACCTGTATTGTGGGTGGTGTAGCGTTGTGCACACCTCCTCTTCTTCTTCAAGCTGCCGCGTGACGTGCTCCATGACAACGTTGTCGATCTGCCTGTTGATCCACAGCTGCTCGTCGTCGGTGAGGGCGGGGTCCCGTTCTTCGACTTCGGTGGTTTCCTTTTGCACCATGCCGCTGCGGTAGGAGGGCACGGTGGGGGGACAGGGGCGTGTCCAATGCTGCTCAGTGGCGTACTCGTAGTAAGGGGACATGGCCTGCATGTTCTGCTCCATCCATTCGTCTGGAAGGTCAGGCATGGACGGGATGTCAGGTCGGTACTGCCGCAGGTCGTACTGTTATGTTTGTGTTACATGCACAGCACCATACCTCAGGCCCGTAGACCTCCATGTACGACTCGCACGACAGGTTGTGGTGGTGGTACATCATAGCAAAGTGATGTGCCATAGCCTGGTAGTGGTACCTTGTCATCTCCCCGTGATGCTTCACCGCTTCCTCGGGGTCCTCTGGGGCCTCTCTCTGTTCTACTTCAGCCGCCTGTATTCTGGTCTGCCTCTCCCTCTCTCTGGTGGCATTCTCTTGCTGTTGTCGTTGTTCTTGTTGAAGTTTAACAAATAAGTCTGAGCTCTGGTTTCGCTTGCTCTTCGGAGTCAGCACCGGCAGTGGTCGGTCACCGCTCTTCGCCGCCCACGGAGGGGGGCCACCCGCCCAACCCTTGCTCGCCTTCTTGTCACCGCTCATTATGAGCGAGAGGTTATTCTACGCCGCGGGTCCTTACCTCCTGCGATACATATGTTGGGTAAAGGGTAGAGGTGGGAAGAAGAAGAAAAAGAGAAATGAAAAGAAAAACAAATAAACAAACAAATGAGAATAATAAGAGTGAAAAAAAGTTGGGCGGGGGGAGGGGTGGAAAGGGGTAAAGATGGGTTGAATGGGAAAAGGGGGAGGGGGGACAGTGTTCAATTGGGGGGCGGGGGGGGGGGGGGGGGGGGAGCAAAGAAGTGTCAATATTTGGAATTTCGTCTTCTTCTTTAATTCCCTTCTCCTCATTACCTGGTAGTTCGGAGCCAAAAAAAAAAGAGGGTGTCCAATTAGGGGGCCTTTATTTTTACTTTTTTCGCGAAGAACCATATCCCAAAGAACGGTCCCGAGTGGTGGGTGGGGGTGTAAAAAGAAGAGGGAGGGGGAGGGGGAGAGCAGACATGCACCATGTGCTATCTCTGTTCTTTTCCTGTTTTATTATATATATATATATTTTTAGTACACCCTTCTTTTTTTTTTCTCCCCCACTTTCCAGGGAACTCGTAACTTAACAGCCCCTAACGATTGGACCGCAGCACCTGCACGTCTCCACCCATCATGAGAACGCAAGGGGCAAGGGACAGGGGGCACAAGTTGCATAGGATCTTCACAAACAATCTTTCACCCCCACCCCCCTCCCGAGTGCAGTGAAGTAATTTCGAGAAGAGTGAAATAAAGCTACTTATTTTTTACTCGTTGTGTCCCCCCCCCCCCCCCCCCCTGCTCGTGTTAGGCAATAAATAGCTTTTTTCCCCTCTTTTTTTTCTCCTCTTTTCGTTTCATACTATAACCCTCTTACTTCTTCCCAGAAAGAACCCTAAAAAAAGAAATACACGGGACAACTGCCCCCCCCCCCCCCCCCCCCCCCGTCCTTTTCCAGACGCGGTCTTTTTAATTGCTAGCTTTTTTTTCCTATCCTCCAATAACAAAAAAAGAACCAAAACGTTCCGTGGTGAAAAGAAAAAGAGGGGGTGGGGTGGGTGCATGTGACCTGTACACCTTTCATAGGGAAATAAGCTGGCTTCAGTATAGTTCTTTCTTTCTTTTTTTTCTCTATTTCTTTCCACCAAAACAAAACAGATGGGGGGGGGGGGGGAGGTTTTCCTAATTTGTTTTCTTTTACTTTTTTGTATTCCCTGAAAATCTGTCTGGAGAACGGTAGTGAGGGAAGGCGAAAGAAAATGTAAACGGGGAGGGAGGGGTGACCCAAACGAGAAAAAAATGGGGGGGGTTGGATGGGCACTAACTTCTTTCGTCCCAGGCACATCAAATCTGTAGACGTTCACCAAACTGCAATGGACAGAGGGGAGGGGGGACACAGACCACTGTACCTTTAGCAACACATAAGGAGGCAAGGGGAAGAAAAAAAAATCTGCAGTTAACATGAGGAAAGCCTTAGTCGACAGGAACAGCTCTGCTCAGAGGAAATATAAAAAGGGGGGTCTTTCATTGCAAGTTTCTTCTTCTTCTTCTTATTTTTTTTTCTAATTTGGGCCTTTCTAGAGAGAGAGAAAGTGTTGGGGAGGGGGGAAAGAAGGTAGTAATGCTATGTCTATTTATTTCATATGGTCTCTACAACCTTTACATGTAAGAGGTGGGAAGAGTTACCTTAGTCCAGTTTACTACTGTTTCTTTTTTTTCACGGATACTGAGCCGAGGTGACTATAAAGGGCTCCTGAAGCGCACGGAAAAGGGAGGAGAAAAAGTGAGTGGGGGGGGGGGGGGGGGGGGAGGGGGGGTGCCTTCCTTTTCCCCTTTTAAAAAAGAAAATCATTCATACAAACCCAAAAAAAAACCTTTACCAATGAACCAAAAGTTCTAAAATAAAAAATTGGGGGGGGGGCGAAGAACAGAGGAGAGGAGAAAAATTCTTTCGGTTTACTAAAATGACCTGAATTAGAGGACAGGGAGGGGGGAACAAAGTTTCACTATGATTGGGTCCAAGAGAAAAAAAATGAAACTTTTTTTTTTTTTTTCCTTCACAACCTCCTAGCTTTCCATCCACTTGTCTGCAAGGAGCTCGGTGCACGAGGGTCGTTTGATAGGGTTGCGTTCGAAACACTTTATGGTTTTTTTTTTTTCTTTTTTTCTTTTTTTTTTCCCCTTTCATACTCGAATCAAGAAGTTCCGTATCTGCTTCTGCAGGTCAGATGGAAGAGGAGGCGGTTCGGTAGACTGTGCGATGTGGAAGATAGCAGCCCACATGTTCTCATGCTGACTAGACCAGGGCGGGCTGCCTGTGACCATCTCCACTATGGTGCAGCCCACGCTCCACACGTCGACCTTCGTGTCGTAGGCACCATCATCACACGCTGTGATGACCTCAGGTGCCATCCAGTACGGGGTGCCGACCATCGTGGTGCACCCGTGTGTCCTGCTGACCATGTCATCAATGCACTTCGACGTTCCGAAGTCCGCAATAGCGCAGTCTCCGCTCGTGTCGATGAGGACGTTCGCTCCCTTCACGTCTGCAGTGCGTTGATGGTTCTTCCATCTTCATACCTCTGTGCACTACTTTCCTCGAGTGCAGATACTCCAGCCCCCAGAGAAGTTGCCTTGAGTATTTCTTTACCAGATCCTCTGGCAGCTTGCCGTTATGTTTCGCACTTTTTTTTTTTTTTTTTTTTTTTTTTTTTTTTTGTTGCTGCTTCCCCAGGGGTTAAAAAAAAAAAAAAGAAAATTATTCCCAACATACGTCAGCGAAGCGATTGACCCGCCCGTCATGAGCTGCAGGAAGATCTCTACCTGTCCCTGCCCCTCGTCGTACAAGCACCCGTAGTACTTCACGATGTGCGGGTGCTCCAGCTGTTCGATGAACCGGATCTCGCGGATCAGCTGGTGCAGCTCGGCAGGTGCACCGCCTTTCCCGAGGTTTACAATTTTCACCTGTTGTGTTGCTGTGGTTGTTGTGATTGCCATACCGCAGTGTCCATCCCATCAGTAAGAGTCCCCTTGTACACCATCCCGAAGCTGCCGCGACCAAGGAGCGCACCCTTTTTCCACCCCTTGAGCCGGTTCCTATGGGTGTTGATTGTGTTGTGCAAACACACCTGTTGGCAGACTCGAGGTCCTTGGGGCCCAAGGACTCGAGATCTTCTTGGCTATCGAAGTAGACGGGGTTGTCGTGGTCAGTGTTCGAAGAACTCTCGCCCTCTGGCCAGCTGTTGCTGCTCGATGTGGGCAAAGGGTCGGTGTTGGTGCGTGGCGGCGTGATAACAGGCCTGGGTGTTGTAGGTGTTGTTGTTGTTGCTGACTTGACGCTGTTCTGGCGGCCGTTGGAAGAGAAGGAGGGGAAGGAGCTTTTAGGGGGGTCGGTGTAGGGATGCTGCTTGGAGGTACTTTGCGTAGGTGTGGTGACAAGCGATGAGATGTCTTTCTTGGTGCTCGCTACCTGCTTCCTGACGTCCAGCATCCTCGCCTTGATGGGGCCCTTTGTGACCCTAATGCTGCCCCTCCCCGACCTCATTGTTGATGAGTGTTTATCCTTCTGTGTGCCTGTGAAGAATTCCGGACTCGACAGCCTGTCAGCCCAGGGGGTACCCTTTGTACCTTTCCCCACACTTTGCAGGATAACACCAGAAGGGCCTGACAAGACCGGTGTCTCGCCTGTGCTGTTCTGGAAGGTGCTGTTCGCGGTGCCTGCTATGATCCACATCTGGTCCATGAAGTCCTCTTGGCTTGTGATGGGTTTCCCGTTGAAGTGCCACAGCTTGCCCACCTCGCACCCGCCTGCTGCATCGTTGCCTTGCCGGTAAATGCTTGCCTTGTTGTTGTTCCACCCTAGCGCACGTGTGATCACGTTGTGCACAATCTGCATGTCTCGTATCTCCTTCGGCTTCAGGGCAATCACCTTGTACAGCAGGTGACCCCTCTCGTCCTTGATTCTACCGTTGTCAAATACTTTTACAAGTAGGCTCTTATCCGTGGCAGCATCACTGCCCTGGTACCCTTTCCGTACGAAATCGTTCAGTTGGCTTGGCCGGCGTCCCGAGACTGTAGTGTTATTCGTGTGAACGTGAGCACCATACCTGCTGCTCGCTTGCTGTTGTCCGGCCTCTGGTCAGGCATGAAGAATGTCGACACCCTGGCAGGACTGCGTGTGCTGAAAGCTCTTGTGGTGGTCTGGCTCCTGTTGAGCCTCGTCGTGGCCATGCTGTCGCAGCTGCCGTCAAGGTTCTCAGAGCAGCTAGAGGGTGTGCCTAGGATCTTGGACGTGTCTGAGATCAACTGCAAGGAGCTGGTTCTCGAATGCCCCGCACGCGGGGACTTCCTTCCAGAAGGGACGTCCTCGATGGAAGACAGGCCCCAGCTGCGTGACAGCTTTGTCTCGCTCTTGCCCGGTTGCGGATCGTCCTCGGAGAGAGTTGACAGGTTAAGCCTGTGTGTGGAGGACTTAGGCCTGTTCGACATGGTGGGGCTTGCAACAGGTGATACACCTGAGTAGTTGCTTTGGGGAGCTGTGGACGGAGGTGTGGTAGCTTGGGCTGTTTCCCTTTCTTTTAGTTTCAGCATTAGCTTTTTTCGGTGACCCGGTTTCATGTCCAGCTCGCTCTCCAGCTCAGGTTCTTGTATCATCCCCAGCAGGGAGAGGCTGTCGATGCCTGCGCAGGTCACCCGCTCGTAGTACTCGGACAGGGCCTCCTCCTTGTCAAAGAAGCTCTTCAGGTCTTCCTTCGAGGGTAGGGGCACTGCACTGAGGCCTTTTTGCGCTGCTGTGAGCATCTTGACCCGTTCCCCGAGCACCTCAATACCCAAACCCTTGAGCTCATGTTGGGAGAATGCCCCCAGTGTGGGCGCATCATCCACTCCTTGTGCTGTAAGAATGCTTATTCGATGCGAGAGGCCGATCCTGTGGCAGTGTGTGTGTGCGTGATGTGGTGGTCATACCGCCTCATAAGTGTTTCTAGAGACATTTCTCTCACAGACCCTTGCCTCCCACAGCGAAGGGCAAAGGGCAGGTGCACCAGCTGACAGCTACTTACGCTCCTAGTATATTTGCTCTTTCTTTTTATCCTTTGTACTTCAACCGATATTTGTGTACTTCTTGAATCCTAACGCCAGTTAGTGACCATATATTGCACCCTCCCCACCACCTGTTTGTGTTGCTTGGTTTTCTTAATAATATTCGGAAGACAATAACTCATATTATTATTCACCTAATTCGCAGCATGTTGCAAACTATTTTTGAAACCTTTTCTTTCTTTTTCTTCTTCTTCTTCTTCTTTTTTTTGTTCCTTCCATTTATTCCTGGTTTCTTTTTCTTCTTTTTTCTGCACGGAAGCCAGGGAAGAAGGGGTCAGTGGGGGGGTGTCGCTTATTTTTTTTCTCGCTTTTTTCTTTTTTTTTTTTTCTTTTTTTCCCGTTCAGGTTCTCGAGAATTGTTAAAATGCATCAATGCATGAATAGGTTTTCACAACATCATAAAGCGTGCCTCACCTGAAGGTGGCAAGGGTAGCGAAAGCAAAACGTAGCCGCGAGATGTACTTTCAATTGGTTTTATAGGGTATTTTTTTTTTTTTTTTTTTTATTTTTTTTTTTTAGCTTTTGGCACTTGTTCTTAGATGAGTACCGCCTCCCTCCCCAGGCATAGTGAATGCATATGCAGTTCCCTTAGATTTTGTGTTTAATTTTTTAGACCTGGCGCCATTGCGTACTCAGCGTGTACTGTGGAGGGGCGTAAATTATAGAGCTTTGCGCTCCAGTATTCCCTCGTGCAGTAAACTGTGACAGGTATTCTTCAAAGATCAACCGAAAAATCGTACGCACTCTAGCCTAGGGGGTGAGAGATGCTACTCCCGAAACAACGCCGTGCCTTCAGTGAAATGAAGTGGTGCTGGGGGACATAGACCCAACAAAGAGGGGAAATAAAAGAAGGGAAAAGTGGTGAGTGAGTTGGGGAAGAAGGGGTGGCAGTTTCCATATTATTGATGGTGTTTTTTTTTTTTTTTTTTTTTCTTTTTTTTTTTCCCCTTGTTTTTTTTTTTTTTTTTTTTTTTTTTCTTTCGGAGGTTTTAAAATTTAAACTCTGTGAGTAGAATCAGTTTACGTTCCAGTGAAACCATTTTTTTTTTTTCCCATATTTTTTTTCCCCCTGCTCGAGAGAACAAGTGAATTTGTAAACCAGCTGGGAGCTTAAAGGCATTCCTATACCTTTATGTTGGGGAAAGCTTGCAGATGGCAGGTCTTAAAGAGAAGGTAACTAACGTGAAAGAGTCTCATTCAGGGGGGGAAAAAAAAGGAAGAAAAAAATCAGATAGTTAACCGAAGTGGTACTATGTAAAAAAAGGAGAAAGAAAGACCGCCCCTTTCCCCCTCCCATTTTATGGAGGGCACAAGGCCGTGTTTTTATTTCTTCTTTTTTTCTTTCAAGACTACCCCCAATGAAGATACATGTGAAGCTCTCAGAAATAAGAGGGAGGTACCCACCACTCAGACAAGCAAAGGCAGCACCTTCTTACTTGTTGTAGTGTCATTTTCTACATTTTCGTCTCTTTTATTTCTTCTTTTTTTTTCTCTTTTTTCGTCTGGCGTCTCCGTTCTTGTTTAATTTGTTTCTCATTTTTTTTTTTTTTTTGTTGAACAAATGCAAGAGGAAATACTGAATTTCTTCCAGAAGCTTTTTTTTTTTTTTTTTTTTTTTTTTTAGTCTTTGTTTTTATTACGCTCCTCTTGTCAAAGAACACAGTTCCCTAATTCAAACTGAGTAGGCCAGAACCCTATCTTGGCACGATCAAACCTGGGTCACAGGTAAGTACTGTTGCACTCCGCTGTGGGCACTTGATCAGAAGTCCGGTGCAAGAGGCACAAAAAAAAGCGCAATCTCATTCCCGAACCCTTGAAGCCATGTACCGAACCTTATTCACAAGTGTAATCCGCTCTGTTGAAGAAGAAGAAGAATAAAAAAAAACACTTTTTTTCTCTTTTTTTTCACCCCCCCCCAGTGTGAAACAGCAGCTTTTCATTTCTCCTCCCTGTTTGGCAGCGCATGTTGAAACAAAAGGAGAGGAGCAAAGGGAGGGAAGTATGCAGTCGTGCTACGCGTCAGGGTGGTGCAGGATGTCAACCTCACCACCATCAGCCGTGCAGTAGCGCTCCATGATGCCGTGGACGTATGCTATGTTGTGTGTACGGGTGTAGATGGGTACAGGGCGGTCAAAATCTTGGTTGTCGAAGACAAGGCAGTTGTCTGTGATCTGCGCGTCCATGAGGTACTGGATGCTGTTCATAACGTTGGCCCACTTGGCGAAGGAAGGGTCATGCCACCTTCCGTTCTCGTGTGCCCTGTTCACTGCCCTGTGGCCCGCCTCCTTCATCCCCACGACCAGTCCTATCGCATCCACCACGTACCCCGTTTCTTGCATGCGTTGCACTTCTTGTTTGAACTTCGAACTGTCCTGCCCCGTCTTTGAGATCAGTATATTCCTCCTCTCTTTTATCGCCTTCTCCAGCATCGTCTGCTTGAATGCATCCACGTGCTTACTTACCACCTTCATAGAGTCTTTGTACCCTTCACCCGGTACTGTCTGCAGCAAATCCGCCCACGCCTTGTGGTGTTTCCTCAGCGTGTCACCCTCTACCTCCACATAGTCATCTAGCTTGATGTTCAGCAGGTTCTCCGATTGTGTGCGGATGGTGGATTTCCCTGCCCCTGCAGGCCCCAGGATGTACAGCACTCTGGGGACTTTTCCGGGACCAGCGGAGGGTGCCGTGTGGCACTTGCACTCAAGTTCTATATTTTGTATCTCGGACGGTGAGAGGGGGCGATCGAGCCGTTCCCGCAGGTGTGTCGGTAGGTTAGGTTTCCACACCCTACCAGGCACACACCTGTTCAGGGTGTGGTCCCATCTGAGGTTAGATGAAAAGATTAGAGCATCGCGCATATTACTCACGTTACTCAAGAGAGAGAGCGTCCGGTGATAGTTTTGCACCTCGTCATCTGTGAGCACAGGAGCGACGACTGGCTGGTGGTCACGGAGATCCGCAAGGCTTAGCGTCACTTCTTTCGAAACATCTGAGAAAGAAAACATGGGATCGAGGTCGTGTTCCTGCGGGGTTGATATTGACTTCGAGAGCGAGCCGCCAAGGAAGAAGCTCTGTGACCTGCCGCTACCGGAGAACGGGGTGAAAGACTTCGGGCTCCTGACCATGCCGCCCAGGGGGCCGTTGCAGGGGTGACTGTTGATAATGTCGTCGAACTGCAAGGACCGCCTCATGGGTCCTACCTTCTTCGATGGCCGCATGGAGAGCAGCTTGTAGCACAACGCATACGCCTCTCGTCCCACCTTTGCCTGCTCTTCAATTGACTTCCGCCCACTAGTCTCAAGTGCTTCCAGTGCTTGCAGTCCCTTGTCCGGAGTAGCCAAAGTTGATGCGAAGTGCTCTGCAAGGAAGGCCCGTGGATTACTTGGCATAACCTTGCACAGCGCCGCCGTTGCGTGGTGCAGGAGGCCATGGATCTTTGCCTCATCGAAGTACACATCTAACACTTTAGCATCGATAGCTTTCCCCATCCCCACCCACCCTTCCTAGTGTATTTAAAGGTTGCATGAAACAGATAACTAAGACTCCGCGCTGAGTAGTGCTGTGCAGCACCCGTACTTCCCAAAGAACTTCCTATAGTCAGACGTCACTTCCCAAGTACCAGTGGATGTCTGCACTCGGACAGACGATGCGTGCAGAAGGTGTCGGTCGATGACACCATACGGGGTGGTCATAGGTTCCTTGCCTGTTGTCCATCTCAGAGACTGGGGTTCCGTGCTGTCACCGTGGCCGTACACCTTATCGCCAAGTATAGGATGCGCTATTGCCTCTGCGTGCACACGAATCTGATGTGTCCTGCCCTGCTCGATAACTACTTTGACAAGTGTGAGGTCTTGTGCCCATGTCACAGGTGTGAAGGTCGTCTTGCACGGCTTGCCCGAGGGGTGTGTTGTCATTCTGATCTTCTTCATAGGCTTGCAGTCCTTGCAGTACTCTTCTCCCAGCAGTGTGTGCATAGGTGTCACTGGCTTGTCGACCTGCACCTCTTCCTTCAGAATGCCACGCAACACTGCATGGTACTGCTTCGTGACCTTCCCCGACGAGAAGAGAGTCCCAACGTAACTAGAAGCTTCTTCAGAAAGTGCCACGACAACGATTCCGCTTGTTTCCTTGTCAAGCCTGTGCGCAGGCCACACGTTGCGCTGCAGTGTGTTCTGCATTTCATATGATAATGTGTTCTTCCTATACTTCCCCGATGGGGACACAGGGATGTTCCCAGACTTCTCTACAGCAAGCAACTCATGCTTCTTATCGTAATCCAGCACCTCATATTCCAGGTCCACTTCCGGTTCTTCCTCCCGCGGTGTGTTAAGTCCTATCTTCATCCCGCCCTTTAGGACGAATGTCTCGTTGACAGGCATCTTGTCTACACTCAATAGCCCTTTTTTTATCTTGTCCCGCCACTTCTCCTCCCCGTAGTAACTAAACCTCTTGCACACATACTCCAGAATGGTCTCAGGGGGCTCAGTTCTCTTTACGCCCCCATATCTGCAGTATGACACACCATCATCATTCAATGGCTCCTCACACGGGCGCAAGGACACCTCCATTTTCCTTCTCTTGGGGTTCATTGTCGCTGCATGCCCTCCTGGTTGAAAAAGTTAAGATCCCTGGTAAAAAGGGGAAATAAGGAAACATTGTTACGCCTATGCACCGACGCCGCCGAGGTTCGCCCGCTTGCCTTTCTTAGGTGTTGGTTTGGACTGAAGCACCTGGGTTGGCTTTGGGAAGAGTGCAGTTCTGATAATGCTAACAACAATGGCGACGACGAAGACTAGCACACCCAACACCACTTTGTCCATGATTTCGGACTTTGATACGCCCCCGCCCGTCTTATTTCCTGTTACCACTGTAGTAGGCAACGAGGGGTTCTTATTCACAAACGTCAGCACGAAGGTATCGGGGTCCGTGATGACAAGCTCTACGCGGCCATTCACCCCCTTGCCGAACAGCAGCCCGCTCACGAGCTTGGTACCTTTAAACAGGTCTTTTACTTGATACGCAATGTTAAATTCAAAATTCTCTTCATTCACCAGCCCCATCGATCCGAACTCGCTGTTCCCCATCATGGATATGCCCCGTTTCTCGCCGTCCTCCTGTTTTGGTTCAGATTTTTTCGCTTTGGTTGCATACGCTTTCCAGAACCCCCTTCCCCAAATGACGGCCTTGCATCATGCTCACATTGTAGCTCAGTCGCCCTTCTTGGATGTCTGTATAGGTATTATATGTGTGCTGTTGTGCCTGGATACCTCCCTGAGCGATCCCGTCCTGCGTCGTCACCGACACTACGTCCCATTCGCCGCTAAGGAGCTCTGTGAACTCCAACGGGCCCCGCCTCTGCTGCGACAGGAGGAAGAACGCACATCCGCAAAACACCTATTGGATAGTTTTTTAAAGTATGTTGTTTGAAAAGCTAATAAAGGTGCACACCAAGCCGATCAAAGCTGTTATGTAGTCGGGGGTCTTCTTTTTAAACTGCGGTGCCGCCTGCTGCGCCATATCCCTCGCCAAATCCCTCCTAGAGTGGTTTCGTGATAAGTAAAGGTGTATCCGAGTAAGTTACTACAGCCCAGCTCTTCAGCAATGTTCTATTTCCGGAACAGTCGCGCAGGCCTACAGGAAAGAGGGTGGAGATAAGGGGCACGTCCCTTCGCCCCATGCACTCTAGAGTGTGGTTCTTAGGATACGCACATTTCAATCGCTCTGAAGACTGCTGTGTGCTTTCTTCAGTTCTAATTCTGGTCTCCTAGGCACGCTCTTTTCCTTTTTTTTTTTTTTCTCTTTTTTTTTCATGGTTTGCTCAGTTGTACTCAGCAACAAACAGCACACTTTTACAGCTACTCGCTGCCTGCGTTAGAGGTGCGCTACACAGGTGGTTGGCACTGGCGCCATGGCCTGCCGGGAACGTTTTATTTAACAACCTGCGCGGGTCTGTATCACGTTTGTGTTTAGCATCTTCGAGTTCACGCAGACTTCGACGGGAGTTGCTTCTTGAACGAGTCGAGAGTGTTGCTCAAGAGCATTGCGATAGTCATCGGCCCCACGCCACCAGGGACAGGTGACATCTTCCCTGCCACAGGCAAACATGCCTCAAAATCCACGTCACCTACAGTGCGGTAGCCTTGCTTCTTGGTGGCATCGTCCACGCAGTTCGTGCCCACATCGATGATGGCGGCACCCTCCTTCACGAAATCGGCTTTCACGAACTCTCTACACCCCGCTGCAGCCACGATGATGTCGCACTCCCTGCACACTTTGGCAATGTCAGCAGTCTTGGAGTGGCAAATGGTCACCGTGGCATTCATCTGCTGCAACATGTGAGCTACTGGCAAGCCGACGATGTTGCTCCTACCGATAACAGCAGCCCTCTTCCCCTCGATCTGGACGTTGCTTCTTTGCAGCATTGTGATGATGCCCTTCGGTGTGCACGGGTAGGCAGAGGGCTCTTTCCCTCTTGTGTACAACGAGCAAATGTTCTGTGGTCCCAACCCATCGACGTCCTTGGCAGGGTTGACCAGCGCAAGTACCACAGGCTCGTTGATGTGCTTCGGGAGCGGCAGCTGCACGATAAGCCCATGGATGGCGGGGTTGGTGTTGCAGTCTTCGATCTGCGTTGTGTGGGTTGTTGTGTCATTTGCCATACCTTGGCAATGAGGTCCTCCTGTGTGATGTCACCAGGAAGCTCGATCTGAAAGCTTTCAAACCCGCACTCCGTGGCGGCCTTGTGCTTCAACCTCACATATGTCTGAGAGTCCTTTCTCTCTCCAACAATAATCACGGCCAGCCCAGGCACGCCATGATCGTCGGCTCTGCATGTGTGGTGTTGTCAAACGTGTATCATACTTCGCCATGTCCACATCCTTCTTGATCTCTTCTCTCACCTCCGCTGCGATCTTCTTCCCATCAATCACTTCCGCTGGCATAGTTCGGGTTGTATTTAGGTGTATTATTCTCTTCGGTGCATGAGTGGATAGGAGGGGTACCCTTGAACAGGGCAGGACAACTCTCCTGAAGAGCAACGTTGGAGAATGGGTCCTACGAGTGACTTAAGACGCAGCATTAGTGCAGAAATAAAAAAGAAAGTTTGATTCTTACTAGTCGAGCAAGTGAGGGGTGAGGTGGGAGTTCAAAAAGTCGAAGGCAGCAGGTAAGCCCTTTTCCAGATATATAGCACCGGTAATGGAGTACAGCTGGGTGGTGAAGAAGGTCTCAGTGATGGGGTTGGGGGTGCCGGTGGTAAGAGATGTGTGAATGGTGTTAGTGAGTTCAGAGGAGGCGAGGAAGAGATGTGAACAGGGAAGGGCAGTGTAGGCGGAAGTGAGGTGCCCTGGGGAAAGGAGTAGGTGGATAATGGTGTCGATATCTCGCTGTTGGTATCCTGACAGGCTTTGCAGTACCCAGCTTCTCACAAACATATGCACCACCGGGGTTCCCATAAAAGCCAGCTCTCTGTTGCACACGCCGACACCGAGATCCCTACTCTTGTCCACGAACGCCAGCGGCATGACGCCCTGGCCTTCAACTTCAATTTTCATGCGCTTCATCAAATCAACACACTCCTTCCTGAACCCATCGTCCACCTTCGACACAGCGGCACTAACTCTTTTCTGCGAACTGGGAAACATCAGTTTTCCCAAATCGGTTGCCCTCATGGCGCTGAGCTGGGACTGGTATTTACTCATCTTGTGTCCCTTGGTGCGAGGTGGAGATGGGAAGGGGGATGAACAAAAAAGAAACTGACGAGACAAAAAGGAGAAAAATCAGTAAAACAAGAAGAAAAAAACAAAAAACGTACGGAGCTACAAAACACGCTGTTGCCAACACAAGTGTTGTCATGAAATATAAGTAACCAACTTCCCTCTTCCATTAGTCAAGGGCGAGGGACTGGACTGTAGAACACAGCAACATCGAGCCACACCACACTTGGTACGAAGCAATGAGATTTTCTCTCGGGGGAAAAGAAAAGAAGAAAAAAAAGCACTCAGCAAGGGAAAGACATCACATAGGGAAAATAATATCTGGGGGGGGGGGGGGGGGGGCTCAATTTGATTCCACAAAACATGGACTTGCAAGACACGTAGACATTGCCAGCTCTGCCGGCCATTTCTATTTCGTTTGAGAAATGAATTTCTTTTTCCACTACACTTCAGTTGGTAGAAGGGAAGGGAGATTTCGGAGGTCCCCAGGGGGAGTGCAAGGGAGACCAAACGTAGTTTCATTTTTTTACTGCTTACTTGACGGCCCGTATTTTATTCTTTCGGATGCTGATGCGCACCGAAGCAGAACAGAGCAATAGTGAGTGAAGGGTCACGCTAGTAGCTGTGATCGCTGCCACGTATTGACTTTGTACTACTCCGGTGTACAGAAACTGCACACGTGATTATTCATCAATTTTTTCCTACAAGAGGAGAGTCCGAAAAAAAAAGGGGGGGAACGAGCGCTGTCTTATCAGTTCATGAGGGTTGCCACCCTGCTAATACAAAGGAAAAAGGTGAGAAAATAAGTGCTTGTCAGAAAATACGCACGTACTCACGTGATTCCCTTTAATACAACAAAAAAAGAGGAGGAGGAGGAGGAGGAGGAGGAGGAGGGGGGGGGGGGCAACGAGTAGCAAAGGGGTTTTCGCCAGGAAGGCGAAAAATTGAGACAAAAACAAAAAAGGGGGACAAATTAGACATGTAAAGGTTCGCGTTTCGCGCTCACCAGCCAGTCCTGCGGCTTATGCATCTGTCGTCGTGCGTGCCCCCTCGTTGACACTTGTTGCGTGCGTTGTCTCTGCAAGGATGGGTTATTTGCTGGAAAAGACATGCCCTCCTGTTTCTGCCCCTCTTTAACCGGTGGATCCCTGAATCCTCCTTGTCCCTACCTCAAATGGGGGGGAAATTGACCTCGCCTTCCTCCGTATCAAAGGATCAAGGAAATAATAGTGAAAACGCGTGGGGGGCAAAAAAAAAGTGGGTGGGGAACGGAAGAAGAAAAGAAGCATAGATGAGAAGGTAGTCGTTTGGTGAATTGATGCGACAGTTGGCGAGAGGCTTTCACAACAGCACACGATGCAGGAGGCACTACGGGCATTCGGATCCGGGTGTGTAGGTACCGCCGTCTGGGCAGCACCGTGCTGGAGCGCAAGTTCTTACCCAGGTACAGTTATCGTCTTCAGGGTTGATGGCATCTTCAATGTTGACACCGACTGCCACGGCACCGAAGACAAGACCCAGTACGAAGATGGCACAGGCCCACCTTACGGTAGCTGTGCCGAAGTACCCGGTGCCCTCCTCTTTGCTCAGCTTCACAGTAACAGCAGCAGGAAGCAGGAATGCGGCGCCAGTCAGCCCTCCCGCCCCCGTAAGCCCCAGCACAATGGATACGTCGTCGATCAAGTACGCGATCGCGAATGTGAAACCGATGTAGAAAGCCACCCACATAAGTCTCCTTCCCCAGAGGCTCACCTCACGGTCAGGGAAGAAGAACTTGTCCAGCGATGCAACGCATGGCTGGCACATGGTGGGGTACCCTGCAAGCACAGAGAGTGCGACCCCCAACCTCCCGATGATGACACTGATGTCGTCGGCCTCTTCGGTGAAGTTGAGGAGGACGTTGCCTTTTGTATTGCTGTAAAAGGCGTAGTAGCCAAAGTAGCCGACAACACCGTACACAGCCCAGCAGATGGTGAGAGACGACCAGATCCACTTCTTCACCCGGATGGGCGTGGGGTCTCTGAACTCTCCGTACATTTGCACAATCTGAATGTGGGGTGCAAAGGCAAAGGTGATGATTGACACAGTGCGGAACATGTCTTTTGAAAACTCAAACCACGACATAGAGTCACCATCGTCGGGGGACTTAGAGCCGGACTTGATAACGATGACCATTGACATGAACAGCATTGAGATCACAGCAACGAGTGACACATAGCGAAGGGCGTGGAGCGTTGGGAGGGCGCACAGAATCGCTTCTACACCGATTGCAAAGTACATCGGGGTGTGGCGTGACGCCCAAGCACTGCAATAGTCTTCAGGTGTGTCGCCCATCCATACACCAATAGGCGGGGCGATCAAATCCCCGACAAGCTGGAAGTATGCAATGCCAATCCCCAGGGTGGAGACCATGATGATGATCTGCACCATAACGGTACCCTTGGGACCAAAGACAGCCCGCATGATCCCCCCGTACGTCAGGTCTGTGTGTGTTGCGGATAACTTGCGTGCAGCCTCGCAGATCATAACACCCGACATTGCCATCAGAACGTACACAAGTGTCAGCAGAAAGAAACCGAAGATAACGCCCACAGACTTGAACGCAAAGGGCATTGACAACGTCCCCGCACCCAAGCATACGTTGCACAGGTTGAAGGTAGACGCAAATATACCGGCTCCTTGGGCAGGTGCGTCCGGCACGAAGTCTTCATCTTCAATCACTGTTTCTGCAGCTGCAGTTCCTTTCAGTAGCTTTAGGCTCTCATCCCAGTCCTCTGCTTCTGCGTACTTTGAAGGGGCGCCCGAAGGATCCTTCCCCCCGAACATCATCCACCACCATTTGAAGCCAGACTTCTCCTTCCTTGTTACGGTGATCTCCGTTCCAGCTTCTGAGCGTGCCATGTTGCTTTGCCCGGTGTTTTTATTGTCCCCCCGCCCTCCTTTTCTTCATCGTGAGTCATTTAATTGAATGGGCGACGAAAAAAAACTAGGCAGCATTTTCGTGCTCAAAAAAAGGGAGGGGGGGGGGGGGGGGGGATTAGTGGTACGTAAGTGTCACATATTTATCAGACTATTGTCACAAACTAAGTGCAGCAAGAGACCGTCCCCTCGATTTTGAAGAAGGTTTGCGCATTGGTGGGAAGTCTTCGATGAGACGCAGCGTACCGAGCACTTCCGGGGAACAGATAGAAGCACCTTCCTGGCCGTCTCTCTGGATCCATATTGACATCCTAGCTACACCGATGACAATAGCATATTGCTCCTGCCCTTCTTCACAAGAAGGTATTAGGACTTTACTCCCGTGCCCCAGGAATGGGTGCAATTCTTTAAAGCTTTCTTCAGATATGTCAAAGAGCAGCTTGGTCCACTTCCCGACGATGTCTGACTTCTTACGCTTGTCGTGTGCCCCCACTTGCGGCAGCTCGTTGTCATCAGCGACCTTGCCTAAGTAGGAGAAGGCGCATTTGTTCAGATTGCACTTAAGGACTGATGTGGAGTATAAAAATTCCAACTCGAGCTCCTCTTTGATGTCAAGTCCCGAGAAAAGAACTGCGCCACTGTGGTCGCTGACTGCGTACCACAGAGCAGCGCAGTGCGTGCCAATAATGGTAATAACAGGCGGAAACAGGGCAGGATAGGTGTCGCAAAAGGAGCGCAGAAAAGGCGGTGGTGAGTGGCACAGGTAGCGATCACCATGTCGCACGTTGAATCGCAGTGTTGCAGAAGGGGCAATGTTGAAGGCAGCAGTAGTTGCGTCCCAGAGCTGGTATTCAAAAGGGTCCGCCTCAGGTATATGGGAAGGGCTCTCGCTAACGACATCTAAGGCATATTCCATGAAAAGCTCTTCTTTGTCCTTCGCATCAAACTCCGTTGCGCACGCATTCACATGTTCGTCCCTCTTCCACAACACTCCATTGCGCTCACCTAACACCACTGCGCACTTGCCTTTCAACACTTTCTTGCCATATTGCACCCTACTTCCTGCCCCCACACCCCATTTCTCCTTCAGACCATTAATCTCAAAGTACATTACACCCTCCCCCGTAATGTATCTTGCCATGCCGGTATACGGTAACCGCTCCGTTACAACCTTGGCTGATCTCACCTGTTCATGTTTTTCTTCAGGTGGTTCTGAAGCTAGTTTATTAGACTCTCCTGCAACTGTAGTTGCCTGAGTGCTCTCCATGAAGCCACGCAGGGAAGCAACCCAACACACCTTTTCAGCCATCAAACATACGAAGCCTCTTGCATTGGTCAGACCTAAGTCTTTCGTGCAACGTACATTTGTAGCCAGTGACTGTTGCAGCGAACGGAAATCTTCTTCGAGTTTTGCACTGACCTCGCGCTCTTTGCGTTCCTTAACAAGCCTGGCACGCCTCCTTGCTAACAGAGCAGAAATCTTTCGTCTAACCACTTCGTGGTGCTTGAGCCCGCTTTCATGCCCATCACTCTCCCTCAGGGTCTGGTACTCTTCAAGTGTGGGAACCTTCACTTCTGCACCATGTTGCTTGCTCACTGCAAGCTTTCGTAGCCCCTTTACTTCTGATTCTCGCATTGTGAGACATAGCCCCAATCTGTTGAGTGTCACCTCCAGAGCCTGACGGAAGTTCTTGCAATTGTAATCCTTGAAGTTCGCAACCATCTCTGCAACAGCATGCTTTTGAACTGATGTCAAGTGCAGTGCAACTGATTCTTCCGTGATGCTTAGTACAGAAGGGTGCAGTTCTGGCGTCTCGGTGCTACCAGACCGAATACAAAGCATCTTGACTCTATCCGCCTCCTGCAAATGCGTCACCTGTACTGAAGGCTTTCGCTCCCATGTGCGGAGCACATCTCGGTTTAATAAAGTAGCACCCTGCTCTCCGTCCACGTGCACTGCGAGCATTCCATCGAGTGTTCCCAGCACGGTAGCTATTGTTCCTGGGCGCTGCCAAGAATATGTCTCATGGACGCCATATGCTGCCCTATCTCGGCGTGCGGTGCAGTCGTATTTGCCGTAGTTCGCAACCCGAGTGCCTCTTGGGAACTCGTCATCGTCCTTGATCCCAACAAGCTCGCAGTCCTGCGTGACATACGACAACACTGACGGCAGAGTGGTTTCATCTGACAGGTCAATGGTCGTGAAGTTCCTAGCGCTACTAGGGCGTAGGGAGTCGCGGAAGGGATGTAAAACTTCGAAGCCAATGGGTTGCACATGCAGATGCTGTTGCAGCTCTGTCCTCGACCCTCCGGGAAGGGGAACAGCGAACCGTGAGCCGTGCGGCTTCACCCACAGTTCGCCTTGGTACACGCCCACTATGGTACCTTTCACTGATGGGCGGCAATGCTCGGAATACAAAACGACCTGCTGGTGGCACAGCCCGTACCTCTCCACCGCCACTTTGCCTCTGTCGAATATCACTTCAACCCCAAAGCATGTTAGATAGGGGAACTGATCTTCTGGCAGAGGTTCTTTGTATCCAAGGCATTCGGGGATTTCCACCTCGCACTTCACAGGAGTGAGCACGGAGTGTTGCAAGGGGAAAGCACCGGTCTGACCTTCGATCATGCCCCACAGTGTGCCATCGTGAATACCAAAGCATCTCACAAGTCGATGTAACCATCTTCCAGCTTTTATCTTTAAAAGCATTCCAAGTGTGGTCTCGTGTTGGTACAAAACATGCGGGCGTGCATCAAGTTCAACGAGAGTGCCGTCGAAAGACACAGCAGTCACATGTTTCAAAGGACTCTCATATGACTCAGGAAAGGGCTGAAGTACATTCTGGACGCCAATATCTTGCGGGCGGATTTGAGCAAAGGTGTCTGCAGGCGACTGAAACTCAAATGACGCTAACTGTCCTGTGTCTTGTAGCCTGATGCACATAGTGCCACGTGTAAGTCCCACAACTACTCCAACAGATCCTGCCCATGGGCCAGCCCCAAAAAGGATCCTCTGGCCAGGATACAGGCCTACTCTGGAACAGCTTTTGACAGAGGCATCATACATAGTCCCATCTATTTCTTCAAGCAAGATAGAAGGCTGCACAAGCGGCACATTGTGCACCTTTCTGGCAGCGTAGGTGGAAAGAGGGGAGAACAAGGGAATGGGAAGTCCCTTGACTACATCTGCAACCCACAAGACATCATTTCTGATACCCAGGACAGTGCACAACGTTCCATGCAAAGCCGTTTTCGTAATGAGAAAAACATCGTCAGCAGCTGCCCCTCGTGCATGCAACAGGCTTTTGTCTCGCGAAAACCATCCAACCAATCTGTGACCAATAGGGAAGACCACACCGGGACCTTCACCACGTTCTACAATCACTGTATGGTCTTGTTCTCCCTGTTGTTGGGTGTTTTCACTAAAGTCTTGTTGCAACCATGAAACAACAGCCTCATCTGTGTCTCCATCACAGTAAGTACGGAGATACACAGCTGCCGAAGTCACCATCTGGCGGATGACAAGGTCAGTTATGGGGTACTGGAAGGCAAGGCGCGCGAGGGAGAAGGCGCTTCTTGATAGCTCCTGTCTCTCGCCCTTTGGGTGTATGATAGGGGGGACATCTGGATAGTGAATGACAGGCACACAGGGAGCAAGTACTAAGTTCTCCGTGAATTTCCTTTTACAGGGAATGAAGGTGGTAATGACTTGGTTGTTTCGCGACAAGCAGATGCCTGTCAGCTGCAGAACTCTCACGAAAAGAACGGATCTGTGGAGATCATGAGGTGTGAAGTGGTACTTTTCAATATGCTTGCCAAACTTGTCTCCCAACTTTGGGACAACTAAATCAAACCAGAAGGCAATCCGCGTGTCGTCTTCAACATCTGTCTCATCTCCGAATAGCACTTCGATGGCCTGTAGCACACCTTCACCCCCACTCCTTAACGCCACCCACATCAGCTCTTTCACTACCCTGCTTATCATTTCAGTCCTCACACCCATGATGATGCTGTTGATCACTGTTATATACTCCTTTGCTGGTGCTTCCTGCTTCGATCGCTCTTTGCTACACAACCAGTAAGGGTGCAGCATGCCGGCATTCAAGCGGTGGATCCTTTCGAACAGCTCGTTGTGCACCAAACCTAAGTACCGCAGGTTTGTCCCCCTTGCATGGCACATGGAAACTAGCACAGACGGGGAACCTTCACGAGGGGGTACAACAAAATATGAAAGGAAGTCTGCTTCAGAAGATTGGTTTTCTCGAATGTATTGCAGAGATGTACAAATGAGATCATTGACAAGATGGTGAAGGAGTCCTGTGATCAGCAAGTCATGGAGGAGAGCTGACTCCAGAGATCGGTCTGTATCGGTGCTGAAGGGGGTCCAAGCATCTGGGGATATTGGTATCTCAGTACCATTTTTGGTCATCGACATTGCAAGCATCTCTTTGCGGAACATTTTGTATAAAAACTCACCTTCTCCGGGTACTGGGGGGTAAATACGCCCAATCCCTGTTGTGCAATAAAATCTGTTGTCAGGACATTTCACCAACTGCACGTCCCATGGACCTGGAGGTCTTGTGTTAAGCATCTTGTGTAACTTCGCCATGATTTGTTCGCCCTCTCTATTATTCTGGTGTGTAGCTTCGCCTATCTCCACAGGCAGAACTGGCCTCACAAGTATTCTATGTCCAACGTAGGTGATGGTGTAGTATGGGTACCGTCCAAGAGCTGCTTCGGGAAGAGAATGCAGGGCATTCAGGCCTTTAAGCTTGTGGGATAAACCCTTCATAGCCGCGGGGTGCGACTTGAATCTGGCTATCCTCTCCATGGATCCAGCAAAGCAGTAGTGCACACCAGCAACAACAACGTTGTAAGGAGGGGCTTGTTGGTGTGCGTTTGAAGTTTGGAACCTGTCCATCCCGTGGTACACTGTGTTATATTGTAGCTTCTCGACGAGGGACGTGAGCCGCATTTTTGACAAGTGAGTTTTGTCAAGAATCCTTTTAGCAAATTTTTGCCTTGTGGTCAAGAGTTCAGGTGGCTTTTTATTGGGGGACTCGAATTCGCTTGTTGCTTCTCCTCGTCCTGCCCTTGTCTGTGTCTTAACTAATGCAATAGCGACAGGAGCCGTTGCGTCTAGGAAGGCGTTCAGTATCGCTTGCAGTGCGGCCAAACGGTGCGCCTTTTCTACGTTGTTCGATGCAGGAAGGTTGCATGCTTCCTGCCAGTCATTCGTCCACTTCACGTTGCTCTTACATTCTGCAGGATACCCGTGTAATGGCCAGCCCTTTCTTCCCTCTAACTCGTTGTCTTCTTTGTAATTTCTCTCTGCACCCTCATACACCCCAGGAACCATCCCACTAGGGTTCAACACTACTTCTTGCACGGCTTCTTTCCCTGACATTTCTTTCCGTGTTTTTACTTCTTCCAATTTGCATTCACCAATCTGCACTGTACCGCTGGTCCACTTTGCCCTGCTGTTTTCGTAAATCTGAAACTTATCTTTTCCTTCATCTTGTATGAAGGCGTTTTCATATTTCTTTTTAAACGCAATAGGGTACGGACCGAACCCTTGCATCGTTGCATGTCGACCTTTGAATATTGACAACCGGTTGCACCAACGACATAGGGCACTAGGTAGCAAAATAACAGGGCTGGAAAGCTCCGCTAGCTTCGGTCAAGTGTTACAACTTTTGCTCCTTAAGATTGAAGGTGTGGCGCTTGTATCCCTTGGTGGCCTCATGGACGAGCCTATTGCAAAAGTGACACAGCCACGATGTGCATGTTGTGCATTCCACACAGGCCAGAGATGCGTGGCATCGTTGGCATGGGTGCGCTGCTGACACTTTGAAAGAAGATCCTGACGAAAGCAGGGCCTGGCCAGCCTTGCTGTGTGTGTAATGAGTGGGGTAGAACAAAAAGCAAACGCTAATCCGCTTGTCAAGGTAGATTGTCTCCGGAAGTGCGGGAGCGACGTGGGACTGCAGCCAAGAAACCAGATCGTCCTCTGAAGAAGAAAGGGTTTTAGGAAGCTGCTGGACGTAAATCCATTGGTCTGTTTTAGGCCTTGCACAGTGTATGTCGAGGGTATCGGGTGTCATCTCTTCAAGACCAATGATGCGGGCTAGCTCATCCATCATCACTTGTTCATGTGAGTGTGCTTCCTTGAGTTGTTTTACAAGCTGCTTCCGGGTTCTCTTGTACTCCAACGCAGTAAGCTTGTTGTATGACACCTTGCTCTGCTCAAGCGCTCGTGATCTTGATGTAGAAGGCAACAGTCCACCGATCGAAATTCTTTTATGGGTTGCTTGAAGTATTGGATCCTTGTCATCGTCTAGTTCGTCTTCTGAGTCAGATGAGTAGGGGTCGTCTGGGGATTCAAACATCATTGATTGGATCTTAACACAATCTGCCATGAAACGGTCGTAGGCCGCATTGCTCGTCTGAAGGTCAATCAGTTCGTGATGCTGGGAAACTAAACTCGTCCTATAGTCGCAGTGTCCCTCGGAGGTCTTGACAAGAGGTGCGACGCCTGCATTAGTGTTTCTTCTTATAGTGAGTATTGATCCAGCTCTAGCATGCTTTGGGTTGCTGAGGAAGCTTGTGAACAGAGAACCGCGGTGAAAAGAGTCCTTCCTTCGCCTCAAGGCTTTAGAAGCAACTCCTATCTCCGCTGCAATCTGCTCTATTGTGCCATACAACCTGTCCGCCTTTCGCCCCTCCCCTCGTTTTTCATGCAAGATCTCATTTGCTGTATCCCAAATGCCTTGCAAAAAATCACCTTCTTCACCTAACTTCTCTATCAATTCACCTTGTGCAGCGCAATATCTCTCGACCCCTTCTACTACCTCAACTGCTGTTCTCACATTTACTTCACACAATCCTTCTTTTACTTCGCTCTGAGATTGCTTTTCATATCTTTCTAAGTTTTCAAGAATGGCCTCGACACCTTTCTCAAATTCTTCAATCTCCTTTTGCAGGACATTTTGTAAACCCTCAGTGCCTTGTACTGGTAAAGGGGTTTGTGCTTCAGAATTATGGCTATTAGTTGTGGCTTCAGAGAGAGTTGCTGGTATTAGGAGTGGGGTGCTTGGGTGGTCAACCAGTTCAATCGCCCATGACATTCGTCGAGATGCAGGCAGTTTTCTAGAAGATCTCTTTCTACTTAGAGGAGATGGGGCACAGGAGTGAGGTGTGACTGATCTGGAAGAGGCTGCTTGAAGAGCTGAGTGAGATGAGATCCTGGGAGGGGGGAAACTTGCAGGCGGCTTTGGATCATAATTGGGAGAATGATCAAAGTAAGTTCTTGCACATGCTTTGCAAACCAGTACAGCAACACTACCTACCATACCTATCACACCAGCAACACTCATTAGTATTTCTCCTTTTCTCTGTCCCCAAGGTACCAATATCCCATGATCCACTCCTTCCCACTCTTCTGCTGAGTATGAGCATGCCCAGGCAACTCCTTCAGATGGACATGCAATATAATTCAGGTACAATGAATCTGGCACATGTAGGGCAGAATCTGTCTGAAGCAATGCATTGGGCATTAGTATCTGTTGTATGGTTCATATTGTTGATCCTGGATTGTTATTGAGACTAATGGGGGGGGGGGGGGGGGGGGGGTCACATAGTCCTTAAAAAACGTGGTAAACGTGAAAAAAAAAGTTTTAAGAAATCTTTTTTCTAAGGTAAAAAAAAACCACCCAATACCCTCTAAATTAACCAAAAAATCAAAATTCGCCGGATTAGAGCATTTCTGAGCACTTGTTAATGCTTTATCTGTATTTTTGAAAACGACTGCAGAGGGGGAGTAGGTCTCCGGTGTCTTCAAGGTATTTGATTGCTATTTGTGGGTTCTCCACAAGGATGTGTCTCAGCGTCAGGGTGTCAAAGTGTTTGTCCCTGCTTGCTTTGGATGACAGGTAGTCTAGGAAGAGATTTTGGAGTGAACAACACATCTGATGTACTTCTTTATATTTCCATATTATCCCCACCACCTTAATAATAATAATAATAAATTCGATGATTTAAAGGAAGCCAGTGGGGGCACCCTGCACAAGCATCATTTACTTGATTACAGGGGGTGCACCTCGGCCTAGCTGTAGCTTCTTCTGCGTTCTGCATCGTGTCCTTAATGTGTGCAGTGTGCAGCTCAACCCCAGCCAGGGCGCTCTGGGTAACCAAGATTCTGAGCCCGTGTAGTTTGCTGCCTGTTCGCCACCCAGAGCATCTGCTTCTTCCACTTGGGCACTACCAGTGATGACCGACGGGGAGGTCAACAGCAAACAACACATCTGATGTACTTCTTTATATTTCCATGTTATCCCCACCACCTAATAAAAGGACTTAAGGGTGTTTGCAGTATGTGGCAGGGCACCCCACTCAAGTCTACTAGAGCAGTGTTGGTCAGTCCCATCCCATCCCCTAAAACGGAATACGGGCCTGGATGGGACTCATGGGACTCCACGGGACTCTCCCCAACACCGTCATTATTTTTGATAGTTTTGCAACTTTTTTTTTTTTTTTTTTTTTTTCCTTCTTTTTTTCTTGTCTTCTCACATTTTTTTGCACACCTAAGCCAAGCTGTTGTTTCTGCTTTCTGCATCAAATGTTGTATTTGGATGTAATAGAAAAGGGGGGAAATAATAAATAATATGTACAAGAGGAGGGTATGTTCCTTGCTTTCAGCACTGTGCCCCTAATGTGCAATGTACAGCTCAACCCCTGCATCACACTGCCTGTTTGTTGCACATTGACACTGAAATTTTATCGTTTTTTTTTTTTTTTATTATGCTCCATATTCGCTAAGTGACCCACCCTATGTCCCAAAGGGGTTATAGCAGTGATGGGTGAATCCTAATTAGGACTAGACCAGACTGGACCAGACCAGACTGGATCTGGCGTGAATTTCGACCCAATTATGCTGGACTGACTGGACTGACCAGACTGGACCGGACTGGACTGGACCGGACTGGACTGGACCAGACCAGACCAGACCAGACTGGACCGGACCAGACTGGACTGAACCAGACTGTACAAGATACAACCACAACACCACATCCCCCCCTTTTTTTTGCTGCAGAGTTCAAACATATAAACAGATGTCTACAAGAAAAGATGTTACACAGGTACTGAGAGACGACAACAACAACAAAAACAACGAGAAATGAAGAAGAAAAAAAAAAAAAAAAAAAAAAAAAAAACCTTTATCTTCTTTTTCAGGTGGTGGGGATAACATGAAAATATAAGAAAAACATCAGATGTGTTGTTTGCTGTTGACCTCCTCATTGGTCATCACCGAGCAAACCACACGAGTGCAGAATCTTGGTTACCTGGGGCGCCCCAGCTAGGGTTGAGCTGAACACCACACACATTAAGGACACGACACAGAGCACAGAAGAAGCTACAACTCGGCCACAGTGATTAAGGACACGATGCAGAACACAGAAGAAGCTACAACCCGGCTGTGGTGCACCCCCTGTAATCAAGTAGACAGTTCTTGTGCAGGGCACTGCCAACACTGGCCTCTAACTCTTGTATATTATTCCAAAGGTGGTGGGGATAGCATGAAAAAAACATCAGATGTGTTGTTCACTGTTGACTCATCAGTCATCACTGGAGCTCCCGAGTGGAAGAACATAATGCAGATGCTTAGGGTGACAAACAGGCAGCAAACTACACCACACACATTAAAGACATGACACAGAATGCAGAAGAAGCTACAACTCAGTTGCGGTGCACCCCTGTAATCAAGCAGACAGTTCTTGTGCAGGGTGCCACCAACACTGGCCTCTTTTAACTCATATATATATCATTCAGGTGGTGGGGATAACATGGAAATATAAGAAGTACATCAGATGTGTTGTTTGCTGTTGACCTCCATGTTGGTCATCACCAGTAGTGCCCAAGTGGAGAACATAATGCAGATGCTCAGGGTGATGAATTGGCAGCAAACTGCATGAGCACAGAATCTTGGTTACCCTGGGTTGCTACGGCTGGGGTTAAGCTGCACACTGCACACATTAAGAACACAACACAGAACACAGAAGAAGCTACAACTCAGCTGCAGTGCCCCCCTGTATCAAGTTAACAGTTCTTGTGCAGGCACCACCAACATGATGAACAGGCATTTCCTCCATCCACTTGGCCGGTCATCACCTGTAGCACCCTGAGTGGAAGAACAAATTGCAGATGCTCAGGGTGAGTAAACTACTTAGGGCACCAGCTGGGTTGAGCTGCACACTGCATGCATTAAGGACACGACATGGAATGCAGAAGTGGCCAAGGTGCACCCCCTGTCACTGGTCTCCTTTACCTCTTTCATGTTATTTGGTGGTGGGGATCACAGAAATATGGAAATATAAGAAGTATATCAGATGTGTTGTTTGCTCCATGTTGGTCATCACTGGTTGTGCCTGAGTGGAGGAACATATTGCAGATGCTCAGGGTGATGAACTGGCAGCAAACTACACATCTTAGTTACCAGGGCCATGGCTGGTGTTGAGCTGCACACTGCACACATTAAGGACACGACATGGAATATTGTGCTGTCAGTGTTGTGGTGATATAGTCACCACTTTCAACCTTGATGATGCAAAGAGGAAAAAAAAAGGGGGGGGAAAAAAACTAGTTTGACACTCCATTTGTTTGTGTGCACGAGTGGAATTTTACCTAATAAAATAGCTCATTACGCTACCATCAACTAGTTTTAGTCTTGACAATAATATTGTTAAAACAAACAACAACAAAAAAAAAAGTAAGGAATTCCCTGTTCCACCAAGTTCTGGTTCTGCCATTCTGCCAAGTTCCGACTTTCAGTTTGGCAGAAGGGAATGGAACAACCCAATCCTGCACAAGCAGAATGTCTCAGAATCTTGGTTACCCAGGACACCCTGGCTGGGGTTGAGCTGAACACCACACACATTAAGGACACAACACGGAACACAGAAGAAGCTACAACTCGGCTGTGGTGTACCCCCTGTAATCAAGTAGTCTTGTGCAGGTCCTTTAACTCATATATCTCTCACCGTGGCCGGGTTGTAGCTTCTTCTGTGTTCCACATCGATCACCACAGCTGGGTTGTATTACATCCAAATACAACATTTCCAGACATTTGTACATACCTGCAGCTGCAGTGCACTGGAGTAGATAGGTGCAAATGGCTTGATGGAGCTGTGCATGTCTGTGGTATGAAGAAGAAGAAAAAGAAAAAAAAAAAAAAAAAAAAGGCAAAAAAAAAAAAAAAAAAAAAAAAAAAAATCATTGTCCAAAAATATTTGAAAAAAAAGTGTTTGCAGGTGTGTCAAAAATTGCAGAAAATTTTTGAGTCTGGTCAGTCCGGTCAGTCCAGCCGATCCGGTCAGTCTGGCCAATCTGGTCAGTCCGGTCAGTCTGGTAAAATGGGTACACATGGGGTGCTGGTAAAATGGGTACACATGGGGTGCTGGAAAAAAAAAAAAAGTGCCCAAAAAAATTGTTTTTCCTCCCAAAAAAAGTGGCCAAAAACACCCTTAAATTGATTTTTTCTCAAAAAAAAATTTTTTCCCCTCAAAAATACCTATTCTAGACCTTAGTGAGGCTAATTTTTAAACCTAATAAAGAAAGTGTAAATCTCCTAATCAAAACTTTTTAGTCCAGTGTTGCCAAAATGGGTTGAAAATTAAAGTACCCAGCTGTGGTTACTTAATCAAAAAAGAATTTAATAGTCCATTTAACCATGTATTCAAACCTTTTACCCTTACTTGGTTTTTTTTTGGAATTTATTTCATTCTTTTGGTTCTTTGCCCAGCAATAGCAGTTGGTCTTTCCTTTTGGCTGCAATCTCCTTCACCTCCAGTGCTTTGCCAACAATAGCAAAGTGTGTCAGTGGTGGCACCTTCTTCACCTCAATCCTGGTACCTTTCAACCCCAATATTGCCAGCTATGCCCCCTCAGTGTTGTTATGGGAAAAAACCCAGTGATGGGTGAATCCTAATTAGGACTAGACCAGACTGGACTGGACCAGACTGGATCCGGCATGAATTTTGACCCATCGACTTGAATGCGTTGACCAATCTTTCTTCCATTGGCAATAGCTTCTTGTCTGGGTGTGAAAAACTAGAAACCATTGACTTGAATGCGATGCCCAATCTTTCTTCCATTGGTCATAGCTTCTTGGAGGGGTGTAAACAACTAGAACCCATCAACTTGAATGCGTTGACCAATCTTTCTTCCATTGCTGGAAATCTTTAAAAAAGAAAAAAAAGAAAAGTCGGTGTTGAGAAGAAGAAAAAAAAAAAAAAAAGGAAGGGGGAGAAAAAAAGGAGGAACATTTTAAAATCAAACACCCTGGCGCTGAGAAACATCTTTGTGGAAAAACCAAAGCAATCCAATACCTCGATGACACTGGGGGCCCCCTCCACAGCTCCACAACAGCCATCTAACCTGCAACTTGAATTTGCCTCTTCTTCACCTTCCCTTCCCCTCCCAAAAAAAAAAAAAAAAAAAAAAAAAAAAAAGACCCACTCCTTGGGTTTGATTTTTCATTGGTGGACTTGTTGTGTCACAACTTTTTATTTTTAACCCATAACACTCTGGGGCCTATCTACATAGGGGTCCCTTTTTTGCTCCTTTTCATAATTTGATGGGGAAAATGGCAGCATTTAACCCCTGTTTGCAGGTAAAACGGGTTTTTTGGACCAGGAAAATTAAAAAAAAAGCTCAAAAATTAATAACCGAGTATTGCAGCTCATACAGCAAACTGGTGTTTTACATGAGAGTGGTCCCAGACTCGCATGTGGGAGGGGTCATGCACAGGTTCGACGAGATGGTGCGGAAGACGATGTCGAAGGTGTGTGGCATGCAGTTCGAGAGCGGGTCGAAAGAATGGCAGCAGGCGAAACTGTCTGTAAAAGTCGGTGGGCTTGGGATGAGGAGCTGCCAGGAGCACCTGTGCGCGGCCAACATGGCTTTGAGGGCGTCGATGATGAAGCTGTGCAAGGAGCTGGATCCCAAATACGAACATGGGCTGGAAGGGGGTGTATGGGGGAGCTGGCTCGAGTGGTTCAACAGGACGAAAGGCGGCATGCAGATGGTGGCCAAGGCCCCCCACATCTGCAGCCAGAGGTGGCTCTCTAGGGTGCTTGATGAGAAGGCGCTGGAGGACCTCTTGGCGAAAGCAGATGCGCGCTCGAGAGCGAGGTTGATGTCGGAGTCAATGCACTATGCGGGGGCGTGGTTGACGGCGACGCCTACTTCTACAACCAGCTGTCGGACAACGAGTTTGGGGCTCTGATCAAGTGGTGGTTGGGGGCTCCGGTCTACAAGCAGGGTGAGAGCTGCCACGACCCGAGGTGCAAGACTGAGGGGATGGACGTATGGGGTGACCATGCCCAGGGATGCGGCAACGCCAGGATTGCGAGGCACGACCGGGTGAAGGAGACCATCCACAGACACTGTCAGTGGGCCGGGGTGAGCGCAACAATGGAGAAGACGGGCGATGCCTTGCTCGGCAATCTGCGCCAGCACGCACTCGTAGTGCATTGGAGGGTCAAGCTTCGCAGCCTCCTCCGATGCAGGTACGGCAGCAGAGCTGATGAGAGCGTCCCAGTCTTGGTTGACATCTACATCCTTCCAGCCAGGTGCGCCTGACGCGGCTTTGCTACGCAGCATGGCGGTGAGGATGTACTTCGTGTCTTGTGTGAACACAGAGCGCTCAGCCTCATCGCGCCAAGCAGCGCTCGATGCGTTTTTGGCATCGAGTTCCTTCTTCCGTTCGTCTCTGGCTTCCTTCTCCTTCTCTTCCTGCTTCTGCTGCCACACGTTGGAGTCTGTCGTGTCGCCGCCCTTCTTGATAACGGACTGGTGTGCCCTGCTGGTCTCCACCTCGAAGGCGGGCATGTTCTCGAAGACCTTCTGGAGAACCGTCTCGGCGACGATGTCCTGCTTGGCAAGGTTGGCGTACTCGATGGCACGCTGCTGGATCTCGACGTCCATGTGCGTGCCGTTCTCTTCGAACAGCTTTTTGATCTTCTCGCGGAGAGCAGCGTCGTCGGGGTACTGTGTGTAGAGCTTGGCGTAGCAGGAGAGGAGGAGCGCTTTGGTGTTGTTCCCGACAAGGCCCCACTTGGAGTGAAGGGTGGTGAACTGGACCATGGCGGGCTCGGAAAGCGATGAGCTGAACTCGCCGATGAGGTGGGTAGCAACCTTGATGGCAACCTCATGCGCGTTGAGGGGCTGCACCGCACTGAAGACAGTCTGCACAGCGTGCTTCTGGATGGTCACGTTGTTGGTCACAATGTGCACAACACGCTGCCACACATCAGGCCAGGAACACTACAAGCGCCAGAAGTATGAGGCGGAGCTCGCCAAGACACGCGTGGCCTTTGTACCTTTCGCGATGGAGACCTTTGGGGGGTTCAGGGAGGCAGCAGTCTACCTCACGAAGAAACTGTCCAGGAGCATAGCTGCGCGGGCTCACGGGGACAGAGTCTCGATACACAGGCGTGTGGTCCAAGAGGTGTCAACGGCCATGATGAGATCGATAGCAGGGGCGCTGTTAGTCAAAGGGCCTGTACAGTTGGATCCAGGGCCCCCGGTACCGGACGGCGAAGAGGAAAAAAAGGACAACGAGGAAGCGAACAACGAACCCAACACTGAATCCAACACTGACCTCACAGAGGACTCCTTCGGCAATGAAAAAACCACCGAAGCTGAGGAGTCGTCCAAGAGGGAAGTGAAGGGACAGGGAGGCGGACCCCCAATCACGGTGGCCCACCAGCTGGATGCCCTTCTGGAGCAGACGAAGAAGGACCTGGACGCCCGAATGTAGCAGCAGCGAAAGGCGGAACCGGTGGAGGGTGGAACACAAGGGAAAGCGGGAGCAGGACTCGAAGCAGCCTCGCCGGGAGGAGAAGACACGGAGATGGCCGGAACAGGATCCAGCGAGAGGGCTGGGCAGGGAGGGGAGCTTGACCCGAAGGCCCAGGAAGATGGGAAGAGACAAGGGGCGACTGACGCTGCGGTGAACCAGACCTTGGACCACTGTCCTAAGGGGGATACGGAGGCCCAGAGGGACTCGAACAAGGGGGACCAGAGTGCGACAACTGCTACGAGGAAGATGACCGTGAGCGAATTCTGTAGGGAACAAGCTGCGAAGAGACAGGGCGGTGGGAGGACTCTGAAGCCGCAGGCGGATGACGCCCCCGAAGGGACCAAAGAGGGCGGGAACGCACCGAGCGGAGGCAGCCAGTCGGGGCCTGACACACCTAGGGGTGGGATCCAGACGCCGGAGGGAGATCAGCTGATGGGAGTCGGGGCACCGGAAAGGGAACAGCAGGTGGAAGTAGGGGGAGACTTCGTTCAGCTTGACCCGATTGATGTGGTGATGGGCATCCCAATTCCGAGAGCGATGGTGCCACTGAGGGCGAGGCCGGGGGACCGACTGCTCAAGTTCATCATCCAGTTCGAGGGCCGGGTGGAGATCATCCTTGAAGAAGGAACGGACCCTGGAAGGGAGAGGACTGAGGAGATGCTTCTTGCGAAGGCCGAGTCGCTGGGTGTTCCACTGGAGGTGGCTATGGCTGGCCAGATTGGTATCGCTGGACTTGGATACATGATGGTAAAGCAGTACTTCGCAAGCTTGGAAGGTGGGTCGGACGGAGAGCGCCGCAGCCGCATTGTGGGTTGTGAGGTGCAGAAGTCGGAAACATACCGCGAGTTCGAGTTCCCGAGGACGGTCCAGGATTTCCAGATCACGTACGCGTGTGGGTGTTCGGCGGTGCAACCTGTTCGTTTCAAGGGTGGCGTGCTCAAGGGGACTCTGGAAACGGCATGGAGGGTGGTCAAGTTGCAGACCCGGGGGTGCAGACACCACCCGACACCGGGGAAGGAAGGGGTAGTGGGCATTGCGGCGGGAGCCGGCGCTACCAAGGTGACACTACGTGAGTTCTTGGAGAGGTGCGACGCAAGGATAAGGGCCCCAGTGGGAAAGGTCAAGGACCTGATCAAAGTGAAGGCGTGGGTGAGGGATGGAAGGAAGGTCACCCTCGACGTCTACGAGGGGAGGGGGCCCTGCGAGAAGGAGACGAGGCGCACTGTCCAGGACCATCTGCGGAAGATGGGTGTTGAAGAGGTCGACCTGCAGTCAGCGGTGGTGACGGTCCCGGGGTTGTTCGAGGACGTCTCCTTTGAGAGGTACCTTGGGCTGTTGGCCCGGAAGAAGGAGGAAGACAGGGAGAGGCGGCCTGAGGTGGTTGCCACGGACCTCCCCACCCTGGAAGAGCTGAAGTGGAGCAAGAAGGACAAGAAGCGGGCCCGGGCCCGATCGGCCAGTACTGACTCGGATTGTGTGGAGGGTGGCTACATCTATCTGAAGGGTACGGGGGCGGATGGCACCGTGGTCGAAGCCAACATATGCAGGGGTGAGCTCAAGGGGATGACCGGGCCCCAGTTCAAGTTCTTGGCGGGGCACAGGTTGATGGAAGAGCTGGGGAGCGACGACCTGGTGCGGGACACGGTCAAGGTGCGCAACAAGGAGAACTGGGCCCCGGTGAACAGTGCGGTGGCTTGGCTGCAGCTCGAGTCGGGGAGGGCGCGGGTGGGGCCCATACCCCACAAGAAGAGGTCCAAAGGCTCGCTGGCCAGATAGGCCAGCGGGGGTGTGGGGGGCTGGTCCCCCCCCCCCCGCCATAGGAAGATGTGAAACTTTTTTTTTTTTTTCTGAGCCCGCAAACCCGCAAACCCGCAAACCCGCAAACCCGCAAACCCGCAAACCCGCAAACCCGCAAACCCGCAAACCCGCAAACCCCGCAAACCCGCAAACCCGCAAACCCGCAAACCCGCAAACCCGCAAACCCGCAAACCCGCAAACCCGCAAACCCGCAAACCCGCAAACCCGCAAACCCGCAAACCCGCAAACCCGCAAACCCGCAAACCCCGCAAACCCCGCAAACCCCGCAAACCCCGCAAACCCCGCAAACCCCGCAAACCCCGCAAACCCCGCAAACCCCGCAAACCCCGCAAACCCCGCAAACCCCGCAAACCCCGCAAACCCCGCAAACCCCGCAAACCCCGCAAACCCCGCAAACCCCGCAAACCCCGCAAACCCCGCAAACCCGCAAACCCGCAAACCCGCAAACCCGCAAACCCGCAAACCCGCAAACCCGCAAACCCGCAAACCCGCAAACCCGCAAACCCGCAAACCCGCAAACCCGCAAACCCGCAAACCCGCAAACCCGCAAACCCGCAAACCCGCAAACCCGCAAACCCGCAAACCCGCAAACCCGCAAACCCGCAAACCCGCAAACCCGCAAACCCGCAAACCCGCAAACCCGCAAACCCGCAAACCCGCAAACCCGCAAACCCGCAAACCCGCAAACCCGCAAACCCGCAAACCCGCAAACCCGCAAACCCGCAAACCCGCAAACCGCAAACCCGCAAACCCGCAAACCCGCAAACCCGCAACCCGCAAACCCGCAAACCCCGCAAACCCGCAAACCCGCAAACCCGCAAACCCCGCAAACCCGCAAACCCGCAAACCCGCAAACCCGCAAACCCGCAAACCCGCAAACCCGCAAACCCGCAAACCCGCAAACCCGCAAACCC